>JAODLC010000001.1:26237847-26250862 GCA_026781145.1 Hippopotamyrus pictus
TTCCGGGATAGGCTCCGGACCCCCCGCGACCCAGTAGGATAAGCGGCTTGGATAATGGATGGATGGATGGATGGATAAGCTATTTGTGTAAATAAAATTTTAACACACAAATGAAGATACCTTCTATTAACAGTCCCTTAAACTGACAAAATAATATACTGTGCTTAAGATTCCACAGAAGTCCTGAAGAGTGGTTTGACAGGTTTTCAGATTTCACGGCCATTGGTCTCTCTGTGATGGTTTGGTACTACAGAAAGGAAGTCCACAACATTTTATTTTGCCTGTAAAACTCTTTTGATTGTAATGTCTTTATTACGCACATTATATGTACCTTTATTCTATTAACTATCATTGACTGAATGATGTGGTGCATTTATCTAGGGATCAAGAAAATTGTATTAAGAGTCCATTGTTCAAGAAGACAGTGTCATCAGCCTGTCACAGAGTCCGTTAAAAGTTACTCTACAAGGGTTAAGACCAACCTATGATTTGCTGCTGACAAAAGGAAAACATGCTGACAGTCGCCAGGAACAAGTCAGCACACAGATTTGCACTTCAAGCAACTGTCCAAATAGACAAAGGCCACTGACACAGCAGAGGGCAAACGCAGTACGAGGAGGATTTCATCCAGCCTGTCACACCCTCATACACTAATGCTTTTATCCTTGCATCAATTATTTACCTATGGCTGCAACAAAGGATACCAACATGCAGTGTTTTTAGCCCAGAGAGACTGATCATTGTTTGCGGAATACAGTTTATAATGCATGTTCAGATACACCACAGTTTGTTTATAGGATTAATGTATGTTACATGTTAAAATTCATGCATCTAGTCATGTATTATATTACATTTACATTTTTTTAGAAAATGTTTTTGTATAAAATGACAGGTGAACAGCACATAACAAACAGAAGTGCTGTCAAGAAGACGACTATATATGTGGTTAGGCCGAGCTTCCAGAGGATGCCCAGGTACAAGTGTAAGCAGGATAGGAGCAGGAGCTACACAACAAAGCAAAAACCTAATAAAGCAACTATTCAAATCAGCAGAAAGTGCAACATTAAGAACATTCATACAGAGGTATCGGGCTAGTAGAGGAATTCCTATTCTTCTATTAGAATTACATCAGATTAAATAAACTTTCTTCATAAATTTACTGTTAATGTAGAGTGGTGGAAGCTCACTTATGATGAGCTTCTACATTTTAATGTTGCTAAGGGCCAAGTTGTTCTCTGAGCACAATTTAAATAGGTTTCAGGCATCTTCCCTGTTAACCTCATCTGCATCAGAGATCAACCCAGTCACTGTTGTGTCATCTAAAAAACTCAAGGATAAGGATGGTATTCGTGGTATGGGTGGGTACACAGTCATGGGTGAATGGGGCAAAGAGAAGAGGACTCAATAGCCTTGGGGCACCCCAATGTGAAGAATCAGGCTAGACAGATAGTCAGGCAGGATAGATAGGATCCTAGCCTAACTTTCTGAGGGCAATTGATCAGAAAGTCAAGAATCTAGCCATAAGAAGAACCATTGCATCTCAGGTCAAGTAAGGTAATTTGGAAGAATTTGCAGAAATTAACTGTACAAAAGTGCCCACAGCAAAACATTATTAATGATCTATTGATCCATCTGTGAATTACTCATAATAGACATTATTAATCATGACAGTCCTACATTTCTTAAGCTTGTTATCTATTCTCTGTAGTGACAAAAAAACAGAAAAAGAAAATGCTGATAATCATGTCGCTTCTGTTTTCTTCTGATGAGTTCACAGATGTGCAGGTTTGCCTTATTCCATTCAGGGGGTGCTGGCAAAATGTACTGTTAAACTTTTAGCAGCATGTGATGTGAAATGGTCTTATACACACAGTACTGGATGAAGTCTACTGTATGTGGTGCCCCACACAAACCTGTCCGAGAAAAAGTCAAATTTGGTGGCTAAGCTGGCACCCCCAAGAAGATGGCACCCTAGGTGGCCACCTATGCCGCCTAATGGGTTGAATGGCACTGTATACACACCATATTCAAATCTACACTTGATAGCCATCATATGGAGCACCAGTGAAGTATCAGTCAATGAGGGTGATTCCTGAGTATGTAACTCATAAAACAATATCTTCATTGCCCACAAGTATAAGACCCACATATTCCAGGAATTCCTTTACTAGCCTGATGCCCCTCTGTGGTCCCAGATGAATATTCTTCTACTCATTGAATAGTTGCCTTAACAGGTTCTTGCTTAGTTAGGAAGATGTAGCTTTTGCTCCAAAACTACTCACACTTGTACCCGGGCATTCACAGGAAACTCAGACTAGCTGACCAGTAAACACCATGCATGTTTGTGACTTGCTATGTGCCTCATTTTTATGTAGCTTTTGAAAAAAATCCTCTGCTTAATAAAAAATACATGTAAATAAATGAATTAACAGTTAGACAGGACAGTCAGAGCTCCCTAATGAAGATAATGAAGATATACTGTAAGGAAGCTTTGGCAAATTCCTGAAATTTCTCTCTCTAAAAATACTATTGTTGTGTCATATTCTCCAAGATGAACACAGAATGTCCTTGTTACAAACGAAATTTGCAAAGATGCATTATGTGCACAGGGAAAATTAGAAGTTTTCAGTCATCCCAGACTACAGTAAGGGGGTCTGACAACTTTAATTAGATGACAGAAACATGTAGCTGCCAGCACAAGGCTGTCTGGGTAACTCATTGGCAACGTCAATGAATATATATGCCAGTAAAAGCATGAAAAGTGACAGATCTTCACCCCCCAACCATGGTACTGTGTGCTGTGTCTAATTCAGAGACACACATGCATATTCTGTCCATCGTGTGAAACATACAGTGTAAAGTCAATAGAAAAAACAATTAAGGACGTAGTTAAGTGTGCTATCACCTGAGGCCTCATGAGGTTTAACAGCTATGTGCATTTATATGTCTAGTTATGATCACTAATTAGTTATATGTGCATAAAAGAAGGGTGCATTGATATTTTTGAATGACCAAGAGAATCAAAAAGACTTTGCAGTATCTTATTTAGTGTTTGATAGTTACTATCATGTGTAAAGTCACAAGTCAGACTCATTTAATGTGACTCTCCCAAATCCTGCACCACAGTTTGTTTTTTTTCCCCTCTGAAAATATTTTTCCATAATATTTAAACTAACATGGCAATTCGTTTTAAATTTTAATTTACTTGCTTAAAAATTCTCACAAGTATCAATTGTTATTATTAAATTGTTAAATTATTAATCTAATTCTCTTTGAATTACACAGCTGTCATGGACTACAAATGACAAATTGAGCTCATACCTCCCTGGGCTCCAACTTTCTTCTGCATGGCATGACTAGCCCTCAAACCAGAAATACAAACTAGGAAATCCTTCCTGCCAGTGTTGGGTCATGAAAATTCTAAACAGGAAGTGGAAATTCACTCTAAACAGGAAATGGAAACTGAATCAGTTTCATTAAAAATGTTTGATTTGTTTTTTTGACCATTTAATGTGACTGCTCATGTTTAAAATAATACTGTTATAGGTAAAGTATACCTAACAATAAATTAGTAGGTATTATCACCTTTACATATAAACAAAGAATTATACTTGAATTAGAGTAAAATTACAATAAATTAATTGACATTCTAGGACGCTAAAGATTCACCAGACCTATTACCTTGTCTTCTTCCAGTTCTACTTCTTTTTAAATACAATGTGTGTACTGAATAAGTGCTTGGAAAATGGAGGATATGTTTTTTTAAGTTGTCAAAATTATGACTGTAGGGAATTCAGGGTAACATCCTGGCAAGACTTTAAAATACCAGGTGCTGTTCCATCTAATGTTCCATCTAAGACTTTGCTAATTTTGCTCCAATCAGTAGCTGACAGGACCTAATGCCCCGAAGGTAAGAAGGGGAAACACAGGTACCAGAACATACCCCGATTTATACCCTGAAATTCAGACATCATCAGAAGTAACATCTTCACCCTCTCCTGTTTATTAATTCTTTTTTTAAATATATAACAGTCCATTCAAGTAGAAGGCTATTGATCTAACTACAATAGCTGTATGCTTTTTCATATAGTTGGATTTTGCTTCTACATGTATGGTTACCATTTTCACTTTATTTAGCAGCAAAGCTGCCATTAGAACCAACAAACCATTTTCACCGACCTAGTCTGACCTCTCATCAGTGTTACCAATAAATTGGTCCTTAACAAGAACAAGAATTTTACGATTAAATACATTTTCACAGTTGGAATCCTCTGGTCTTGCATCTTGATGAGCAAAAATGACATCTTACCACCAGGGGGCACTGTGACATATTTTCTGAACAATTTGTGTATTTGATAAACTGATTTTATTTTAAATGCTTGCATTGTGTGCGTGTGTGCTTGCTCATAAAGGGACTTCATATCCTGTCTAGGGTGTATCAAGATCTTGTGCCTTTGTGCATACTGGGAAAATACTGGGTAAGCCTTTGAAAGATGGATAAATAGCTTCATACAGTAAACAAACTACATTACAATCGTAAAAAGCACCAATATATTGGAAAAATTCACAATAATCTGAGGTTTTCTTAAATATTAAAGAGTAGTGAATATTATAAAACTCATGTTCTTAATGAATTATTCATTTTGTCATGCTTATTGCTAAGTTGTTAATGATAGCTTTGGACTTGCTAACGTAGTCACTTCATGTCATTTACAGAATAATACAACCATCATTTGTCTAGAAGTCAGAGTACACTGTGAAAGCACATAAAAGATAATCATTGTGTGTAATCTTCTGTGGAGCACTCTATACCACTGTAATTTATGACTATCTGATGTGTGATGTCTTACGGAAAGAGAAATTTTATGGAGTTATTTCAAAGGCATTGAAACCAAAATGGTCCACTTGTTGCCACATCTCTCACATCGACTGCTGACTCTTTAACACACTATGAGTCTGTTACAGATGTTGGTGGTGTATCCAGCTGTTGGTCATAACCCAAGAATGCAGTGCCGGGCAAAACACATGTCGCTCAGATCCTGAGCTGCTGAGAATAAGGAGTAGAAGAGATGTGTTTTTGGCGTTAGTACTGTTATCACTGCCAATTCAGATTCTTCTGAGAGATCTGTGTTGAACCACTTATCTGATACAGGGTCACAGTGGGAAAACTAGGCCACATAGGAACAATAGGATGTCAGTCAATCCTTTACAGGGAACACTGATGTACACCACATGCTGTGTGTGTTGGTAGCTCTGGTTTCCTCCTGCAATCCAATGACACATGAGTAAGGTGAGGTGGCATTTTAAACTGACCGTGGTGTGTGTGCCCTGTGATGGACTGGCATCTCATTCCAGTATACTGTCAGGTGTTTTTTTCTTTTCTTTTCATGTAATATTGTGTATGCACACACACACACACACACACACACACACACACGCACACACACACACACACACGATGAGCTGTTAATGAGCTTGCAACACCAACTTATTTGACTATTTGCAGGAATATTCAAACAAGAAATTACATATTTGGCAATAGTTTATTTTGTGAATTTCATCTCCTTTTTGTTTTATATCGCAATATTACTAGCGGAAATTTCACATATTGCTGTGACATCATGAAGCCCCTTTATATATGTAATAGATTCTACCATATACCAATCATACCATATACGTACAGAGAAATACATAAAAATACTGTTACATTTTCACAGCACTTGACATTATATATATATTCGTACAGCAAGATTATTAGATATTTTCAGCTGACTCACATGTTGACTACCCTCCTTCGACTGTATTTTAAACCATTGATGACATAGTCAGCAGAAACTAACCCTGCCTTCAAGTCATGTTGGAAAAATTGTAAATACAAGATCAGAGTACATGAAGTTGTATTCTCCAGTCAGAAACTCTGAATTGCTTTCAGCCCCTAGTTCCTGAGTTGGGGATGTGTCATTACAACAATCATGGCTGAGGCAATGGATAGCTCCACTGTGAAAGTCAAATTATTTTCAAAGTAGTCAATTTTATGTGTCATCACAAAACGCTGAATTGTTCTGAATGTTCAGGAGATTGTTATTAAATGGTGTACTGTGAAAAAAAAAAGTTTTTGTCTCAGTATTTGATATGTAGCTGGTCAGCTACCTTCTGTTTGCGTAAGGGATTCTGAAAAGTTCAATTAACACTATGAATGTGTGTTGAAAATTGGAGGAAAGAAAAATACAGCAAAACAAAAAGTAGCTTTCTTATTACCTCCATTTGGCTCTGACTTAACTAACTGATCATGTGTCATGTTGTAATTATGATTTCCCAACTCCCTAGTCAGATCTTCCAAGTAGGACTTGAAGGCTGCATAAGCTTCTAACTTTAGTGTGAGGAGTCAGATTGAACTGTCTGCGAACATTTGTTTGATCTACGATTTTGGGAAACATATCTCTCACTAAACGATGGTTCATACTATGAAAGTTACCAGCTTAATAACCTTGACAGTTTGAACAATGGCTTTTGGGAAACACTTGCAAGGCAGCTATATAGTTCCAGCTATGTAAGTTGCTAACATTAGCAACAAATTTTTTGGGAAATGCACCACTGTCTGCAATGCCCCCCTACCCAGATCTTGTCCATAATAAGTTACTACCAAAAGTTAGATGGATAGATGTATTTGTTTCTTTTTAAGATATTAAATATTCCATATTTTAGGAAGACCTTTCACTGTTTTCGTATATAAATTGTTGTCCATTATTGTAGGGAAATATCTGTCATGGATGCTGACTAGAGCAGAACGATATGGACAAAATATTACCACAATAATTTTTTCATATCGACCGATATCGCGATAAATCTCAGATCATTATTAGATTGATTGTTACACTTGAGTTAAATTCGAAGAAACCACGTTCTTTACCATCAGAACGTGACAAATACGTGACAAACACTTGCCAAACAGAAGTGATGGCCAAAACAATGCTTCTGGAGCCATGGGCTCTATTTTCATTACCCCACTAGATGGAGCTCTCTATTCCAAAAAATGGTTCAAAGCATGCCCAAAAGGAAACCATAAGCGCCATGTGGGCTCAAAAATGATTTCAAATGGTTCACCAAGCGTTGTTTCGGCCATCACTATCAAACACATTTCGCATTTCACAAGTCTGAGATAGAAGTTGAACAGGTTATTTTAGTCAGCGCTGAATAAAATCCGCCGCAGGCATTTCTTCCTATCATTTCTTAATTCTCTGTGGATTATTACTGTATGGATTTCTCATGGACTAAATTTTGCGCTGGTTTACTCTTATTCAATGGAATGCTTTTGGCTTACCTGCTCTCCTGGTTAGTTGCCCTGTTGTTTTGACGGTTTTGTCTGTCATCTGCATTCTCTTACTTGTTCAGTAAATCCCCATTTGTGTTTTCACAGCAGTGTTTGTGCTTGTGCTCCACTGCCAGTCCTGACAAGGAGCCACAGCGATGTCATTTTCTGATGCAAAGCATGTCACCGTAGACGTGTTTGGTCATAAGTTATATCGAACATTTGTCATATTGATATTGAGGAAAATTACATCGCGATAATTATCATAACGATATGCTGACAGTCCCCTGATTCATCTCAATGTACAAAAGAATTAAATACATGTGAAGGTATTGCATGACATTTTACTACAGGTCTACTAAATTTAATTACAGCTGTATGCATATAATTTATTCCTGGAAAATCTGTTAATCAAAGACAATAATCTTCAGATGTGGAATTTGTATATTCTCTCCGTGTTGTCATGGGGTTTACTCCAGTGTCCCCCCCCCAACACAGGCCAAAAACATGCTACAGTAAAGTGAATTGTTACTAAATTACCCATAGGTGTGAATGGTGATTGAAGATTCCCTGTTAAGGATTCCCTGCCTCATGCACATAGGCTCAGACCCCCCCATGACCCTGAATAGGACAAGCAAGTATGAACTAGTACAGGATGGATGGATGTATTTAATCATTTTATTAAGCTCTCAGCACTAGTGTTTTTAGCTTCATTATAAAAAACCTCAAAGAAACCAGTAAATACAGTCAGTCAATCAATTGTATCCTGTAGCTCGGCAAGTTGAGTGCGGTGCTAGTAATACAATGGTTGTGTGTTTGAATCCTGAAGATTGTACATAAATTACAACCCTTCACTCTGCTATAAGTTGCTGCAGATAAAAGTGTCAGGCAAAACAGGACAATAGCTATATGTTTCATTAAAATGTAATCAAGCAATGATTAAGGGGAAAATCTATCTAATAACCTGCTTAGTCAGATCATGTACATTACAAGCTGGTTACAGTCCTAATTCCCAGGAATGTGAATTATGGCAATTTTCTACTTGGTCTGTGAGCTTAAATAAACTAAAAATAATGGGTTAATAATGATTAGATTAAACAATAAATGGGGTGTGTTGTGTTTGATTTTGCAACCTATCACAGGGAACCTGGGCTGGGGAATAGCTTAGCTGCCTCGTTAGGGTGTTGTTTTGTGACTCGTAGAATTCGGGAATGAGAAGAGAATTCACCTGACAAACTTCTTCATGAGAAAAACAGACAATTTAATCTCACCCTCAGGCTCCCCTATGTCAGTCAGGCCTGCTGATCTTACGCTGACATTGGGGCCTGATTGATGGCAGTCCCATGTATTCTGATGTAACGTAAAAAAAAACACAATTCGCACAGCAGATAGCAGACATTTACATTGCTTCGTTTCTGTGCTGGGGATGTTGATTTAGCTGCTAATTGGTGACAGAAGCTGTCAAGTGGGTGGCGGATAACAATCGTGGAGGCGTCTGTCATTATTAGGTGAGAAAAAGGCATTTTTGTGAAGGAAAAAGGACAGCAGCACCCCCTCATGTTGACTAATATTTACCCAAAATACATTGCAAACACAAAGGCAAAGCAGTTACAGAAACACAATAACATAGTACTCTCTGTGTTTCTCTCTTCCTTTTCATCTCTGTTCATCATTGTCAGCATGATTGCAGAATTCAGTGTGTTTGCTAGGGGATGCATTTAATCTGTTTTACAGCTCAATATCCCTGAAACCTGGGGGCATAAAATTTGCAGTAATATGGGGGTGGTTTAGCTTCCGTAACTGTGGTCAGAAGGTTGCCGGTTCTAAAGCTTGAGCAAGACCCCACCTCCCCCTCCCTTCTGGGGTGCAAGATAAATGGCCTCACTCCACACTCACACCCAAAGCTTCATTCCTGTGTGTGTGTCTCAAAGGGGAGCAAGATGAAATATGTGAGAAGAAGCATTTCAATGTACTTGTGCTAATGGAAAATAAAGCACTATCTGTTTAATACCATGGACAGTCTACAACAAAATTATCTTGCAAAGGCAGCGTACATATACCATGTCATGACTGCAGCTCCACAGATGGTATAAAAGGCAAGATGGAAAGAGACAAGGACAGTAGTAAATGCTAGTTTTGCATGTGTGTGTGAGTGTATGTGTGTGTGTGTGTGGAGGGTTTGGGGCGGGGTTAAGGTCACTAGAGTTCCAGAACCCTCAGAGGGAATTTGAGTTATTAGTACCCTGCCAGATCACGGCCAATTATAAAGGAGCCTGTCAGTCTAGGTAAAAATGCTACATGATTAGCAGGAAATGACAACATCTGGTGAAGAGTGTGACTCATCCCAGCAGCTCTGATTCGATAATAAGAGGAAGGGATGATAGACGGGCAATACCCAGCTGTAGCCTCGCTTTACTCCCTTCATTCTGCTTTGACCTTCTTAGAAGTTCCTGCTACAATCTTCACCAAAGAGGAGGAATAAAGAAAGAAGCGGGAAATTGAAGCTTGTCTTCTAGTGCGTGGTGATCTTTTGTATAAGCGATGAAAGCTGAATTATTTATGATGTCAAGTAGTTTTAGGCAAGATACGACTTTTGATTTACTTGCTTGGGCTTGCATTTTTGAGACATAACTCCTGACTAGAGAAGGGAGCAGGGGAGGAGTTGGGAAGCATGGTATAGCGTGGTACATAATGAAATAAGTCTGCAGAGTGGTAGGTCTGACAGCTTTGGCATGTGATGCATGGGGCCCATGCTAATGCCCTGCCAAGGCAGTGATGGATCCTGGAATGTCCACCACATGTAGCATTAGCCTCTGTCCATGACAGGAGAGTAAAGAAGGTAAAAATCTGAGGTAATGTGGAAGTGAGAATGGCGGAGGTGTGAGAGAACATCCAATGGTCTACAATCATGTGATGATATTATTATTATTATTATTATTATTAATCTTTATTTATGCAGCACTTTTTCATACATGAAATGCAGCTCAAATTGCTTTACATATGGGATTAAAATTAGGAACAAAGAAGAAGCTGTACAAAATATACAGCTAAGGTAAAGATCAAATAAATGTAAAAAAGAAGGACATAAGAACCTAAATATAAACATGTAAATTAATAAATACATTATAAACTATAAACAAATTGAAATGTCAATCTTAAATGACCCACTCACACACACACACAAACGCACCTGCAGCTTGTTTTGACAGTGCATTTTGTTTTTCATCATTGTTTTTCTGCAAAAGAATATTTTCTATGTATTTCAGCAAAGTAGAAAAAGTGGGTTTATACTGTGTTTCTTTGAGCTGCACTGGCAAGATAACTCTTTACTCCAGGTGACAGGTGGGTTTATCTAGCTTTTTTTTTTTCGTCCGGTTGTGTGGCTAATAACTTTGACATTCTTTGACAGACTTTATAGATCGCCTAATCCTCGAGCAAATAGGAAACCTTGTAATACCAAGCCATTTCACAGCGAGAGCTGCTGTTCGAGGCACCAAACTGACAAATAATACCACAGAATGCGAGGAAACACAGGTTAGCTTGACAGACAAGAAGCACAATTATCAAAGTTTGATTAAAGAGCCAGCTTGAGAATGGGTTGCACTGTTAATTACTGTCCTTTTCAACACTCTTTTATTGTAAGAAAAACTATACAATGACAAGTGTGTAAAAGAGCAAGAACTAAATTACTGTCAGAAAAATAAATGAAGGGGCCCATAGCTTCTCAGTGATTTACGGGGCAATTATTCGCCAAAGATGCTGAGGATGGCACTGTTATGGGAAAGTGTGTCAGGGAAAGGTGTACAGGGACAGAAAAGAAAATAGAAAAATAAGAGATTATGTGGTGTGAGATCTGCATTTGAGGAAGGCTGGGGATGTAGTACTATATTGGCCAACAACGACAAAACTCTGTATATACATACAGTATGGTTGTAATGTGAATTTTTAGTTTCTGTAATTTGCACAATATTTTCTTTAAAACTGAGCATAATGGAGTAAGAGGTTCGATTTCAATTACGACTCACTTTTTATAAAATATGCAGTGTTTTGCCTTTGTTGGGCAATGTACCACATGACTGATATTTTATTTTGATTTGATATAACTTTCGATCTTTCTGTTTGGGCCACATATAGCCATTTTTACTCAGTGAGAGGCAACATTCATAATATAAAACAATAAATAGCATTTATTTTATAGTATATGGCTTACCTGACAAGCAGTAAAATAAATAAAGAATATATATTTTTATATTACAAAGGTGCATGATAGTTTTTTTTATATTTTCCAGTGTTCCATTCGATACTCTGCTTTCCTTCACGTATAAGTAACATTTACAGTATTTATATGGCTAAATAATGCTGTGAAAATGAATGTATATAAATACAATTAGTGGCATTCCAGTGTACTTCGCAGTGTTACAATCTTGGCTCAAGATCATCTCAACTTATCAGCAGAAACTTTTACTTGAAATGGGCAGATGGTTATAATAAATCTTGTAACCTCTTGTTCTGGTCAGGATAAGGTCTCTAAGTCATTTCCTGTACTGTGAGAACATACTTGTTTGCTGGAAGGCCTTTATCTCTTTTGTTAGTATCAATGGATTCAGTGACACTGATTTTATCAGTTTTTATCATTTGTGTGACTGAACTTTTATCAGTTCTTATCAACTGAAATGTGTGATTTGAAAATTATGTATAACCATCCATCTTCTTTCGGTCGAACTCAAAAAAGTTCTGGCAAGCCATCCAAAATAGCAGGAAGGGGAAGCAGCTCCTGGTTCCTACTGTTAACAGTGGGGAGGGGGTGCTGTTGACCTCATCTGGAGACATCATCCAGAAGTGGAAGGAATACTTTGAGGACCTCTTCAACCCTGCCTCAGATACATCTACGCACACCGCCTTCAAGACATCAGAGGGCATGGAGCCAGACGGGACTGGGGCAGATTTGCCCATCACTGGGGCTGAGTTGGCTAGGGTGGTTAAAGAGCTCCGTGGTAGCCAGGCCCCAGGGATAGACGAGATTTGCCCAGAGTACTTAAAGGGTCTGGATTTTGTGGGGCTGTCATGGCTGAAACACCTTCTCAACAGCGCGTGGAGGTCAGGGACAGTGCTGCTAGATTGGCAGACCGGGGTGGTGGTCCCCTTATTTAAGAAAGGGGACCGGCGAATGTGTTCCAACTACAGGGGGATCACACTTCTCAGCCTTCCTGGGAAAGTCTATTCTGGGGTACTGGACAGGAGGGTGAGATCAACAGTCGAATCTGCAGTTTTCGTCCTGGCCATGGAACACTGGACCAGCTTTATACCCTTGCGAGGGTACTAGAGGGAGTCTGGGAGTTTGCCCATTCAGTCTACATGTGTTTTGTGGACTAGGAGAAGGCTTACGACCGGGTTCCCCGAGGTGCTCTGTGGGGGGTGCTTTGGGAGTTTGGGGTGGGGGATGCTACTGCGGGTGATTCGGTCCCTAGATGAACAGAGCAAAAGCTTGGTCCGCATTGCCGATAATAAGTCGGACATGTTCGCAGTGTGTGTTGGCCTCCACCAGGGCTGCTCTTTGTCATCGGTCCTGTTTATAATATTTATGGACAGGATTTCTAGGTGCAGTCAGGGTGTTGAGGGTGTCCAGTTCGGTGGCCTCAGGATTGCCTCACTGCTTTTTGCAGACGATGTCGTCCTGTTGGCTTCATCTGCTGGGGACCTCCAGCG
>JAODLC010000001.1:26256481-26268753 GCA_026781145.1 Hippopotamyrus pictus
TTCCAGTGCCCACACGTCCCTGGTCCCACATTTCTATGGACTTTATCACTGACCTGCCCCCCTCTCGAGGTAACACCGTTATATTGACTTTAGTAGATCGCTTTTCTAAGATGTGTCACCTTATCCCCCTGCCCAAACTACCATCCTCCTTAGAATTAGCCGATCTGCTGTTACAAGGAGCCTTTCGGTATTATGGATTACCCGAAGACATAGTCTCAGACCGGGGCCCTCAGTTTACCTCTCGGGTCTTTAGGGCTATGTGTACTAGGCTAAACATCTCACTAAGTCTCTCCTCAGCCTATCATCCCCAAACCAATGGCCAGACGGAAAGGACAAACCAGGAAGTGGGGAAGATGCTCCGAGTCATGTGCGGTTCAAGACCCCAGGAATGGTCCCGCTTTCTGCCCTGGGCAGAGTATGCCCACAACTCCTTGCCCCATCCCGTTACCGGTTTGACTCCCTTTCAGTGTGTGCTCGGCTTTCAACCCCCGCTGTTTCCCTGGAGTCCCTCTCCCACAGATGTCCCTGCCCTGGAGGACTGGTACCGACGTAGCCGTCAGGTATGGGATCGCTCCCGGCGTCTATTGGAACAGCAGGCGTCACGTATGAAAAGAACCCAGGATCGCCGACGTAGACCAGGACCACACTTCCGAGTTGGAGATAGGGTATGGCTGACGACGAGGAACCTGCGCCTCCCAGCGGGACGCAAACTCGGTCCCAAATTCATCGGCCCCTTTCGGGTAGCTGCGCAGGTAGGCCCGGTCACCTCGGGTTTACAGGATCAATCCCACCTTCCACGTGTCCCTGCTAAAACCAGTACATTATAGTTTAGCCCATCCCCCCATGGGGTCCTTTGAACCTCCTACACCACTTCCCCTCGGGGATGAAGTATATGCTGTGCGTGACCTGCTAGATTCTCGCCGCCAGCAGGGCAAACTGCAATACCTGGTCGACTGGGAAGGTTTCGGACCAGAAGAACGCAGCTGGGTTCCTGCTAAGGACATTCTCGATCCTTCCCTCATTGCCGATTTTCATCGGTCACACCCTGATCGCCCCACCCCGACGTCCTCGGCCTCCAGGTGGCGGCCGTCAAGGGGGGGCCCTGTCATGCCTTCCTCAGGGAGGCAACGCACCAGCAAGGACCAATAAGCATCCGTAGAATTGTCTACTTAAACCGCACTTAGACATCAACCCAGTGCGAAGTATTGTTGCCGTGCACGTACTGAGCACTACTCTTTCTCTTTCTCACAGTTACGTTCGATCCTTCTTGCCCTCCCTGAGCCTCCCGCGCCTCCTACCTGCCCTCCTGCCCCTCCTTCCTTCCCATAGGTCCTTGTGTTATTCTCCCACTGCGTGTCTGCGTCTCCGGACTGACTCAACGGCTTTTCGACCCTCGGCTTCCCCTTCAACTACGATCTCGTCTCCCGACTCTGCACAAAGCACCCGGCTTGGACGACTATGGATTACGACCCTGGAACAGCTCACGACTCTGCTCTCTGTCTTACCCAAAAAAACTTGGTTGCCCGGAATTCCCTGTCCGTGTAATTTGTGGCAGAACAGTTTTCTACTGAGATTAAGAATAAAGTCAGGAGAAAAAGGACTCTGTTCCAGAAATGGAAAATAACTAATTTCAGAATAAAGCAGAAATATCTAAATACAGATTGAGTTAAAAAATAACATTAGACTTACTAAGAGGAATGTCGAAAGGAAGATTGCACTGGAGGCTAAAGATGGCAAAAGATTTTTTCCCAATATTTTAATTCAAAAGAGCTCTAAAAGCTTAAATCACTAATCTCCAGGATAGTGAGGATCTCATAATTGAAAATGAAATTTATTTAGTAAATGAGTTTGTTTTACAAGGGTATTCACTGTAGAGGACACAAGTAACTTGCCAACTCCAGCGTCGTCTATGACCAATATATGTGTAACTGAAGCTAGGCTCAAAATAAATAAATCATAGGGACCTGATGGCATCTTACCTATAGTTTTAAAAGGGATGAGGGACATTATTATTTATTATTTGCTAATATAATGCCCATATTCAAAAAAGGGGATAGATGTAATCTAGCAAACTATAGGCTAATCAGTTTAACTTGCATAATTGGAAAAGTAATAGAAGCTGTAATCCAAGTTAAAATGGTAGATTACCTGAATTCAAATAGCATTCTGATGGATGGCCAACATGGATTTAGGAGAGGTAGATCTTGTTTAATCTACTCGAGATTTTTAAGGAAGCTACATGAGAAACTGATCACAAAAAGGCCTACGATGTGATCTACTTAGATTTCCAGAAGGCCTGATGTTGTCCCCCACAGGCGGCTCCTGCTTAAGATCAAAGCGGCAGGGATCGAAAACTAGTTAACAGACAGGAAGCAGCAGGTAGTTACAGTATAAGAGGCACAATATCACAGTGGGCACGTTCAGGCAATATCACGAGTTGGCAAGTTCATAGTGGGGTACTGCAGGGATCAATTTTAGGACCACTATTGTTTCTAATTTACATTAATGATATTGACACCAATACATACAGTAAACTGGTTAAATTTTCAGACGACACCAAGGTGAGTTGTATAGCAAATACTAAACTAGCAGCACAGAGGCTACAACGAGATCTTGATTTAATTAGCAATTGGGCTGGTACCCAGCAGATGAAATTTAATGTAGATTAATGTAAGGTAATCCATGCAGGGAGCAGTACAGATATTTTATGGGTTCCACTGAAATGGTAGCTGATTATGAGAAAGACCTCGGTGTGTATGTTGATGCTTCCATGTCCCACTCTCGCCAGTGTGGGGAAGCAATTAAAAAGGCCAGTAGGATTGTAAAATTTTACAATTCCTTGGTAAGACCCCACCTTGAATATTGTTAAGGACATTGCTGCCTTGGATAGGGTTCAACGTAGGGCTACAAGAATGATTCCCCGTCTTAGATGAATGTCTTATGAGGAGAGATTACCTGAGCTGAATCTGTTCAGCCTCGAACAAAGGAGAGACATGATCCTGGTATACAAGATTCTAACAGTCTGGATGCTGTTCAGCCAAAAGTTATTTCAGTATTAGTAAAATATACTACAACTCATGGCCATAGGTGGAAATTAGCAGGAGAACATTTTAAGAGCTAGATAAGATTTTAATAACTCTGAGCTGTCAGTTGAGTTCTCCCCAGACGAGCTTTATGGGCTCGTTTGTAAATTTGTCGTGTTCAACTTTGAAAAGGAAATTTATTTTATTTTACTTATTTTCATTTATTGTTGCTCACTCAACTTTCCAATGCTTAATAAGAAGAAAAATTCTGCAGTTTATGAAATAAATGGGAAAAGTGGTAAAAAGCTGGGATGTGCAAAAACTTTTGACTGCTATTGTAAATGCAGATACAATAAGTAAATCTACAACATCCAATATATCCAATACATCTGAAATAAAAGAATATATAGGAATGACTAAAAATGATATTTGTCTCATGTGCCTAGAAAGCAGGAGAAAAATTTAGCTGGAATTTTTAACAAAATATTACTGGCTTGGAAAAATAATTTATATTATATGCAAAGCTTTGTTTGGCACTTTCTGTGAGCAGGCAATGTTACAAAAGGCATAGATACTTAAAGAAAGCACAACATCTCCATGCTAATTCAAATAGAGCACGTGTGTTTTGTTTCATCCTTACATTCATCCATTTTCTGAACCTTCCTGTCCTATACAGTATACAGGATGAAAGGCGTCCAGAAACTACCCCAGAGGCTACGGGTGTAAGGCAGGAAACTGCCCAGGATGGGGCACCAACCCATCATAGGGCACACACACACACACACACACACACACACACACACACACACAACAGTTACTCACACATGCACACCTATGGGTAATTTGGGAACTATGCTGAAAATCATTGCATATTTTAAATACTTCATTCCATTACAAAAAAGACAACTAGCATACTGATGTGTAAATGCAAAAAAGAAAAATCAATTCTATGCGATTTAATGTTTAGGAGTGTCCGATTCAAATCTGTCCTGGGTTTGGACCAAGTGTATTGTCCCTGAGTAATTAGGCTTACCCACTTAGCCAGAAAGTGTGGACTTCAATCATGCACAAACAATGTACTTTTTGTCATGCGTAATGATTTTGGGTGTTGTACACCTCCCCCTCCAGTCCCAGGGGGAACTGCCCTTATTATCATTGATGGCAATCCTCTTTATTATACACACATTGGGGTCCTGCACTGACTTAACATTGGATGTTCTACTTAATTAGGGGTAGAAACAATGAATGAAAATATGAAACAACCATACATGAATCTACAGCTTATATGCGTATCATAAATTAAAATGGAAAAGGAACCACTGTTTTTTTTAATTGCCTGTTTTCAGACCTGAAACTTTATTACCATATTATTTAAATACTTGTATTGTTATCTTGTACTTTAAGCTATTTTTTTTCAAAGTTTTTTTCAGTTATTTTTGTGATTTTCTCTGGATCATAAATATATAAAAACGCATTGACTGATATTAGTTTACATAGGTATAATATTTTTTTTCTTATTGCAAAGTGTGGGAATATGAAGTCTTATTGTTTCAGAAAAGCATGAACTATGCAAGGAAAAAAGTCACGCAAGAATCGACTAGGGGCTGTGTTGTCGTTGAATGTTTGCTTCACTTTCATGTGCAGCTACCAGCAGCTTCTTCAGAAACATTTTCACTTGTATGAATCCTTTAGCCTGAATGAGATTTTCATACAGGTCCTTTTTTGAATGACTTGAGTTTTCTATCTGTCTATGATGATTAACATTTGCATAATGAATTAAACAAGAAGAGGTCTAATTGCTGGCAGAGGGAGTCTGTTTGTCTATTTTCTCTTCTTGAAAGGCAGCCACCAGTGTAAACTGCCTCAGCGGCACGCTACACACTCTTGACAAAGTGGTTGTTAAAAAGTTTAATTAGTAATGGATGGTCCCCAAGGCCTGGTGAGGCACGGGGTGTAAATGGGGAAGATGTCCCATCTTGCTTGCTCCACATTCCACAATGTGGCGCGCAGATGTGCTGACGGAAAAACTGTGAATGGACAAACGATAACAGAACACTCCCGCTTCCAACAACAGCTCATTAGCAATCTGTCAGAGATTTTAATTTGTGCCTCCGTGTACGTAATGCAGCGATACCAAATAATCAGTATCATGCATGTATAATTGGAACTGAAAAGCTATACAATTTATTGTCCCTTGTATCACATGAATAGCAATTATACAAATGTATTTATTTGTTCTTATTGTCAATTGAAAACACAAAACTTATGTGTCTGGAAGCAGTGGCTACTGGTCTTAGGAGGCTCATAAATAGCTTTACCAGATGAATCTGCAAGTATTATTGTTATTAAAATTCATTTTGTGTAATCCGGTGTTTTATCTTTAACGACATTTGAGAATGTAAATTATAAGCATTGTCCCTGCATTGCAATCACTAGGTACCTTTGTTAATTAGCCCTGTACCTGTAGGCAGATTGTTCTATTTTATCATCACTCTTTGTACTAATCACTTATGAGGTGATCACCCTACCTTTGTCCTGTGTTCTTTTGTGATCAAAGCATCCCATCAACATTTATGTATTTTTGCATGAAAACAGGACCTTAGCAGTCTCTTTCTTTATGCACTGCAGCCTGAGGACATCCCAAAGATCCCCACGGTGTAGTTTTCAGCAGATATCCCTATTTCCTCCAAGATGTTTTAGTTTAAACTTAGTGTACTAAATAATTGCTACCTGTCTTTTCTCATATGCATATATAGGCATTCTTTAAAAACGCTTATGCTTTGTGCATTATTTTAGTATTTTTGGTTACATATTCATATGTGTAAGTGTGTGAACTTAATTCTCACTAGGTTTTTTGTATTAATATGCTGTTGCCTGTATCATTTAACCTATGTTGAAATACTGGCAAATCATGAACAGTTCTAATTCCTAACTGTCAATTGCGTCAATTGATTAAAATCGTAACAAGTTAAATTTTATTTAAAATTCAGTTTAATAAAATGTGAAATTATTATTATTAGTCATAGCAGCAGTAGTAGTAGTTGGCATTGTATTGGTGTTTTTTATGACCATTATGATTTAAGATGTATAACTGTACTCGGTGAATGCCATTGCATAATTTACAAAGATAAATTAAAATTTAAGTAAATGTAAAATTAGGAAATATATTTACTGACTGGGATGTATTTCAATTTTAAATGTATTATTTGAGTTATTTGTCTTGCACAAAACATAAAGCTTATGGTTTGTTTAATCGGTGATCTAATCTAAGTACATCAATATAACAGCAATCAATGTGACTGGCATTGGGTAGAAAATTATTAAAACCCATGCTGGTGTGTAAATGCAGAAAGATGTCTGGCTGTCTCAGAAACCCCATGCTCAGTCTGGGACAATTAAAGTATATTTACATAGTGTGAGGCTTGGAGGGGCCAGGGAACAGTAGGGGGTGGTGATTCCTGCTCTCCCAACCTGCTCTGTGCACGAGTGCCCCAATTAACCAATGCAGCTACATCCCACGGAGATAATGATGCTGAACTAATTTACGAGGGTCTCTGGCTGTGCTGAAGCTACACTGGGCTTGGGCACTTTTTGGGACGAAGGGAACAATGCCCCACTTTTCATTTATGATAGTTTTCTTTTCTTAAGTCAGTTATGAATTTGTTAATTTATCTGTTTCAGGTTTACTGTGTTTCTTGAAAATATCTTGTTTTCAGCAGCTGTTTCAGTAAAGACAGTTTGTGTTTGGTGTCCTAAAACAATATTTTGTATGTCAAACCCACCCTGTTGCCTCTGACCTGTGTAGAGACTGTAAAAAAATACATAGCTTGTCACTAATGATCACTCTGAGTTCTCTGAGTCTCTGAGTTCACTCTGATCTCATTTTAGATAAGTTTCATCTATTCGGCATCATCAAATGTAATCGTTACTACCGAGTACTCAGCAGTCCAGTATTCGTTACTTAATACTCGTTACCCAATACTCGTTACTACAATGAACTTAAGACGTACGTATATTTTATGTCGTTAGAATGGCGATGGACGACTAATTACCCCGGCCAGTCAGTGCAGTGACCCAGCCCCCCCATCAGACTCGTATGTGGGCCATACAACATGCAGGCAATGAGCGCAGGCTTCAGATAATGGAAACCAGCTGTTACTGCGTGCCAGCCAGAACTGTCGCAAATAATAGTCTGCATGGCGAGTGCCGATTGGGCGGTTTGATCAGTCATTTTGTTACTGTCAGCAACGAATCCTTGAATGGCTGAATACTCGTAACGATTTGTTACAGCCTGGTATTCGTTACTTACTTACTCGTTACTACTCAAATCTACACCACTAGTCAAAATTTAGTAGAAAAGCGCCACCTGAATGAGGGTGTAGCAGTGCGAGCGATGAATCTGTTTAACGACAATGCAATGTCCAAATTTCTGCGAAATCGAAAAGGAGGCAGAAGCGGCTGTCATTGGATAGGTTCCTTGTTAAAGTCACACAAAAAGAAAAAGATTCCAGTGAACCAACAGATAGCAGTGATTCCGTTATATTATATTAGTTATAGTGAAAGTCGTCCTACAAAATAACCCTCCTCTTCTCTCTCTCGTCTCCATCACACCATCCACGATTCTTTTCAAGAGTAAAGTGCAGGTTAATTTGTTTTATGTATTTTTACTTTATATCTGTTACTAATCATTTTATTAATCATTATCAATATTAATCATTTTTATATTAATATTTTTGTGTTGTGGGTCGAATCATCTGAGTTTCCATTATTTCAAATGGGAAAATTACGATTCTTTGTGTTTTGTCTTAGGGGAAAAATTAATGTAACATTAATGTAATCTTTTTGACTTTGACTGAGGCATGGTTGATGGTGCCTAGTAGGGTTGGTGGGCAGTGGTGGCTTAATGGTTAGGGAATAGCACCTGTAGTTGAAAGATTGCTGGTTCGAATCCCCGATCAGCAAGGCACCACTGAAGTATCCTGAGCAAGGTACCGCTCCCAAGCACTGCTCCCCAGGTGCTGAATTAGCTGCCCCCTGCTATGTCACGATGTCACATATGGCTTAAATGCAGAGGACACATTTCAACGTTGTACACTGCGTGCTGTGGTGTGTCACCAATGACCACCTAATTCTAAACTGAGTATCTGCTGAGCCTAGGATTTGCGCACACAAGTCTCTAAAGTTTTCACACAATGGTGTGAAAAACAAAAGACATACAATGACATTTCTGTGGGTGGAAATGCTTTGTTGATGGAGAGGTAATCATGACCGAACTGATAAGAAAGCTACAGTAATTTAAATAACTACAACTATATTTACAGTGGAACTTATGCACAGTAATGAACAGAAAATCATCTCTGAATGTAGAACATGCCCAATCTTGAGGTGGATGGCCAGCAGAAGACTACATTGGGTTCTGTTCTTGTCTGCTAAGAATAGGGAACCTGAGGCTTTTTCCGACTGGACAGTTGAAAACAGTTGACAGTTTAATTTGGGAAAACGTCACCTGGTCTGATAATTTTCAATTTGTCCTGCAACATGAAAATGGTAGGGTCAGAATTTGAATCCATGGAGCTAGCCTTTGACAATTCAGACTGCCGCTGATTTATTGATATTCCTATTCTAGTTAACAGAATGACAACATATGTGAAGGAAAACCCTTCAGTGTCAGCATTGAACTTCTGACTGAAGATTTGCTGCTTTCACTACCATAAACCATAAATCTAGCAAGACCACAGACAGAACTACTGGTCAGTAGGAGACTGTGGCCTGGACTGCAAACAGCGAAACAGAGAACTGACCTACAAAAACTATGATGACTCACAGATGGCCTGATACGGCATGGCACTGTACAAAACACACGCTACTTTCTGGCCTGTATATTGTCAGTATGCTCAGAGGGGTTCAGGGTTTATTTCTCTTATCAAATTATGGAGTCTTGTTTCCGCCATTGTTTTCTGGGTCTTATTTATTAATGATTTACACACAGAACTGTGAGATGTCAGTAAATGCCACCACTGTTTGATTTGTTTTTGTTAAGCACTTTGGGCCAGCCATGCTGGGATAGATTCTATGTAAAAATAAATTATATGAACCTCTCACTTACTGTTATTCTTTGTTAATGTACTGTTAATCGTAGAGAACATACGAGTGTGCCTCATTGCATTACATACATATTCTAATAAACTTTACGTAGACCTTTCACAAATTTAAGTGCAATGAAACAATGAAAAATTATTATAGATGAAAGTGCAATAGTCCTGTAGTGAACATTGGTGCTGTTGTTTTTTAGCGGGTATCATAACTGGGACTTGATACTTTCCAGGAGATTTGTGTTTTGGAGACCTTCTGAAGCTCCTGTTTTTCTGGATGAGAAGCCATCAGTGTAAATTAGCAGGGTTGTCAGGGTTGGCTGATGAGTGTTGGGGTAGGATGTGATAAAGAGTGTTGAAGGTGTGAAGCCGGGGGATGGGCTTTGTGAAAGTCCCGTCGCTTAAGAAACCTTTGTGTTTCAAATGTACTGTAAGCGTCACTGAGTTATTTAAAGGACAACTTGCTTATTGCACAGTTGCTCTTGGCTAGCGTGCAGGACTTCTGCACAACAGTGAAATGTCCTTGACTGTGGCAGATGCAGCATCTACTTTATTTTTATCTATGAATCATCCCCTGCAGAGTTCATACTTGTCTATTGTTAAGACCGAGACTCTCCCATTAAAAGAGATGTCACGTATGTTTCTCAAACCAGTGCTTGGAGACTCCCAGACGGTTTACGTTTTTGCTCTCTCCCAATTCCCTAGTTGTTGGGAGGGAGCAAAAACATCTAAAACAGTCCTCTGGGGGTCTCCGAGGACTGCTTTGAGAGACACTGACATACAGGACTCTGATTGCTTGGTTAAAATGCATTTATTGAACTCCACAATAAACAGTCCAAAGGGAGCACCCTGAACCAGATAATCCATTCGTTTTCTGTCTAACTGTCCCTGAAGCTATTGGTAGTCAAGCTAGAATCTCATCTGTGATATTGTAGGTCTTAGACAGAGTTTGGTTTTGTTAAATCATAAAAAAGCGATAGAAGCCTCATTTCTAGTGTGGTTATACTGTAGATCAGAATTTTAGTCAAGTTAAGCAGACTATATTGTGATACCTTCCATATACAGGTACACAGTAACAAGTAATAGGAATCCCCCAGAACCATGGTGCAACAGCAACTGAAAGGGAAGGGTTTTCATGTCCAGAGGGGCTGAACACAAGGGATTATATACCTATAATGCTTGGTGTATTGTCATGGGTTAGCCAACATGTGATCATCCCACTTTATCCATGGGGAAACCAGCACCATGGACAGGCACTGTGAATTCCTAAACAACAAACAAAATACAATGTGGCTGGCTGTCTATTAGCCACTGGTATTCCCTTCCTCTCCGGATGGTGTTTAAGCCAATCAGCAGAGATGGTGGGGGAGGGTGGAACCAGGTGGGAGAACACTAAAGGCCAATTATTACTTCACTTTTGCATATGCGGTTTGGTCCGTGCAAGGGTGAGTGATGCAAATTTCATCATGAAGTGTTTGCACCGGATAGTGCGCATGTCAACCAGATTTGGATCTGGTGAAATTATGTGGGTCGGTATGTGTCGACGGAGCATGTGCAAGGATATTGACGAGATGTTTCCAGCAGGTGGCAGCACTGACTTTCACAGTGCAGTGGTCAACCAAGAAAGACTACGGGACGTTCCAGAAGAAGATGACATGACGACTATATTTGAATAAATGTATACACATAGATTTTTGTTCATGAATACATGTGACGTTACATTGTTTACATGCATTTCCAAGCAGATACAGTTAGGAGATGACATGATGTCTATATTCGAATAAATGTGGATTTTTGTTCATGAATACCGGTAAATGTACTGTAGTTTGTTGTACATGGGAAAATAAGACACCCCCTGAAAATAAGCCCTAACGTGTCTTTTGGAGCAAAAATTAATATAAGACCCTGTCTTATTTTCGGGGATACACAGTATATAGAAATAATCAAAAATCATGATTACTGACTGTACAGTGTAATAAAGAAATCTTGTAAAACGTTGGCCAGTGTATCCATTTAGGACTACCAAAACCAAGATTCATAAACTATATGGAGCAGGAGAGATTCTAGGATTTTTTTAAGGTGGGGGCATAAAAAGAGCCCCAGTGGACCAATCAGCTTTTAGTTGAGGCCAGTGCCCCTGTCGCCACTCTCCTACTGTATATACGGCCCTGTATAAGAGCCTACTATAATGAACTGATGCTAAAGCAGTTGAAAACTTGCCTATAGATCCAGAGATGGTATGACAGACGATATCAAAATATGGAGATTTGTTTACACTCCTTCGTTGTGTTCTGGCTCTAAGTTGCTTATGTTTTTTTAACCTTAAATTGCTGCTCCTTATGTCAGTAATGAAAGCTTATCTAATTCTTTGTGAAGTACTTTGGAGACGGGAAGGGTGCAATATAAAACATTGAACCTATAACTGCAAATCCACATTGTGATGCAAATATGGTTTAATTTTACATAGAAGAAATATGCATAGTTAACTTTTATTAAATCTCAGTGCATCTTACTGTTCTGCTGCTCTGTGTTGGGAGACCTGTTTGGATAGGCCTGAGCTGTAAATGCATATCCTACTATGATAGCACTTTTGTATACGATGTGTAGGTAGTTTCTGTTGTCGAGCACATTCATTTATTACTGGCATCCCTTGAATATATTTCACGTTTAAACAGCTTGTTTTTTTGAAAGTAGAGATGGCTTCCATCCATCTTATAATGTTATGGCGGGGCATGGTGGAGTGATGGACCATCCATGTTGTTGCTTATGAAAAAACGGAGATTTTATTATAAACAGACTAACAAACAGGAAACAAAGGAATTGCGAGGGGTCTTAACACAGGGAAGTAGAACACAAGATCTGACTAGGCACTAACTAACATGAGGGAAAACTAACACTAAAGCTACAGGAACCACAGGCAACAAACACACAAGGAACATGCAGGAACCAAATCACATAGAGGAACAAACACAAAGACCAACTGGGGAACTGAGTAAGGGTAGGCACTTAAATATAAATGTCAATGATGACCCCTGTTACGATCGCGTGATGCAGGCGAGCGGCAAAGCAGGCAAGCTGAACCAAGGTGTCCAATAATCGTGGCTTTAATGAGCACAGACGGGCAAACAGGACAGGATCAGGGACCACGCAGGACAAC
>JAODLC010000001.1:26285568-26296845 GCA_026781145.1 Hippopotamyrus pictus
GCAGTGTGATGGCTTGGGCGTGCATGGCTGCCAGTGGCACTGGGTCTTTAGTGTTTCTTGATGTGACACAGGATGGAAGCAGCCAAATGAATGCTGAGGTGTTCAGAGACATCATGACTGCTCAAATGCAGCCAAATTGATTGGGCAGCGTTTCATAATACAGATGGACAATGGCAAAGAAGTGCAATATTCTCGAATGGGCAAGTCAGTCACCTGGTCTCAACTCCACTGAGCATGCATTTCACTTGCTAAAGACTAAACTACGGACAGAAAGACCTTCAAACGAACAGCAACTGAAAGCTGAAAGCTAGGCCTGACAGAGCATTAAAAAGGAGGAAACCCAGCCTCTGGCCATGTCCATGAGTTCATGACTTCAGGCAGTCCAAGTATTAGAATTGAACATTTTATTTGCAGTTATATTAATTTATCCAATTACTTATGAGCCCCTGAAAGGAGGGGATTGTGTAGAAAAATTACTTAAGGTTCCCCATATTTTTATGCAATGTTTTTATTCTACCCACTGAATTAAAGCTGAAAGTCTGCACTTCAACTGCATTAGACTTGATTCTTTTAAAATGTATTGTGGTAATGTACAGAACTTAAAAACTGAAAAACTTTGTCTCTGTCAAAATATTTATGGTCCTGACTCAAAAGGCGATTTTGTAGAAATTGAAGCCAGCTACTTTGTAAAGTAGCTTGATTATATTTCTGATTTCATTATGTGAAACCTCATGATTTGTATCAAGTATGCTATTCAAAGAAGGGTATATTCCTCAAAAAGTGAGATTTTCCTGCATATTTGTCAAAAGTTACTAAATGCAATTGACCCTGTACTGGGTCAGTAGTTGGCAACTATGCACTCTTGGCAAACAATGTTTGGAGGGTGCTTTGTAACAATAAATTGAACAGTAAAGAGAGCTTAGTTCAAAGTTCTCTCCCCCTGTGCATTAGCTCAGTGCTGGAGGTATTTAAGTCCTGGAAATAACCCTGGTTAAAATGCATACTGAATAAGTATTCAAATGAGTTTTCAAAGCTGTGATATTGTAGGACACCCCCCGCAGTAGCATGACAGTGAAGTCCAGTTCTTTTTACTTTGTAAGTTCATTACATGAACACACTTTGCACATCTGAAGAAATAAAAGGCCCTGTTTCTGACACCAAATTTCACTCAAAATAAAATTTCATATTCATACTCATATTCATAAAATTCATAAATTTCATACTCTCCCAAACCACCTGTAAAGCTGTTGGTATTTTAATATACCCCTAGGTATCTTATCTATTTATGCATTTCCAGCATACTTAATCTCCTTTGTACTAATATATGTACTTGGATTCATTGGTAACTTTCTACTCTTTTCAAAAAAACTCCAGCAAGTATACAGCATTTCACATCTAATAGACCTGAAACTGTGCTTTTGATCTATGATGCGACATCAAATGAAACTGGCATGGACAAAAACACTTAATATTTCGTAAAGAAAGCCTTTGGAGACAAAACTTGCAATCAAGTGCCTGATGTAGCTCTGAGTGAGACTGCTGCAGATCTTGACTGGTAATTAGCCCCACTCTTCTAGAATAAACTGCTCTAGGCTTTGATGTGCCTCCTCCCAAACTGTGAGGTTTAGCTCTTTCCACAGATTTTCAATGGAATTCAAATCAAGACTCATGGCAAGCTACTTAAGAACCGTCCACTGTTCTTGGTTACTTTTCGAGCATCACCTTGCTGGATCTACCTTTTCAGGGGCCATAGGCACAGTTTTCCTTGAGAGGCCCCCCTATCAAGAAAACTAATAATTATTTCACTTTTTCCACAACACAAGTAATTTGTGCTTTTTGATAACTGTGTATTCTGCCTATAGCTAGAGTTGGCCATGTGTCTGCTAGCATGTAAACGTTTTAACGTCTGATTTGATATAATATTTTTTAACTTCTGATTTTGATATAATAACTGATACTTGACACCCAGGGAATTGGGTTTATATATATATATATATATTTTATTATTATTATTTTTTTTTTTCAACTATCACTGTCTGGGCCCCCTGGCCCCCTTGCACCGATCAAGCCCTAGGCAGCTGCCTAGTTTGTCTATGCCTATGTTATGACCGGGACACGGACAGAAGGTGGACCCCAAATTGCTGGAGAACAGGAGTTTATTTATAAAGCTGGGGGCAGACAAATCAAAGTCGGAAAACCAAAGTCGGAATCGGGGCGGAAGCAGGAGGTCGGAATCCGGGGAGGTCAGTCCTACAGACAGGCATGGGACAAGATGATGAAGGGGGAGGAGGAACGTTGGAGACGGGTCGGGAGCACAGGACAGGTCAGGCAGACAGGGCAGGCGGGAGAGGGCAGGCAGGCAGGGCAGGCGATACAAGCAGGAAGGACGCAGCAGGCAGGAACTGCCACATTATCAGGGGGGTGTACCGGGCTGTACCGCACCGATTTCAGGAGGCACACCTGGATGCAGGGTACCCGTGGTTATGGAAACCATGGAAAAGTTTTGGAATTTTTAAATAATTTCCCCAGGCCCTGGATAAGTTTTGGAATTCCTGGATAAAGAGGAAAAGTTATGGAAAAGTTTTGGAAACTAGCCTTGTTCGTTTTTGTTTCCTGCTTCGTTCCGCAATGCGCTAATAGAAACGTATGAGTGGAAGTCAATAGTTAACTACCTTGGTAAACATCTGTTTCCACGCAGATTTCGCGTATTTGAGATCGCTGCTTTTTTGTTTGCTATTCCAGTTTTTATGGTTTTATTTATTTTTTTGCACGTATTTGAATTTTATTGATCAGTTTCCCGTTTTTGACTCCGTTTGCCTCTACCAATCTTAAGGTATGTAGAATTTTAACATCGAGATTAATTTTCTTAATAATTGAACACTATTTGTACATTGGCGAAAGTTGTCCACCGTCTGTGTTTATTAGGTAAGCAGATTGGTTATTATCGTATCGAAAATTGTAGTACAGTGGAACCTCAGTTCTCGAACTCATTTCGTAAAAGTCGAACTAACCAGTTCGAAAAAAATGTAACCCTGGATTCTTAATAGTGGGTAGCGTGTGCCAGTCTCCCTCTCGGGCTTTGGGTAGTAAGCGGGCTACAGTTTCTTCAATGATTGCCTTTAATAATCACCAACACGGCAAGACAATACTTTCCCAACTTCTTTCCCCAGCCGCGCTCCACCGTTCCCCCTAAACCCGTCCCCCTGTGTACCAGGGCAGATAGGAACTAATAATACGGTTAACCAAGGGAACATACTGAACCTAAATGTAACACATGTAAATATAATCGAAATAATAAAGTGCTGTAACTGATTATAAATAAAACAAAATAAATTAATATTAAATCTGATCATTCAACATAACATTGTAATGTAAAATAAATATATATTACCCTCAATAAAATTACTGAAAAGCATAATAATAATATAACATAAATCAGTGACATACACTTAATTAAAATAATCCAAAAAAATAATGTGCACAGTAACTATGGTTACAGTCTTCCCCTGCTGTGGTAGAAATGTCCTCATTTCAACAAATCACGTACAAACCGAAAAATGGAAATGAAAACCCTATATACAGCCAGCAACAACCAACCATCCAGTACCCAACAACTCAACATACATACATTTCGTCAACTTTCATTAAGGTTGGTCTTGTTTGTCCTAGCACAACACTACATGAAATACTAACAAAAGAAAACAGAGCATCTGCACCGTAGAAGTAGTCAATGGCCTGAGACATACGCAAACATTCAGGCCTGTGCAGACGGTACAATATCAAATCACACACTTAAAGAACAACGAACATGTAGGGGCCTTATGTGTCCCTCCAAAGCTCTTTAAGTGACAAAGTCCTTGTATTTAGCTGGCTGACGAACCCGGCGTTCATAGCGGGACGTGATGTGCAGGGGCACCGGGGGCGATGAATTGGGCCTACTAACATCCATCGAGGCAACAGATGACGAGGGAAAGGGGAAAGAGGGGCAAGGAGTGGGAGGCTGTGAACGGGGGGGGGCATTGTTCTGAGGAGCAGCCCTTGGTGGACTGGACACCGACTACATTCCAGCCGTGGCGGAAACATGTGGGGGTACAGGAGGGCGAAAAGGCAGGGCACCTGACAAGGCAGTAAGAGAAGGGGCTGAGGTCACTGCTCTACCCCCATCAGTTGGCACGTTGGGTGCCTGATTGTCGGCAGGAGGGGTTAGCAAAGTCCCTTTGTAGGCCTTTAGCCGATTACGGTGAACAATCCATGTCCGTGAGTGAGCGTTCCTAGGGTTGGTTGATCTCATAGGTAACGCCAGAGTGTCCGTCTCTGCTCAACCGACGCTGGACCACAAATGGCCCCTTCCACCTGGGAGCAAGCTTGTTCATCTTCTGTGCTGGGTCATCCAGGAGAACAAGGTCACCCGGTTGGTGAGGGTGAAACACCACATTCCTGTCATACTGAGCCTTTTGGTGCTGTTTGTTTGCCCCACTGTTCAGTGCTGCATCCTTGAAAGCACGTGACAACCGAACAGCAATCAGCTTGGCATATTCTGCTGGTGAACCAGGTGTGGGGGAAGTCACAGCTGGACTACAGTTCAACACAATATCGAGCGGCAAGTTTGGTTCTCTGCCATGAACCAGAAAGAAGGGGGAAAATCCAGTGCTTGTATAAACACTTGAGTTGTGGCGAGTTCAACTTGTGGCAAGTACTGATCCCACTCACCTCCAGAATGCGATATATACTTTGCAAGCTGATCTTTCAGTGTCATGTTCAGTCTCTCTACCATACCATCTGACTGCGCATGATATGGAGATGTGCGTGTTTTGGCAATACCCAATAAGGCGCAGAGATGCTTAATGAGGTCTGATTCAAACTGCCATCCTTAGTCTGTGTGAATTGACTGTGGCAAGCCATGTTGTCTTATGTAGTCTTCAAAAATGCACTTTGCCACAGTAGTGGCACGCTGATCTTTCAGTGGAAAAAGGTTAACATATCGTGTGAAATAGTCCATTACTGCCAGAACATACCTGTTGCCTTGTGTGGTGACAGGCAGCTCAGTGATGTCTGCAGCAACCTTTCGGAAAAGTCTCTCTACTTGAATGGGCTGTAGCGGGGCTCTTTCATGTGGAGTGGGAGATCCTCGTTTTTGGCATGGCAAGCATTCTGTACAAAACTTGTGAATGTCACGGGACATATATAGCCATTAGCAGATGCGTCTGGCCCTCAGCAGTGTGTGCTCTGCACCTTGGTGACCACTAAATGGGTTACCATGCATTGTTGCAAGAGCTGTGGGGATGAGAGTTGCGGGAAGAACTTGGAAGGAAGCAGGTGCACATGGGCCTGCTTTGATCTCCCTGCACAGGATCCCATGCCGAAGTACCAATCTGGGAAACTCATGCCAAAGTTTCCGCAAGGTGGAAGAGGGGTGTTTCAAGTGGCCTATCGGTGGTTTGGACGCACTGCCCTCTAGCCATGCGATGACTTCAGTGAGACATCCATCCTCCCTCTGCTGGTCCCGCAACTTTACCAAGTCCACTGACAAAGTGTGACGGACTTCAGAGAAAACTGGGGCAGTGTTGTCATTCCTATCACTGTCAACAGGGGCAATCCTGTCTCTGGAGGTGATAGTAGAGATAACACACTGAACAGCTTTGCTTTGAGTTTCAGTGTTGGGGCGCCGGGACAAGGCATCTGCATTGGCGTGTTGTTTACCTTCCCGGTGTACGATGTTGTAGTCATATACATCCAGCTCGAGTATCCATCGACTGCGTCTGCCAGTCGGATCATTATCCACTGAAGATTTCTTCAGACTCAGGAGGGGCTTATGATCTGTGACCAATGTAAAAGAGCTACCGGACAAGAAGTGTTTAAAGTGCCTCACTGACCAAACAACTGCCAAAAAGTTCCCGGTCAAAAGTAGACCATCTTCTTTCAGAAGAGCTAAGTGTGTGACTTGCATAGGCTATGACACATTCCTTATTGTCTTGTCTTTGAGCCAGTACCTGAGCCAATATTATCCTGTGACGCGTCTGTGTACAACAAGAAGGGCTGGGTGAAGATGGGGTGTGCCACTATAGGCGGGTGAGTGAAAGCATGTTTCAATGACTGAAAAGCATTGTCACATTCAACAGTCCAACTGAATATTGCCCCTTTTTGGGTGAGAGCATGTAGTGGGGCAGCAATGAAAGAGAAGTTCCTGACAAACCTACAATAGTAGGAACACAATCCAATAAATGCCCTCATCTTTGTAGTTGTTCTGGGTGTAGGCCATCCACGAACCTTTTCAAGGTTCCTTGCATCAGGCTGGAGTCCAGAACTGGAGACCACGTGCCCCAGGAAGGTGACTTGTGGTTGTGCTATTTGGCACTTTCTGGCTTTCAACTTGAGACCAGCAGCACAGAACCGGCTGAAAACCTCTCCAAGGCTTTGTAGGTGGTTCGCAAAGGAGAGACTGAACACAAGGACATCATCCAGGTAAATTAAACATTCCTTCCAATGCAGGCCATGGAGCACCAGCTCCATCAGTCGCTGAAAAGTGGGTGGGGCATTAGTGAGGCCCATGGGCATAACTTTAAATTGATATAGGCCACTGCCTGTGTTGAACGCAGTTTTATCCTTGTCATGTGGATCAAGCTTGACCTGCTAATATCCACTTGATAAGTCCATTATACCGAACCAGCATGCGCCGGACAGACTGTCAAGTGCATCTGCAGGGCGTGGCAGGGGGTATGAATCTTTAATGGTCACTGCATTCAACTTCCTGTAATCAATACAAAATCTGTAGCTGCCATCTTTTTTTCGGACAAGAACGACAGCCGAGGACCAGGGGCTACAACTTTACTCAATGATGTCCTGTGAAAGGAGCAGCTGCACCTGCCTATCTCCGTCCTCATGTTGGGAGAGGTTCTGTAAGCTCTCTGTTTGATGGGTGGAACCTCTCTGGTTTTGATGCAGTGTTGGACTACGTCAGTGCATCCATAGTCATGGTCATTAGCACTGAAAATGTCACTGTAAGTCAGCATTAAAGCTTCAAGCTGCCATCGCTGCTCAGGAGTACGTTCTGCCTGACTAAGGTCAACATTTGGGACTAACTGTTGAGGGGAGGGTTCTGTTGTCGAAGCAACTGTGGCCACCTTAGCTTCTACTACACAGTAGTCATTGTTACTGTCTGTTCCTAGTGGATGGAAATCTCCTCGCCTAGTGTCACCTGGAACCTGGAGGTCAGCATTAGTTGGGTTCATAACCCGAACATAAATCAATCCTGCCTGTACAGGAGCAAGCGTACGGGCAACTAACAGACCTTGGTAGCCTGGTGGATCTGGCTCTAGAATACCCGTATAATCGGCTTCAACATCAGGCATGCCAACAGCTGGCTGAACCTTAGCTAAAATGGTCATCTGTGACATGGCGGGAACTAAGACAGGAGCTAGGGTGACAGCGCTGCAGCTCAGAAGAACTGTCTCCGTAGCACACAGGAGGGGGACACTAGTGCGATTCCTTACCTTGAAAATACCTTCACGCAAGTCAACTACAGCATGATGCAGGAGTAGGAAGTCCCAACCTAAGATCACCGGCTGTGTAATGTTCCTGATTACCTGGACTGTGTGGGTGAAAACCTCATTACAGAGCCTGATGGTGATGGGAAGTGTGCCAAGGTTGTCTAAATAGTCACCAGTCACTGACCTAGGAAAGAGTTGAGAGCGCTGCATGGGTTTTGTTCTGAGAGATGGAATAGACATTCTAAAGGCCTCACTAATCAGTGATATGTCTAAACCTGTGTCCAGGTATACTTTAGTGGCAACGTTCTCAATAACTGTCATCACATAACGTGTTGGGGTTCTGCATGAGGGTGGCAACACCTGTCGTTGGGCCTCATCACCCGCAGGAGCAGACACTTGGCCCTCAGCATCTGCTACCACTCTTTTCACGAATCAGAGGGATCTTCCGTGAAACTCACACGATGGCTCCTTTCCCTATTCACGAGATATCGTTCTCTGGCTGAGCATGTTTGGGGTGAGTCATAGCTGGGTTTGCTAGTGTAATGTGGAGGAGAATAAGAGGCGTATCTAGAAGAGCCACCTCGAGGCGTTTCCCATCCCCTGTAGGGGTCAGGTGAGTGGCGCCTGTCCGGGCTGTAGTTTCTGTAATGACCATAGCTGCTGGCAGAGTGATAGTCATGCAGACGATATGGAGAAGGTGGAGGTGTAGGGGAGCAGTGTCCGTCGCGGCGCGAATACCTGGGGCTGAGAGGATCACCGTATGACCTGCCGGATCCGTGGTAGTTAGGTGCAGAGGAGCAGATACGCCATTCAGGAGACACAGATGGGGAGCGTTGAGAACGTTCTCTTCCATGCTCATGTCTGAGCTCGGGTGCAGGGTTATATTTGTGTCTGGGGAAATCAGCAAGGGAAGTGGTAGGAGGTGTACTGTAGGTGTTTGTGAAAACATTAGTGGAGGAAGGAGTTTTAAGGCTTCCTGCGCACGTTCCCACTTACATGCAACAGCTAATGCTTCTTCCAGTGTAGCAGCACCATGTTCATGGCACTTTGCTTGAAGAATGGGATCCAGACCAGCAGCAAATCTTCTGAAAAGTTCAATTGTAATAGCTGGCTTACCGTAGTTAAGGAATGCTTCCAACACCAGCCTTGTAATTTCTGCCGCATAGACCTCTAAAGGCTTCTTGGGTGCGCGCTGTCGGGCATTTACAAAAGTCTGAAAGTGAAGCAAAAATTCCTTCCACCTAAAAACCTCATTTAGCTTAGCTGCACACTCCTCATAATCCTGCTGTACCTCTGGTGGCAAAGACAGCCAATAGGCTAATGCATCTCCACTAAGACGTGTGGGAAGAATAGTGGCAATATCTGGTGGCTGTCCATCCGCACAAGCTCTAACTGCTAGCTTCAGTCTAGTTTTCCAAAGAGAAAAACTTTCTTTATCCTTACCATCTCCGTGAAAATATGGCGGCAACCCAACCCTGTAATGCACCACGGTCTTTGTTGTTGCGCCTCGCTGGGCCGCGCTGCACGCACCGACATTTTGAAGCAGATCATTATCCTCGAGATCGTTAACCAACGACTGCAGCGACATACTTATGTACTAAGTATCCTAAGACTATCGGAAAAATAAAAATAAATAAGCGCTCCACTTTTGTATCTCAGGCAGTGCTCGTTTAACTGTGCAAGAGCCCGTGTTAATACACAAACAACTCACAGAGTGCACATGTACAAGGGGTGAGGTGAAAATCGGAAATCAAGAACAAAACAGTCATACACAAGCAGTCATACAAAAAGCAAAGCGAACGAAGAGCGAGCTAGCAGGCGAGAAGCAAGTAGCGGGCAGACGAAGGGACGAAGCTGCAGCCTCTTCAGCCGACGAACTGGAAACTGCTCCGAAGGCAAGGGAGGTGGGGCCAGGTCCAGAATGCGGGGTCGAGGGAACGTTTGACTAATGGGCGAGTGGGCAGGATGTCCGAAGAACCTGTAGACATCCCCCTGAACTTATGGCACGTAACACTTACGGCACGTATCTCCCTTACGGCACGTACTTTCCTTACGGCACGTAACACCACTGATGCCCAGGACTACTACAGGAGTGGAGAGTGCCTGCAGAGGAATCTTTAACTGTCTGGCTAAAGTAAGGTCCATGAAGTTTCCAGCTGCTTCCAAATCTAGCATGGCTAGGCAAGTTTATTTATAGGGCACATTATCATACACAAAGGTCATTCAATGTGCTTTGCAGAAACAATGTTAAAATGTCAAAGTCAAAGATAAAAAAAAGTAACTAAGTATTGATTTAATATGTTCACTGAAGTCAAGATCTCTGTCCATGATTACACCAAGATTTCTAACATGTGTTGTTGTTTTAAGGGTTCTAGATTCTAAGTAGGCATTTAAATTTGATCTTCTCTCTTTGTTTATTACTGTTTTGTCTTCATTCAACTGGAGAAAATTTTGATGCATCCAGTTTTGTACTCTATTGAGGCAGAGACATAATGAATTAATGGAAACAAAGTCACCAGGAGAGACAGCTAGATATATCTGAGTATCATCTGCATAGCTATGATATGACACATTATTCTCTCTAAGAATTTGACCCAGAGGGAGCATATACAGATTAAACAGAACTGGCCCGAGAATGGATCCTTGTGGTACTCCATATGGCATGATGGTTTTCTCTGATTCACAAGTGCTGATCGAGACAAAATAACTCCTGCCTTCCAGGTATGATCTAAACTAGGGGTGTGTTTCCCGAACAACAACAGAAGTTAGCATTAACGATGCATCGTACTATGGTAGTTCAAACTAATTGTGTCTCGATTATGATATTGTGAAGGCTACTGTGCTTAGGGCTTATGAATTAGTGCCAGAAGCCTATCGACAGAACTTCAGGAAGCTTCAGAAATCCGCCAGCCAAACACACGTGGAGTTTGCACGCGAGAAAGCAGTCCTATTTGATAAGTGGGGCAGCGCCAGCGTGGTGTTTACCTTCAACCAGCTTAAGGAACTGGTATTGTTGGAGGAATTTAAAAACTGTGTTCCTGACCGGGTGGTAGTTTATTTAAATGAGCAGAAGGTTGCTTTTTGACCAAAGCTGCCACCCTCGCTGACGAGTTCATTTTGCAACATAAAACTGTGTTTACCCCGATTCCTTTGCCTCGCAAAATTCACCCTCGTTCAATTGTGATATTTCCCTCGTCAGCTCCGTCTCCACCACTCGTGGAGAAACGCGAGTGTTTCTACTGCCATGAAGTGGGCCATATTATATCTGTTTGTCCTGCATTAAAGCGCAAGGAAGCTCGTGCAGCCACCAGAAAGGTGAATATTGCTGCCTGCCCCGACAGCTCTTCACCCTCGTCCTCTAGTATTGATGCTGCTTTCGAACCATTCGTATTTACTGGTTCTGTTTCACTTAGAGAGACTGACGCCCGGCACCCTGTGACGATCCTGCGGGACACGGGAACCGCTCAGTCATTTTTGGGGGAAGGGGTTATTCCCCTGTGTAATGACACTTACTGTGGTACTGACGTGTTGGTACAGGGAATTGATTTGTGTGTGGCTGAAGATCCCCTGCACACAGTTTATTTGTGTACTCCCGATTTCTTGGGATATGTGCGTGTTGCTGTTCAGTCCCAGTTACCTGTCCCAGGTATTATGTTTATCCTTGGGAATGATATAGCGGGAAAGAGAATTGTTCCCCTACCCGAGGTAGTTCCGGACCCTGTACTTTCTGATAACGATGTAGCAGTGGATTTGCCCCAAGTATTCCCTGCTTGTGTGCTTACGCGGGCAC
>JAODLC010000001.1:26310863-26323488 GCA_026781145.1 Hippopotamyrus pictus
TTAAAATCATTATAAGATACTGTACACTATTGTAGCAACCCTGTTTCGATAAGGTCGTTTGTTTTTTGTTGGATCACAATAAACCTGATGCCTGTCCAGATCAGCACAGGTGAAGAGGCTGAGGATGAGACTGATCTGTGTACAAATCATATTCCCTTCCCACCATCTTATAATTGTTCAAGATAACGAGCTTTTATAATACTGTACAAAATGAGTGCTATATGTCATATTAATGATGTTTGGGTGTTTATATCTTTAGGACCACATGGCTGATTTTGTTTTTCCTTTACCCGAGAAGCTTTGGTGTTCAGAGAATTCCCCCAACCACGTCTATATTCAAAGTAAATAAGATGCGCACATGCCGTAGTTAATTATCTTCTAAATCCAAAGATATCTTTTGGCTGGCTACTGCAGAGTGACAACACAAGCCATTAAATGCAACGAGGATGCGAAAAAGCGTTAGCACCTACCTGTGAGGTACATGTTCAGGCCTGTAGTGTGGCAAGAATGTGATTAAAATGTGTAGCTAGGCGTGAGCGCCTCTATCTCCTGTCAGTCCTGTGTGTACCGAGCAGGCAAACGAGCGGTGGCTGCTACGACGCTTGTTTTTGGATGTCAGGAAAACCTGTCATGCTTTGCATGATGCGCCGCAACAGAGACCAGGAGCTATTCCTTAATCATCTAAACAGGACATGCGCTCTCTGAAATGAAAGAGAGGGAGTGACACGATAAGTGCTGTCCTTAATCTACAATAATTCAAAATATTACTCTGTAGTACCTTGCAGAAATTACAGCACTGGAAGTGTTTGCCTGAATTGCAAATGAGTGAAAATATATTCTAATACAGACCTATCCAGTTACTATCATTTGTAAATACTGTATTGGTATTTTATATACTAGGAATGATGGTGTCCAGTCAGTTTCCCATATAATTATTTCTTTATGAGTGTTTTCCTTTCTTACTGAGTTATCACAGAACAGGCTGATTCATTTTATACATTTAAATATGTTTTAATTAAGCCCTTAATATATTTGCATTTATTCAACTATCATCCAGCACCCTTCTCAGTAACTGTGGTGTAAAAGGAGTTACACTAATAAATCAGGTTTGTTTCAGGATCGAAGCTACTGTTGGTTAAGAAAGACATTGAAATTTAAATTATTTTTAATACACTGCTGAAAATATGTGTTGAACAAGACTAGAGTGTGGCTAGATGCCTTGAAGGAGATCATAAGTTCCTCTGACACATTCTTTGCCAAAGTAATCTGTATATCTTCACACTACATGTTGCCTGGTACAACAACTCACAAAGAAATAGAGCACTGTTGCTGGTATCTGGCAATGTGTAGATTTTTATCATGCCACAAGACCTGCAAGTCTAAAAAACCATAACAACACATGGCAAGGAAGAACAAACACTCTATCTATCTATCTATCTATCTATCTATACATACACAGCTGCAGGAAAAACATTAAGATACCACAACACAATTTGCTGTTTCACTCTTTTCTCAATTTATGGGTGTGTGTCTGTGAATAACATCATTTTTGCAAACTGGTTCTTCCCTGTTTCACGTTAATGAAGGGCTTCTTCCTTGCTTCATGGGACTTCAGTCCTGTTTCTATGAACCTGATATGAACTGGCCTAGCAGTGCAGTTCACACCTCCACTAGATGCGTCCCATTGAAAGTCACTTGACGTCATCCTAATATTCATGAGAAAATGCAGATTTGTTTAAAAAGTTTAAAAGTTGCCTCAATTTTCTTCACAACAAATTCTTTGTTCTGTTAACCCCAGACATACATTTCTGGAACTACTAATTATTAGGCCTCCATAGCTCTGAAACTGAGGAAAAACATTACAGAACAATGACGCTACATTGAAATGTGTAGAAATAATATATACAACTTCATCAATTCTCTCTGAGAAATAGTGCCACATTTTTCTTTCCAGTAGGGGGCTCAATCACAGCACAAATCCCTGACTACAACATTACCTGAGCTGTAGTACACAGTGCATTTTTAGGAAGAGCCTCAACAGATTGTCCTGTTTATGAGTCTTTGTGTGGCTAAGCAGGTAATATGTATACAGTATATCACCACCAGCTCCTATATACCCCAGAAATTTAGGGCTGGAAATGCCTACTAAGTGTGCTGACCCTTTTTTCAGTACAGAGTCCAGGAAAGTTTCTTCCTTTCATCCTTCCCCAAATCAATTCTGAGCCTCAGAGCAAAATTCCATTAAAAAAAATCTTCAAACACTATTAAACTTTAATCACAGATTTGGAGAAGACATTATCTACTGGGATATCTGAATGAAAAGTTTTTTCATAAAACTTTTCATATTTATTTCATTGTTGTGGTATAAAAATGTTTTTTTTTCCCCCCAATGAATCAATGGAAGATGGCAAACATACAGCGATTGTACAATACTATATACTGGTTATTACAACTCGAGGAATGAATGACTCGAGGGCAGCCAGTGCAGTGAAACAAAAAAGGGGGCTTATTTAACTCAATGAACATAAACTGGAAATAAAATAGTGCAGGATCAAGAAGTGGAGCATGGAAGAGCACAGGCAACACCAGGCTGGACTGTGGCTGATGAGACAAATGGGGACTTGTGTATGAAAGCTATTGAGGGGTATGAGGCGTGGCTCATCGGGGCCCCGTGAGGAGGGAGGCGGGATTGTCAGTCATGATGTGACAGTATCCTCCCCTCCCCTTCAGGCATAAAGAACGGGGAGGAGACCAAGGGGACCAAACACCAGGGTGGACACAAAGGGGCGGGGACAAACGGGATACTGAGCTGGACAAAGCCAGCTGGACTACATGGGGTAGACAGCACACAAGACCCAAAGGGCAGAAGCACCAGACAGGACAGAACACACAGCATAACCAAGGACACTGAACAGGCAGGGGCTGGATAAGGGACTAGGACAGCAGGGGTGAATAACTCTGAACAGAACCACAGATGAAACAGATCAAGCATGGGATGAGGTACAAGGAACACACCAGGGACTGGAACCCTTAAACATCAAAGGGGACTAGGGAACAGAAGAGACAGACACAGACCGAACACATCCGCAAAAGAACAGGGCAGACAAACAGGGGAACAATGAAGACAGATGGAATCAGTGGAGGGAGTGAAAGGGACATAGGCCTGGGTAAAACAAAGGCAGGACACTGGGACAGGGACTGAGGCATGATGAATTGAAACGGGCCGTCCAGGGAGTCATCTGGACAATGACCCTGGAATGTAGATCCTCTGGGGCCTATGCACCGGTAAGGTGGACCTGATCTGGACCACAAGACCTAAGGGCTGCAGAGGGCCAGCAGGGCTGGAAGTTGCTGAGGGGCCAGTAGGGCTGGAGCAGGGGGGCATTGACGGGACTGCAGGGTGGGAGTCAGAGGGCGCCAAGGGTTCTTCTCTCTGGGCTTCAGCTAGAGATTTTCCCGGGCAGGTATACTTCGGAAGCTGTGGGAGACTTACCAGCCCCTCTCTTGGGCCTCAACCGACACCAGTGGCTGCCCTGGGATCTAGGGCTGGGTCGACCTAAGCCCTGGACTGAGGTTTAGGCCTATGGAGTGGGGCTCAGTGGAAAGTCCAGGGGTTCCCACTACAACTCCTCCAAAAACACATCCTCTGGATCACTCCAATCCAATCTGGTGGGAAACGGGGAGTTGGGCAGTGACCAATAGGGGAGGAGACCGCTGACTGCAAGCCAGGAGGCTGCAAGGAAGCCACCAAGGCAACCAGAGGCAAGGCAGGCACATCAGGAGATGAGGTGAGCTGGAAGGTCATCAGGAGAGGAGCAGATGAAGCTAGGACCCCTGGGGTGAACTGGGCAAAGCCGGGATACCTTGGGTGAGGGGGGCAAAGTCCAGACACCTGGAAGCAAGTGGGGTGAAGCTGGGACACCTGGAGGCAAACCTGGTGAAGGGCCCCCCCCTTGGGCTAGAACCAGGGTACCAGGCAACCCTTTCTGGGCTGGGGCATTCGGATGTAGGTGGAATAGCCTTCTTTGGGTTGGAAGCCTGGAGTGACCCCTCTGAACAGATGACCTGAACCTCAGAATGAGGTCCCTCCCCAGTTGGAAGATCAGATGGAGCAGGTCTCTGCGAGTTGGACTCAAGAGATCAAAAATAGCAGTGGACCTTCCTAAGCCAGGCTCTGGAGACACAGCTGAGGTGAAGACAGGATTTGGAGGCACAACAGAAATGAAGGCAGGTTCTAGAGATGTGGTGGTGGCCTCTTGGGCTGGGCCCTGAAGGCATGGCAGCAGCCTCTCCTGGATCAGGCTCTGGAGGCACTGGTTTTGACATGTCAGTAGCTAAGGGCACAGCCCAGTTTCCTCCACTTCTTCCTTCTGTCTAGAAATGGTGGAGGGAGCTGAGGCAAGTTGCAGGGAGCCAGCGGGCAGATCTGTGGTCAGATGCAGGGAGCCAGCGGGCAGATCTGTGGTCAGTTGCAGGGAGCCAGCGGGCGGATCTGTGGTCAGTTGCAGGGAGCCAGCGGGCGGATCTGTGGTCAGTTGCAGGGAGCCAGCGGGCAGATCTGCAGCGAGCTGTGGAGAGTTGGTGGCTTGAGCAGCAGCGAGCTGGGGAGAACCAGAGGCCTGAATGGCTTTACCCAAGGCGAGCGCCGCCATCATCTCCCCTGCCTACATGAAGAGCGCTCGGGCGCCACCCACATAGTGGCATCTAGATTCCACTTCAGGTGTGCGTGCTGGAGGGAGAATTCCCCAGCTCACAGGCGGGGCGGTTTATCAAGTTCATTGGACTCCTCCAAATCACTGTTACTGAGCGGGTCTATCAGCAGGTTGTCCGCATCCCATCAAGGTATGGGGACAGGAGGCTTGGGCTGCAGAGGAAAGCGTGCAAGCAGAGAAGCGGAGCACGAGAGGCTCCTGTGGATAGCTGCTAGGCACTTGGGGAACAAATGACTCAAGAGCAGGTATTGTGTGGAAAAAACCAGAGGGGTTATTGAATTCAAAGAACATAAACCTGAAATAAGATCGCAAGAGATCAAAATGGGATTATAGGAACAAGGAAGGGCACAGGCAACACGAGGGTTCAACATCAATGACCAGACTGGGGCTGACGAGACAAACAGGGACTTATATACAAACACTAATGAGGGGCAACAGGCATCAGATGTGACTCATCAGGGCCATGAAAGGGAGGAGACAGGAGGGTCAGGTGCGCAGGGATGCGACACCGGTATACTGCACCAGAGGGTAAAGATTCTACTACAAAGGCTTGTACCTAAACAATTACCAAAGAATGGACTTCCCAATAATATGAAATGATTTGCAGTTGAATTTCAAAATATTACAACACAATCCTTAATTAAACAAAAAGTAAAGTTATATGTCTTTGTTATACAATTATTATAAAATAATCTAATGTTCCTAATATACAAAAATGGGCATGTAAGATACTAGTCCATCATCAACATTATTGTTAGATTAACAAAAACTATAAAAAAAAAAATTAAATAAAATAATTTTAAAATTAAACATTAAATGGCTAAAAAATAAATTTCAGTGGGCCTCTTTCCACCTTGTAGCAATAAATACTATTGCATAAAGATATGCCATATACCATCAAAAGCTACAGTATATGATAGTGTTATGTCACTTTATACTGCTCTAAGACATTTTGGTACCTCATGATATCCTGCTTTAAACCCTGTATTGACCTTGAATTTTTTTTAAAAGAGTGACACTAATATTTTATATTATAGTCCACTACAGATTAAAAGCTAAAGTTAAAAGTGAAAGAATTCCAGTTGAACCATATGTATAAGTATGGTAGAAGCAAGTATGATAAAAGTATCATCATTTCTGTCATAATCCTGAATAACTGAATATGGAAGGAGGCCTTAAGAGCACCTTCACTAACTAAAACCGTCTTGAAGATAATTATTCAGTTTTAAAAAGTGCTTTGAACTAGTTCAGGAAGTGTTTGAATTTCATCCACTCATTTTTTTTTAATGACTCTCATATGAAAAGTTAATTGCAACCATCACCTATATCCTAATAAAAAGGTATTTTAAGAAAGTTTGTCTGAACAAACACTTTTCAACATTTTTCAATTAAAAATATAATGTGTTTGCTGGTAGCAGACTGAAAAACCATTGAAAGTAAAGAGTTTGTTAAAAGTTGAAAGGAGATGAAAATGACTACATGAATGGGAAGAGCTCTTAGTTATTCCATCTTGCACTGCAGACAAAAGTGAAGTGGGGGATAGACAGTTTTAAATTGGTGGCATTTTATGATCGTTAAAAAGAAGTCCTCATTAAAACAACCCAGAAGGACTTCAAATTTTCTCCATCATTTAGTACTATAACTATGAATAAGAGATCTACAATTGTGGATTTTGTTAAATATCATTGTCAGTTTTATAGTTGATGAAACATACAGTAGCTAACACCAGCTGGCATTTTCTCCTATACGTTTTGGCCATTTCTGGGTGAGTACTGACATTATTGTGCTTGTCTTGTGCTGGTTGGACAGCATACTTCTTTTCTGCTATGGCGTTCCTTTTTCTACTAATGTTTATTTAACCTACATGCCTCCTCATCAATCTGTTTACATATCTTGTCCCTCTGGAGAGGCAGACTACTGTCGAACACTCACCACTGTGTTACTGCACAAACTGCGGAGGTAGTGTTTAGCGGCGACATCCCTGTGGCTGGATCACCAATGTAATGCGAAGGGGTTCAACCTAAAATGGCTGTGTAGAGTCATCTTGTGTGTCCACCACCTCTAAAATGAAAGTTGCTAGTCAGTTGCAGCGCCATTTGGAAGGACCCAAACAATTTAATCTGAAGCTCCCACTAATAATTCTCATCATCAGGGACCCTCACTTAAAATATTTTATCATTGAGCACCACCTCTCCCCCACCCCCCAGTTGACAACTACGCTTTCGTAGAAAACAGTGTGGAGCTCTCTGACAATTCCAATAGCTCAGGGATCTCTGACCATGTTAATGGGCCACTGCTGAGCTGGTGTGGGCGATAGAAAGAGGCTGGCTAGCCGGAGTCAATAAATAAACACTAACAATTTTTATTAATAGGCTAAAACTACAGTGGGCTTGACAGATTGTATGTTCTTCTATGCTTAAAGCATAGAACCAAATTAATTTAATTAAGGTGCAGGATGCAACATGAAACCAATCAAATTAATTCACACCTAGTTGATGGAGGTGAGTCTCAGGGGTGATTTCAGATATCTCATAAATTCTCAGCTAGTTTCCAATCCGCTGACTGAGCATGCCATGTGATACTGAAGAAAAAAATTAAAATCAAACTACTGGGGCTTGTTTCACAAAGCGGGATTTCTTGCTGAGACCTATAACTGGTCAGATGTACGGTATCACGGTTTAAGTGGACTTTTTCCTCGTTCGCATACATTTAGCTCAGACTACCTTAAATCCAACAAGGTATCTGACTAAGCATGACATCCTGCTTCATGAAACAGGCATCGTGTAAAAGGCAAATGCCATAGTTTATGACACATATTAGTCTACAATGAGCATGTGCACTAAACAACTTTGTATTATATTTGTTTGTTGTAGCCCGAACACGATGTGTCATTTGTCCGTTTTTTGCGAACCAGCATTTTTTTTTATATATAATTCTAGAAGTGTCAAATTATATACTTTGAATTTATTTTGACTTGACTTTTATTTGACTTTCAGGCTTCTGATTACTCTCACACAACATCATGTGTTTAAAGTGAAATATCACAGGACTGTACCATTGCAAACACAAAGTTGTACATAAAAGGAACATGTAGCTTATCAAAATCACAGCAATACCACAGGTATCAGTAAAATACATCATGGGTACAGAAATTTAGTCACTTCACATCTCACTCTTTTCCCCTCAGTTTCACTGCACTCTTGTCTTAATCCATCTGCAATAAGCAGCAATCAGTAAGTTCTTAGTTTTCTTTGCTTGTAAACAGCATAGAATATATACAAAACACTTAGATACTTAGATACATACAAGTAAGCAAAAGAACACTTGCCAGGTAGCGAAGGTCCTGTATGTCCCATCTTCCATGTGAAAACTTGGGGAAACATTCTTCATTCCCGTTAAGAATAACCAATCAGGGAAAGAGACATTGAACAAAGAGAGCTAATCAGGAAACATGAGAACATAAGGAATTTACAAATGAGAGGAGGCCATTCAGCCCATCAAGCTCGTTTGGGGATAACTTAACTAATTGCTCAGAGTTGTTAAAATCTTATCTAGCTCTGATTTAAAGGAACTCAATGTTTTAGCTTGCAGTACACAGGAAGACTATTCCATATTCTAACTACACACAGTGTTAGGAAGTGCTTTCTCAAATCCAGTTTAATTTCCACCTCTGGCCACAAGTTCTTGTATTTGAACTAATATTGAAGTAACTATTTGGTTGAACTGCATCCAAAGGGTCACGAGCTAACCATGAACAAATTGAAGCTCACTGACATTTTTGACGTTTATAAGCATCTGCACTAATGCGTTTACAGGAAGATTAGTTATTAGTTGATAATTTTTCTCTGCTTCTGGGAAAAAAAGATCTGTGGTAGTGTGGACGGAACTAAATCGGAAGAAAATTTTTGCATTACTAAATGAAAATATTAGTGCGGATGTACCCTTGAAAGAAAGAAAATTTGTCAAAGGAAGATGACTCACAACACAATTGAGTTAGAAATACCTTTGCTAAAAGAAATATATGCCTTCTTTGTTAAAAGCCTTTTCTGCTTGTCCGGGATGCCGTATATATGAGTCTGCCTCCACAGTACATGACATTTAAGTCTTGAAGTTATGGTTTTCACACTACACGACTGATCAATGACAGGGGTCACACACTACAAGATCTTTCACCAGGAGGAATTGCAGACGAGTTCATCTGGTCTCCAAAATGTGTTTTGTCATGAAATCACACATAAGAATGACACCAGGAAATCACAATTCTAGTATCAATTAGCTACAACCTTTTAACCCTCATATACAACTTAGAGGAAACAGTACTGTATATCATGCTGATGTGACACATCAGTGATTCCGTCGGATCACATCTTTGAACAGTTCACACATAGCAATCGAACTCCGATTTGCCTCCAATTTGGGGATTTTGTTGGCAATCTCCAAAAACTGTTGGCGAGATATTTTTTCTACCCAAAGTTTTGCATTATTATTTGTGGCCAGTCTAATCCAGAAAGGGCTGATAAACCTGCACATCACTCACTGCAACTCTGTAATTAGATTAGTAATTAGAGGATTGATTGGCTGAAGAGTCCTCACACCTGGGTTTGAACAGCTGACCTACAGGTTATCCCAAAAACCAGAGGTGGACATTTCAGGTCCAGAAAGTAAAAATCCAGACCAGGATTTTGTTTCAACCAACCTCTTGAGTACTATATGACTGTAACTCTTTATGCTCAACTGGTTGGTTGAAACAAATTCCTGGTCTGGATTTTTACTTTCTGGATCTGAAATTTTTGCCTCTGCCAAAAACCTTCATGCACACCAGCCCTTTTGGGGATAAGATTGGTCACCCTTGGTGTAGATTAATCAATTTTCATACATTCATTCATAAACTAAACTGATAATTAATTTATTAGCTTTAATCAAGGTATATTTCTCAATCCAATCCTTGGCTTTTTTTCCAAAGTGCTGTATTTCCAGAAGGCACACTTACCCTGTAATTCTCAGAGAAGAAATGTGATTATTGGTAGCAAAAGATAAAATACAGCAGACACTGTGATGTAACTTCACAGCATGAGCAAATTGTAGTTTTGTTTTTCTTCAGAAAAATTCTTAGTAACAGCAGTAAGACTGTGAACATTCCGCTGACTCTGTCAGGGCTCCTTTCAGCAGAACTATACTTCCATGTCTTATCAAGTTTCAAACACTCCTCTTCAGGTACACAGCTGACAAAGCAGTCAAATGCTTATGGTCATACTTTACTTCCGTTATCCATAGAAAAAGCCTACCTTTGAGTGCAGTTTGCTCGAAAGGTCAATGGCGGGCCTCTGTAGTTATAGTAACGAGAACTAAAAATTGACAGAAGGGTCAGTAGAAGAGACTTAACCTAACATATTATTGTTGTTATTATTATTATTATTATTATTAATAATAATAATAAAATTAAAATTCCTCTGGTCATTTGTAAATTTACCAGTTTACCTATTTGTCGATATATTGCATATAATATCAAGGTTTTCATTAATTTACAATTTTATTTTTGTATAAAATCATTCCAGCTCAGTTCTCATAGTTAAAATAAAAAAAGATAAATATTAATGTTAAAGACTTAAATGCTACAGAATGGTAGTTTGAGTGAATTCGTCATCCAAAGCAGAGCTGCAGGTTTACTAACATCCCAGCAGAAGTGCTGTGACCAATATACTGTTTTAATGCAGTAGACATAAAAGATGAAAACTGAAAACACACAGTGTATATTTTATATACAGTATACCATAAAGAAGCTCTCTGAAGAGCTAAGAAAATCAGGCTATATGTCTAACAGTAACTGTAACTAAATGGCAAACATAACGATTACGTCTGAAAGATTCTCTTTTTTGTGAGGCCAACATGATATGTTTGTATGGTATTTCCCTCATGCTTGATCTAGAGTGACAGAAATTGCTTTGACTCTCCAGTTGAGCTTAGGAGGAACAGTCCATTGGAGTAATTTTCTGACTTTTTATATCTGACATCTATGTTGTTCTTGGTTTAACAAGAGTGTACAGTAGGAGAGAGTTTAATACTGGGAAGGGAAAGAACTTACGAACTTTCAGACATACTAACGAAGAGGACTGTAAGCCCAAATTGTGTTCCTTGGGCTCCCGTTTCCTGTCTGCAACATCAATTTTTTTTTCTGCGCGCCAGTTCCACCCAGTATGACTTCTGGCCGCTACTCCGTGCGAACTCCCAGCATCCTAGTTCTTTGTACTTGCGTATAGTTTCCAGACAGAAACTGACAAGTGCTGCAGCTGCTAGTGCCCAAAGCCTTCAACCCACAGTCCAGTGGGCAGTGCATGGCATGACAGGAGCCGGGCACTTTAGGGCAGCAAAGATGCTTGGAAAACTGCAGAACTGCTTCTACTGGTCTGGCTGAGTGGCTGCAGCCAGTAAGGACCAAGTTGCAAGTCCAGAGTGCCACTGCAGACCTTCTAGATGCGGTGCCGATGGAAAGGGTGGGGGTGGATGCAGTGGGTCCATTTCCCTGTATCAACTCCGGGAAATGCTACATCCTCATGGCTATGGATTATTCCACTAATTGTCCAGAGGCATATGCAATTCTGGATCAGAGCACAGTGACCAGGGGCATGAAGCTTGTCGAGGAGTTCTTTTTTTTCAGTGTAACTTGCCATCCTGGTCATCCACCACCAGCAAGACTGGGACCTCCACCTGCTCCTGGTTCTTTGGGCAGAACAAACCATGTGTTACATGCTGAAATGGGCACAGAACAAAGACAGAGGAGCGGGAATCCAGGAAGTCGGGGAAGCAACGTATTTATTGGGGAAGCAAGGGGGAGACAGTCAGGCGCACGGGACAAACAGGCAGTAACGTCAATGACAGGACTGGGGGGAAGACGAACAGGGAAGTACTTAAATGAACCATACCACATTGAACGAAACTAGACACAGCTGGTGACATGGGGATTCCACACGGGGCAGTGAGGGAGGGGGGCGTGGCACACGGGGATCAGACGAGTGGGGCATGACACCATGATGCCAGAGAGCACTTGGTGCACACCTGCTGTGTTGATGTTCAGGCAAGAGATGCATGCCCTGGTGGACTTAAGTGTTCAGGCCGCACACTTAGTGTAGTGTCCCATTAGTAAGAAAGAACGGTCACCCAAGCTGGACAGTCATTGGAGGGGACTGGGGGAGATCCTCAAGCACCTCTCTGATGTAGTTAACCACCTGCTGCTGACCAAGCGACGTAAGACCGTGGTCCTGCACAGGGAGTGCCTGGCACCTATCACCCCCTGCCTAGAGCTGCCCCTACTGCAGCTGAGGACGAGGATGTGGCAGAGGATGGAAGTATGCTGGGGACTCTGGGGACTCTGGGGACTGTGTCATGCCAGCTGCGGTGCCAGCCCCCACAGCGTTTGCAGGATTTTGTGGTGGACTTGGGGGGTGCTGGGGATGGCCAATCCCATTAGTGGGGGGGGATGTGATGCCACAGGGTTAATACACTAGAGGACCGGCATGCATTGTGCCACACTGTACATAGCATAAATACCCGTGTAAATTTCTGTGATGTGTAGTTATATCAGTGATTGTGCGTGTCACGCTCTCATGAAGTCCCTCATGTACTGTTCCCCTGCTGTACTGTGTTTATAATCCCCCCGATAGTGTTAGATGTGTGAACTGGTGACTTCTGTCTGTGCCACTGCGGTTATCCTCTGGCAGTCACACACAATAGAGTGTCGTCTTTCATCTGCACTGCTGCGTGTTTCATAAGCAAGTCACACCGTACTGACTTTCCAACAATATAAGTGTTTCAGTTTGATTTTCCAACTCCTGTATATTATTTTATGTGAGCAAAATCATTTCCAGTTTTGTGTATATATATATGTGTGTGTGTGTGTGTGTGTATCTATATATATA
>JAODLC010000001.1:26323588-26338260 GCA_026781145.1 Hippopotamyrus pictus
GAGAGAGACCCTGAGCAAGAGTGAGAGAGGCTTATGGAAGGTTTGGGGTCATTCCGGAATGAATTTGTCAATTCCAGTCCAAGTCAGAAATTGAAACTGGAGTTGGAATTTAAATCTCCCTGAAATTCGAATTCAATTCCAATTCTGTTCTTCATATAGTTTTTTTCCAATCCCAACTCCAGTTCCATTTCCTGATTTGCACTGAAATTGACGAATGAATTCCGGAATGGCACCAACCCTGACTTATGGTTCCTTTGTCAAGCTCCAGAAATATTCCCATTTGATTGTCATGGTCAACTCACAAATAACCAAAACGACGAATGTGAAATTTGCAATTCTGGAGAGGGGGCAGCTGTAAATGTAAAGTTTTCATGATTAATGCAAGCCTAAATCCTTATTGATTTATGTAGCCCTGTCTGAAGAAAGCTTCAAAAAAAAATTCAGTGAAACTCATTAGCTGTTCTCAGTTCCATAAACCTTCATTTTATTAACCTGGTACTGAGTCAACATGGACTTGATTTTACCTGACATTTGCTTTGATTTTTTTTCTGTCTCTGTCATGTAATACCTCTGAAACCCTTACTTAGACATGATGATAAATAAATCATGACCATAAACAGTTTCCACTGTTAAAGTTTCTCACACTGGCAGCTTGCATTTGCTGTCACCAAGCGCATACATTTTCTAAAAAAGGTTCTGAATGTTTTATGACTGTTTCAGAGAAATTTGGTGAAGCATGGTGAAGCTATTCGGTTTAATATTTTTTCAGAGTGATTTAAATCATTACTGTGACAGGATGTAGGATCAGAGCTCAGACATATTTATTTACAAAATACTGCTATTTGTTTAATTTTTTATACTCTTGTTCCAAAACTGAATAGTCTTGGAGGCTGGATAAATGAGAAAGATGGAATCCTATGAAGTTCATTGATAAGTGGTTATCACAAGTTTTTATCCAAAAGGAAGGGAGGCTTGGGCTCAGCATGCTGGCTGACACAACCCTCTAACAGCCTGTGAGACCAATGGAGGTATGATTATCTGTTAGCCCAAGGAGCTTAAATGGCCTCACTCCGGACACTGGCCTAGCGCCATAACCTTTTGAGATATACTCCACCCCCTTCATTCATGTTTAATTCTTATTTGACAGTAACTGGAAGTTACACAATGACATCCACACAACATCAGCTAATTAAGCATTAGAACTAGTAGTATTCACCATATTTTGTGTAATTGATTTATGATCTTCGGTATGGATCTTGGTATAATAATATGTAAGCTTATAAAATTTTTTATATTGTTTTGGGTAAAAATCCTACAGCCAGACTACAGTAGGTAGCCGACGATCGGTCTGCTGAGGCCCCTGCCTTCAACCGCCACCCGATCTACACTGCACCCGACTCCCATGGCCCCCCCTACAGGTGGTGGGCCCACAGGAGGGCGGACCCTTGTTACCCTTTTGGACTATGCCTGGCCAGGCCCCATCGGTAGAAGTCTGGCCACCATGTGCTCTCCTGCAAGGTCCCTCCCAGTCCAGCCTCCAGGGTGAGGTCCTGGTACCCCCCAATCCTGATAAGGTCCTTATTATCCATCATCGCAAGAGTATAAGAGTTTATAAGAGTTTACCTAGGTGGGGGATGAGTTACTGCTTCAAGCAGAGGAGTTTAAGTATCTCTTGTTCATGAGTGAGTGAAGGAGGGAGCGGGAGACTGACAGGCAGATCGGTGGAGCATCAGCAGTAATGCGGATGCTGTACTGTTCTGTCATGGTAAAGGGGGAGCTGAGCTGGAAGACAAAGCTTTTGATTTACCAGTAGATCTATGGTCCTACCTTCACCTATGGTCATGTGCTTTGGGTAGTGACCGTAAGAATGAAATTGTAGATACAAGCAGCAGAAATGAGTTTCCTTCACAGGGTGTCTGGGCTCAGCCTTAGAGAGAGGGTGTGGGGCTTGAACATCCTGGAGGGCCTCAAAGGAAGGGACCATCCCCAAACTATTCCCGCAGAACTGGGAGCATGAAATTGTCCAAAATGGCTTTGAAAGCTGCAGCGTTAAGAGTTCCTTTCACTGCAACTAAGGGGCCAAGCCCAGCCCCTGAAAAACAACCCCACACCATAATCCCCCCTCCACCAAACTTTACACTTGGCACAATACAGTCAGGCTAGTACCGTTCTCAACCCAGGCTTGTCCATCGGGTTGCCAGACAGAGAACCATGATTTATAACTCCAGAGAACACGTCTCTGTTCTAGAGTCCAGTGGCGGCGTGCTTTACACCACTGCATCCAGCGCTTTGCATTGCACTTGGTGCTGTAAGGCTACCACTTCATGACTGAGTTGCTGTTGTTCCCAATTGCTTCCACTTTGTTGTAATACCACAAACAGTTAACCGTGGAATGTTTAGTAGCGAGGAAATTTCATGAATGGACTTATTGCACAGGTGGCATCCTATCACGGTACAACGCTTGAATTCACTGAACTCCTGAGAATGACCCATTCTTTCGCAAATATTTGTAGAAACAGTCTGCATGCCTAGATGCTTGATTTTATACACCTGTGGCTATGGAAGTGGTTGGAACACCTGAATTCAATGATTTGCAGGGGTGTCCCAATACTTTTGCCAATATAGTGTATATTAATCATGCGCAATGTCACGTTATATGTCTTTCTCTTGTATACCAAAGGATATAAAGGATATAAAGCTACCACAGAGTAATATGAACTTTTCATAAAATGAATACAGCATGAAAATAAAATTTAACCCCTTAAATGTGTTTACAATCATCTTAAATGTATTTTAACTTGAACCCGGTAATTTTGTTTCTTTGTTAAAAAATAAGTAAACACTTACACAATTACTTGATGGTATATGAATATGCAATAATTCTCTTATTCTCATTTTCCCATTTTTAAATATAACACTTCAATTTATTTCCAGCTCTTTTGCAGGACATGGAAGCTGTATTTTTCTCACTTCTAATTAACTTCTTGCCTGATCATGCACAGCACTTATTTCCACTTGCTCCCATTTGACCCGGTCACATGAAATCCTCTTGTGAGGATTCCCCATTAATAAGGATTAATGCAAAGTCTCTGCATCCCTGTTATTATATCATGACTGCAGAAAATCTCATTTTCGAGTCAGTTTAACATGCAGCATGTTCAGAGGGAATTGCACAAATAGACGAAAAAAGCATCTCCACAAAGACAAACCAAAGCTATGCCAAAACACTTTGACCGTTACATTTGTGTAATAAACAGCCATATTATGTAAACATCAATTACAATTACAATTACAATTATACCTGCTAAGCATATAAAGCTTATATGTAACACAATTGCTGAAACTTCAGCAGCAGAATATTCAATATAGTTATTTTATTTAATTATTTTATATAAACAAATTAAATTATTGTAAATACATGCTTGCTAATACAATTGCAATAGTCTTAGGTAGCCCATCAATAACTGCACTATAGTGATTTTTATGCATTGAATATTGTTTAACAGGGCCGGTTTCCCGAACAAGGATTAAGACTAGTTTTGGCGTAAATTGCCGTTTCAATGGAGATTCACCATTGTAACTCAAAGCTAGTCTAGGCTTAGGTTTAATCCTTGACTGGGAAACTGGCCAACAGTGTTTTATTTTAATTTTCAAATTTGACTACTGTAAGTAAAAGCAAATGGGGAGGCACAATGGTAAATTGTTTCAATGGGACATAATAAATCCATGTGTAACATAATTTACTGAAGCTTACAAAGTAAAGCATTTTTTTCTCAAACAGTAGTCATTTGTAATTCAACATTTCCCAGGTAAGGTGCAGGAAGTGACATTTATTGAAACTGTTATTGGCTCATCGTTAATGTGAATGATGCTGATTATACTGAAAACACCCTTTAGACAAAAAAAAGTCTAAAAAAGTTTAGTTGCATGGTATCAGCTTAGTAAAAGGCACATAAAAATCCAAGTAAAAGTCCAGTAAATTATGTTTATAATGCTGCATTGCTTCTTAAAATCAAAGGCCAAAAAATGCTCCAACTTTAAGAATTTGGATTAGTCTTTAGGGTAGGGGACTGTTTCAGTATTCTGTATACTATGGTATACAGGTAGTATACTATATGATATAGCTGGGGTGGGGGTTTAAATTCTGTTCCACCATTGTATGTGTATATGTGGAGTTCTCATGTTCTTTCTGTGTTGCACAAGCATCCATCCATCCATCCATCCATCCATCCATCCATCTATCTATCTATCTATCTATCTATCTATCTATCTATCTATCTATCTATCTATCTATCTATCTATCTATCTATCATGCTTTGATGAAAATATTGTTAATGCAAAATTTAAAGAAAACAACTGCTAGCTAGCTGTAGTAATAATTAAGCTCATAATTTCTCAGATCAAATGTGACTTTGTGCAGCCCTTACGTATAAGGTATTCGCTCAGTCGGCAATAAACTATTTTCTTAATCTATGATTTAAGAATGTATTAGCAAAAATAAATGTTAGTGCATGTGTTTAAACATCTCAGGCAAATTGGCGGTAATGAGTCAAGAGACCGTGCTTGTTCACATACATTAAAACAGCAATCATTATGAAATTAGGACCTGATTAATCCCGTTAATGACGCCGCGGTGCCTTTGGGAGTAGACAAGCCCAGATGTCAGGCGCGTGGCGATGAGGCTCCTGCGCGTGATAAGCACTGTCTTCTGAAGAGCCCTTAAACCGCGAGCGCGAGCGGTTTTCCGCGCACTCCTGTGCTTGAAATGCAAACGAGGCGCGAGGCAGACTGGTAATGAGAGCAGATTCCAGTGACGGGTGGAGGGGGTGAATAAATTAAAAGGACATCTGAACTAGAGAGAAGAACCAGCAGCAAGAACCTTGATGTCCTCAATTAGGATGGATGTCACCCCCTGTCTGTGCGGCTATAATAAAGCCCTCACTCGGTATTCTGGATCACACGGCTCTGCACTGTTAACATTTTAATGTCTTGGGTGTGCTTGGTAACATTAATTACTTGGCCATTTGGACGACTCCTGAATCCCTTTAATGTCGCCCCTAATGGAAATCTGATCTCAAGCATAGGACTGTAACATTAAAAAATCATAAGTAATATCTATTGAACTAGCGAGCTGTCATGCCCATACTGAGCTGTTTCAAATCTGATTTTATTATAATTGACGGAGGAAAACTACTTTTTAAAACTAAACAGCAATGTGGTCCAGCATTCACTTTAATTCTTTTGTGATATCCTCATCACAAATAGCAGCAATTTCTGGTTTCAATGAAGGATTGTAAATGTATGAAGATGTCTTAATTTGCAAAAGCATTTATTTATTTTAGGCACTATTGAGGCAAATTTTAAAATGTAGGCCTATAGTCGCCTCGAGAAATATACTTTGCGTAGATTCTTGTAAAATTCTAGGATGCTCATAGGAAGTCTTTTTTATTTCTGATGTTTCAAAACTGTGATGTAAAGAAAACTCTACAGCAATAGACATTCCTAAGTTTCAATTAATTCAAAATGACAGTGTTCACCTCTAGGATATGACAGTCACCTTATTGTTTTGAACCCAAACACAAAATGGTAAACCCAATTTGCTAGCAGTCGATACTGATGATACAGTTTGTTCAGATAAGCTGGAGGTTACTTATTTTATGCAGATTCGTCAGGGGCTACAATGAGAGACAGGTTCTGTAAGTTGTTTAATTGGTGATGCTTTATTGATTTAATGGAAAGTGGATGGACCCCGGAGATATGTGACGACTTAATGAACAGCTCGATTTACTCAACAAAACAACCAAGTAGAAATAGTTTCCCCATAACGTTAGAAAAATTGTATACTGTATAATGTGCTTTGTTATGTTTGCTAAGCAAAAAATGTTATAAGTACCTAAGATATTTGGAGTTTTATAATGTGTTTACGCATTGAGCCATCTAAAATTATGGAAAACTCACTAAGCACGAGCAATTCAAATCCAGTGGTTTGGCCTTGGACCGATGTGTTTATTCTCACAAGAAATGAAATCAGTATTGGTCAGTATTTTGTAGAAAATGCAAAGCAATTTCCAAGAACCCTTGAGTGACAGGGCCTCCAAAAAATCTGGAAAATAATTAGATTCGTCTGAGTGGGTTGTGGGCCCAGTATGATATGCTTTCATGGGGCTCAAAATCTACTGCAGTGTCCAGAGTCAGACAGGCGCTTTTCGATTTTCCTATCATAACTTGGCTCCAATTCTGCAGCATCACCATTGTATTTAGGTCACATAGTGCCACCTAGTGTGTGACTGGGTACCTGCAAGCATGTCATTGAGAAACATTGATGTAATTAAACGTAATCTATTAATTAAAGTATTATTCTCCTAACACTGCATTCTAATGATTATTTTTAAAAATTTTATAAATTTCTTGCATTTATTTGCATATGTGTTTATGAATATTTGCAGGAAGTCAACGTAGGCCTGCACAAATCAGGCATCGTATTACTTTTTACTTGGAAAAATCCATTGTGCATTCACTTTTCCAGTGCAGGGTCACTGTACAGTGGAGTGTATGTCAGTCAGCACAGGCTACAAAGCAGAGGACACCCTGGATGGGATGCCAGAACATCACAGGCACACAGTCACACACATGCTCAGACACTATGGGCAATTTATGGATACCAGTAAACCTGCCTGCTCGTCTTTGCATTGCACTCCACATGGAAAGGACTTGAAACTCTGCACACACAGAGTGGCAGCAGGATTCTTACCTCCAGTGATGTGTGAGGTAATTTGCTACCCTTGGAGCCACTGTAACACTATGTTCAGATCACATTAAATATTTCCCAGAAAGTAGTTGCAGATTATTAGCTTATTCTCATGCTACATGTTAAGTTATTATATCTCTCATATCTAATCCTATCTCAAATTTTATATTTGGTATAATTATAATCGTATATTAAAAATCATTAAAGTTCATATAAATTTTATATATGTCATTGTTTATTTGTAGTATAACATTCATAACATTTTTTTTGGAATGAAAACAAAGTAATTTAAGCAGATTTAGGTAATGTAGGTAACTTGCAGAGGATGTAGTGTATGTACAGACCATAATAAGGATATGACGTATGTACAGATCATAATAGGGATTCAGTGACCCCAAAGGATAAATCACTATTAACTTCTCCACCAGTCTTTTCTCCAGATTAGGTACCTGTGAGAATGAAAGTGAATTATCCTGAATTTCACATACGGAAATCTGCAAAAAGGTGTGACTCATTAATGTCGTACTGATAACAAATGAGTCATTAAGGAAGAAGAAATGTTTATAGGCTGAATGGCACCTTCTTCTGCTGCAGTGCTCATTCTCATCTAAGTGGATCAGCGTCGCGTGATGCGTGGTTTAATGCCCACTAAAGATTCACCGAAAGTGAAACCGCTGGCAGACTATCTTCTGAATTTTATACTTAGTTGTCTCCTGTGCCCTCAGACAAATGAGACTTCAAAAGGTCTTTGTTATCATGTAACAGAACAAAGAAGATCAAAATAAAATGAATGATTTATAAATGGTTGATATTCATAAAATATTAATGCCTAATTTTAAATATGTATCAGGTATTTATCTGAGCACATTAACCCTCTTTTGTGTAATATCCAAACACTGTTCACCCTGGAGCAATGCAAAGATTCCTCAGTCTCATGGACCAAAATATATTTTATGAAACCTCTTAATTGTTTTCATAAGAACAGTATCTTCTTTTATATGCTCCATTCAATTGATTACATCTGGCGTTATATCTAAAGAAATGTTCGTCAACACAGTCCTCAGGGCCCCCCAGAGAGCACCCCTGAACCGCACAATCAGGAACAAAAAAAAAACAAACAAGAATACCAAATACCTGGTACAGGTGTGTTGGGAGCTGGGAGGAAACAAAAATGTCAACTATCTGGGGGTCCCTGAGGACTGGGATGAGAAAGACTGATCTAAGTGTTTTACTGTATGCTTACAAAAGCCATACAGACCAATATGATACCAAGCAAGTTAGACTCTATTACCTGTCTAACTTCACCCAATAAATGAACTTAAAAGCCATGTTCCGCATGACGTCTCTTGTGCTGCTTTTTTGTGGATTGTCGTGAAAAAGCTGTGAACCCTTCAATGTTCAGGCAGACAAAACAGCCATGTTAACAAAGTCAGTGCCACGAGCCTGGTCTCAGGAAAACATGCCGCCTGAATTTTTCATGACCCCTTCGAGCAGAGATGAGTGCCGTGAAGGTCATTGCCCAAAGTGGTGAAACAGATGCAAATCTTGCCTTAAGGACATTAAAGTCATATGCAATGTGTGTCTGTAATGCTGCTGCACTGCAGTCAATAATGAGTATTTTATAATAAAGGATATATCTGATGTTTAATTGGGTATAATAAATACACAGTGCCATGCATATATTAAAATGAATAAGATTAGAATAAGAGACGATATGTCAGTTTCACTTTGTCTCCTTCTAGTTCCAATCACAAAGAGAATTTTTTTTTCTTGACACGTTTACCCATTTGATCATTTGGTATTTATCAAAAGTCCTTATTGAAAAGTCATAATTATATACACTGTAAGTTAGATATCACACCCCAAAATAAAAGCTTAAACCTGTAAGACCTAAAGAAAAGCCTTTGACCCTTGGAGATATTTTGTACATAAACAGAGGCATTGTTTTACAATGAGGAAACTATGTGAATCCACCTTTTCCCCCAATTCCCTCCATAATCAATATAAAAAGGATGAATGAGAATTACCAGGGATCAAATCTCACAGCCGCACCTGATGCATTAGCTCTTAATGAGTTGCCATTGTCATTCTCTGCAGAATTGTTTTATACCACGGCCTTTGAACAGTTTGGAGTTACTGGGAGTTTTCTTTGATCATCGAATCTTTCTGACTTTCAAATCGCACAGAAGCCTTTCTCTCTCTTTCTCTGATGATTGTCCTTTTATCGCTCAATTGTTCATTGGCTCTTTTTCCTAGCTATTTATTTGTCTTCCTTTCAGCCGTGGCCAATATTAAGTGATATAGAAAGAAAATGAATAAAGAAAGAAATAAAGTAAAGTTGAGCTGCTCAGGTGAAGGGTAATGAGCTCCGGCATGGCGTAAATTTGATCATTAATGTTGATAAATGAACCAGAGAGAGAGAGCACGGCCCTAAGATTCCTGGGTGCGTTTGAAGGTGGTGTTTCTAATGATGACCCTTGGCGTGCCTTTGACACCTGAGACTACCCAAGGAGGAGCAGATGAAAACGAGCCCATTCTCATTTCAAACAGAATCTCGCCCAGCTCCTGATCACAGCGACAGCTCAAAGTCCAGGGAGAGAGAGACGGAGCACGCTCTCCCAGCATCACTTGGCTGCTCCCCTGGTAATTGTCGCAGGAACACACAGTGACATGACTGTAGGATGTGAAGGGTCTGGATGTACCCAGGCTGTTATTCCCTGTTTAAAGATTTAAACCATCAGGGTATGATAGGCCGCTTTGATGTTTGCTAAGCACAGAGCTTGGTTACAGGAGAGGGGAAGGAATGGCGTTACCAGGTGGCAATCATCGTCTTTTTTTCTGATCCACAACCATGAAGGGGAGAAATGGGAGAACCTCTTTCTCAGTACAGTCACTTCACAAAGAAGATAAAAGCTGGAGGTTGAAGCAGGGTCCAATTCTAAGTCTGAGGCATGCAATAGAGCGAGCTCCGAGATGCTACTTTCTGCTACTCTGGCAACTTTTTGCTAGTTTTCTAAATTCTTTCTTTTTTAAGTTTGAGTATTCGCTCTGTGGTGTTCTTTTTAATGGGTAATTTATGGAGGATTTTTCTTGTATCCGATCAGTGTTTTCAATCGTACGGTTCGTAAATTGCATCTATTAAGAAAATTAAATTCCAGCATCTGTTGAGAAATTATAGTGTTTCATCCCTGGCCTTAGATGCAGGTGCTGCTGTCAATTTTTAAGGTCAGACATATTTTTGAAGGTTTCTTGATATCCTGTGATGGACTGACATCCCATTCAGCATGTGCCCTATGCTATCTGGAACAGGCTGCAGGCCTCCTGTGATCCTGACAAGCAGAGGCAATTAGAAAATGAATAGATGTGTACAAAATAAAACATGTTGACATCTGACTTAATTTTTTTAATTACCCTACCATATGAGCATAAAATTTGTTCTTTGATTACAATAGGGATAGTGTATTATCCTTTCCTAACACACAGTGCCTTCCACTGGCCGAAAATAGCTCATTAAGATCTTAATTGCCTATCCACCTATTTTTAATTAACTCATCAAGCTTAGAACAAACTGCTCTATTGTGTCTTGGCTCCATCTAGATCTACAGAGACAGCGTGTTACAGTTTGATGTTTGATTGTAGAGATTCTAATTCATGTTAAAGAAGTTGCATGGAAATGAAAGTGTTTTAACCATGGTCTTCAAGTCCTTGAGGGTTTCATTTGTTCAGACAGAACTATCTCTGGCTCTCTTTTCATGGTTAATCGTCCTCGACCATGCAAGAAAGAAAAAAAGCTAATGATAGCACTGATATGCCCTTCAATCTTTTCATTGATGTTTCCATTAAATTAAAAATCATAGTCTGTCAAAAAAATAAATTAAATTAATAATAAAGTCCCAATGTTAATGGAAAGATATCTGTCAGACGCCACGGTGCACAGCAGCACCAGGCCGACCCGGCTGTCTTTGCTAGCATAAGAAAGACGCAGTTGTCATTTTCCCATCCAGCGTCCGGTTCTTTAGCAAATGCACTTGCGCCTATCTGAGTAGGGGGTGCTGTTTGCAAAATGCTGTACGCTATGTTGTACTGCTCAGTTTTTCCACATTTAGCATTTTGCTAAATGCACTACAATTTTCACCTGTCCCTTTTTTTTCAAACACTTAGAGACATTCATAACTTTTCCAAGGAAATATCTTGTATACATATCAGTATACAAGGGCAGGCACATGCATACAAAGATAACGAGGGTAAAACAAGGGACAGGGCCAATTACAATCAAACATTATGGGTGGGAACAACAAAGGACTCAAACACTAGGAAAGAGGTGACCAGCAACTCCTTGCCAGGCAGGAACTAATTCCGGCAATAATATACTGTAGTGGTATTACTGCCAACCGATAAAACATTGTGGAAATTTTCGTTAACTTTCTCATATTATTTTGTCTTGTTGGGACAACTTTGATTTGGGGCTGAGTTACATTGTGTTTGAAAAATAAATTGGTTCATCATCAAGTACATGAATGAAAATGAATTCAGCATTTTTTATGACTATTTATGAATTCCAACTAATAGCACAGTAGAAAAGGGATGGCATTGGCCCCAGAACTGAATCCTGTGGGCTTTCATTTTCCAAGTGACAATGCAAGGGAATTACAGTAATAGGGTTTCTGAACATAATTAGAAATCATCTAAAAGACAGATCTATTTACACAATAACAAAACCACTATGCAGATTTCTTATCATAAATGCTGTATCATGTGGTACTTTGAATTATAAAATGAATCATATACTGTAATACTTTTCCAGTAGTTCACATCCCTGGTTAAAATGTCTGATCTGTGACAATAACTGAAGTCATTCTGAGTCATAAACAATTGTTAAAAGGTCAGAATTAGAAACAAGGTTTAATGAATGGGATTTCTGCTATACTTTTGCATTGCTTCTTTTGAATCTTGAAGTTGCTAACAAAACAAAGTTACAAAAGTGCCATAATTGAGAACTGGCATACTTCCTTTTGTTTTATAGAGGATACAATGAACAAAACGCTATACAATTTCTTTATTCCATAGATACATTTTATTCAAAGCAATGTCCATTTTTGGTAATGCAGGGTTAAGCAGTCTCTGGAGCAAATTTTTACTTTACTTTAATGAATTTTGCTACCACAGTAGTGGATCAATGGATTTATGCGAATATAATCATTGCATTGGGATTCTGCCCAGGGTGTCCTCTGCTTATGTTTGCATTCTTCCTTAGGAAGGATTTAACACAGAATAATCCCAGAATAATCCCATTCTGAACGCATGAAAACAAAAAGTATAAGGTTTCTCTGTATTTGAAAACTGGCACAGGTTAAACACAGGTTAGGAACATAGAAAAACATCAATTCAACCATTTTTCTTTAAAAACACTTTTCTGAAGCATGAGACATGTGCAGTTATCTTACTCTTGGATGCTAATGGAAAGAATAGCAACAAAATTTCAGGCTTTTGAAAAATACTTTGCATGATACACATCAGTCCATGAATCAAAATAATTGATAATTTTGTAGACAGCATTCCATCCATCCATCTTCCAATCAATTGTCCTGGTCAGGGTTGTGGGCATGATATTAATGTAAATGAATATATAAATATATTATATAGAAGGGCCAGTAAGTGTCAGTAAGTTCAGAACAAACAGCCATCAATATTTAAAGTTCCTTGATTGACAGGGCTAATTGGCAGAAAGGTGCATGTTGCTTCTTTTGAATCTTAAAGTTCCCAACAAAACAAAGTTACAAAAGTACCATGATAGAGAACAAGTATACCTCCTATTGTTTTTTAGAGGATACAACAAACAAAATGACATGCATTTTATGTAATCAGTAGATGCATCCAAAGCAACATACATTTTTAGGAAAGCAGTGCCAGATAGTCCCTGGAGCGATTCGGGGTTAAGGGCCTTACTTATCGACCCAAGATCATTCTGCCAACCATACAGTATAACTTGAACCAGCAACTTTCCAATCTACACAGAGTGTCCTTCAGCTAAAGGATTTCAGTTTTTCATATGTACTCGATCAATGTAAACATCATATGTCCATCCAGATATGGATAGAAGTCTAAACAATGATGAACTTATCAGGAACTCAGAAACAAAGCATAAAATGTGACAGTAAATTCTCCAGTTCCTTTCCAAGAATTTAACAACTTGAATTCAGAGTAACAAAAATGAGCACCTAACACAGTTAAAATCATTGTTTATATTCCAACCATAACTTCAACTCCCTAATTATACAACCTTCACTGCTGGCACCTTGTATTACATAGCAAGTGTATTGGAGGTACCCAAATTGATGGCATATAACCGTTATTCATCTTTGTATTTGGAAGATAATGCTGTTTTCCTTATTAAAAGAGTAGCATGACCAAGGAACATTTCAATACTTCACATTTCATCAAAGGCGTCACAAACTTTCCAAGGATATATATATTTTTTATCTAATTCTATCTATCAATCTACCTAAAATAGATAGAATTACAGTAGATTCGATTGAAAAAATACCCTTGGAACGTCTTTGATGCCTAGAAAAAAATGAGGTTTTTATGTGGCCTAATAATGTCAGATAAGCTGGATCAGATAATTGGGAAAGTCGTGTCCTTGTGGTAAAAGGAACAGATGTCAAGGAAGCCAGTAAAAACTAAATATCTGTAGCGAAGCCAAACCAAAAAAAGTGAAAGGAACTAGAGACAGAGGTGTTACAGTGGTGGGCAAGAGTGAGTGATGAGGAGAGAAGTGAGAGAATCTGCAGCCCCTGTGATCAATAGCTGACTGACACATGGAAGAAAATGTGTAAAAGAATTTGGCAAAATGGCATTGTAACTTAATGTGCAGTACTGTGCAAAAGGCCCTTAAAGTAAATGTTTAAATCTGGGTGCTAAGTGTATGTTTGTTCAGAAAAAAACACAAGTTAACACTAGACTATATAAAAAATGAGCAGTAACACAAAAGTAGTATTAATCATCCAGTTAGCAAAAGAAAAGCATCTGACACTGAAGACTGAAACTGAAACTAAATCAAAAATTTAACAAGTAATTTCCAGAAAATAAAAGCAAAAAAACTTGCGCTGTACGTGAACTTAAACTGAAGAGACTAAAAAACTAAATAAAAACGAATGAAAACTTCAAAACTATTGTAACACCGGTGTGTATCCAGTTTGTGTATTGCTAGTATGTTTGTTTTCTTTTCCTGGTTGTCCAAAAAGTTCACTATTTTAAATATCCTAAATGGACAAACAGTTATTTTAAAAAGAATAATTATTTCCTTCAAGAATATGTTTTTTTTTTTAGTATTTAGTTTTTTCTTCTGTAATGTACAATTAGTGTAAATGAAAAAAACATGATTTCTGTAAAACCAGTTCTGACTAGAGTGTCAAATCTTAGCAGTCTTCTCTTCTTTGCAAAAACCCACACACTCGAGCAACCAACCACCACGAGCATTTAGCAATGTTCCAGTGGGAGTTCTTCATCAGTTAGCACTTGTTGTATTTATTAGCACTTCCTATAAAATTACTAAGAATTGTTTAACCTGTTTAAATTACTCTCACCCTTGACAAATAAGAATTGTTTTTTAAGGGCTGATTTTCTGTCATAATCAAATTTGGACAATTAATTTCTTGTCCTGTTTTGCCCTAGTCAAATTCACAGATAACACCATTAAATACAAATAGCTGTTCTGCTACGACAACATTCATTATTTAAGTCTAAGAAAATCATTCATCCATCCATCCATGTTCCATACCCACTTCTTTGTTATTATGCGAGGAGGCTTATTTGCCTCCCTTCGCCTTCGGGTGGGGGGATGGGTTCTGACTGTTGTTTGCGCTTATGTGCCGAGCGGCAGTTCAGAGTACCCACCCTTTTTAGAGTCCCTGGAGGGGGTGTT
>JAODLC010000001.1:26351487-26372210 GCA_026781145.1 Hippopotamyrus pictus
GGCTCCAGCTCACATTCTCAGTGATCAGTGTTTTGAGCTGTCAGCCACTATGGTACCTGCAGTTTGGACTGGGTAGTCTGTGTGAAGCTAAGTAGGATTTAGCCAGGCCAGTGTTTGAATGGGAGCCTAGTTGGGTTGTTGGTCTGGAAAGATTGTAAGGCCTTGTTAAGGTTTGTTTGGTACCTTTTGGAAAAAGTAGGGGTGATGTCCTGACAAATTTGGCCATCTGTTTTCTCAGGCTATGGGTGAGGGTATCTGGGAGCCCACATGCAGTGGGCAGACTACCTGACTGCAGATTCCACACACAGGGAGCTATGGGGGTGGGGGTGACTTGAATGCTGGTCCTTCGGCTGTGAGGCAGCAGTGCCAACCATTGTGCTATCCAGCCACCCCACTCCTACTATCCCTGTAGGTAACTGATGTAGTTGCTTTCTTTAGGCTCCAGCTCACATTCTCAGTGATCAGTGTTTCAAGCTGTTAGCAACCCTTTTGGAAAAGAATAGTAGATATATTGACTTACGCCTCTACCGATGTCATTGCTCGTAATAATTACAAGCAACTATACAGTATATGTGTATTGGAAATTTTGGTGCACTTATTGTGTGTGCACTCTGCAATACTGTGTGTAGCATGACTTAGAATTATGTGGATGACAAGTTATCTACTAGGTATTACTCACTAATATACCATTAAGATAAACCAATTAGGACATGATACATCTTTAAATCATTTATGTACTTGCAAAACTATTCAACACATCTGTTAAGAGCAGTAAAAGGGAAACAGAACAGGCAAGTTAATTAACAGAATTGGCGCTGCAAATATAGACGCGACAGGATAAACAATCAGAAGCATCGAATAGTTTAAACTTTCGGCTGAGGAGTGAAATAGCAAAGGAGTATGTTTTGCATAAGAAAAACACGAAAAGCGATAAAAATACAGTGGTACCTTGGTTCTCGAACTTAGAAAAATCTTAAAAAGTTCGAGTTCTGATCAAATTTTTCCCATAAGAAATAATGGAAAACCAATTAATTAATTACACCTAAACATGTTTTTTTTTTTTTTTTTAAAGCATTTAAAAATAAAATGAACAAGATAGGGGTGGCATGTTGGTGCAGTGGTTAGCAGTGTTGCCTTACACCGCAGGGACCCAGGTTCAGGTCTCCACCTGGGTTACATGTGTGTGGAGTTTGCATGTCGTGTTGTCATGGGGTTTCCTCCGGGTACTCCACTTTCCCCCCACAGTCCAAAAACATGCTGAGGCTAATTGGCGTTCCTAAATTGCCCATAGGTGTGCCTGTCTGAGTGAATGGTGTGTGAGTGTGCCCTGCGATAGGCTGGCCCCCTGTCCAGAGTTGTTCCCTGCCTCGTGCCCGTTGCTTCCGGGATAGGCTCCGGACCCCCGCGACCCAGTCGGATAAGCAGGTTGGACAATGGATGGATGAACAGGATAAAACAAGAAGTGCATTTTTTTCTTAATGGTTTCCAAAACGATAAAGATCGTATCCCAACATGACCCCTGTCCTGCCCCGATCGTCCGCTCCTTCCGTGTGCCACGCCCCCTCCTTAACCTCGTGTGGGTTCTCCATGTGATCAGTTGTTTCTGGTTGTTGCCATTAGTCCTCTGTATTAAGTCCGCGTTTCAGTTTGTTTCCCCAGTCCGGTCATTGGGTGCATTCGACTTCCTTACAGCGCTGGCTTAAAGCAATGCATTCTGATCCTGAAGCAATGCATTTCGGTTAGATACATTGCGACCTCTCACCCAGCTGCACAAACTGGAACCGCCTCTGTGACGACACACCTTTGCTCTTATTGGCTGAAGAGTTTAGTTACACACATGACGTTTGTATCCCAGGCATAAAATGTAACGACTAAGAGCATAAATTGTAGAAATGTAGTGGAGCAGAAAGTACAGATAATTGCCGTAAAATGTAATGGAGTAAAATAAAAAGTATGCATTATTATTTCTACTTAAGTAAAGTACAGATACGTAAAAATGTACTTAAGTACAGTAGCGAAGTACAAATACTTTGTTACATTCCACCACTGGTGATATCTGTGGTGCATCTACGTCTCCTCATGATGAATGACTTTCAGCGCTGGGTGGTGCAATTAGGTCTTTGCTCTCGCCGTCATTTCAGCCGGCCGGTGAAGCTGATGTCGGCGTGTGTGAAGGTGCTTCACCAGTGGGGTACCAGGGGAGGTCTCGAGTCGGGCATACCTTTACGGGGGTGTCTTTGAGAGTGATACTCCCAGTCAGGGTGGGGTGCAACCATGATGGGTAGGACTGTGAATGGGGTGTGGCCCCCCCCAGATAGGCACAATGCACATGAACTATTTGGAACTGCTTGCAATGTTTCTAGCACTCAAACACTTCCTAGATTTTCTCCAGGGTCAACATGCTCTGGTGAAATCTGACAATTTAACAGTGGTGGCCTACATCAATCGTCAGGGCGGCACTCGCTCTCCCCGGCTGCACCAATTAGCCAGGAAGCTGATCCTGTGGTGCAACACCCGGCTCTTGTCTCTCCGTGTGACACGTGCTGGGTGTCCTGAACAGGGGGGCAGACCTGCTGTCCAGAGGAAACCCCCTCTATGGAGAGTGGCGACTTCACCCACAGGTAGTAGAGCAGATATGGCAGAGATTCGGACGGGCAGCCGTAGATCTCTTCGCCTCTCAGGAAAACGCTCAGTGCCCACTGTACTTTTCCCTGTGGGAAGAAAATGCACCATTGGGTGAGGATGCTCTAGCCTACCCATGGCCAAACATCCTCCTCTATGGGTTCCCTCCCCTGAGTCTAATTTCCTCCACATTAGTCAAGGTAAGGGAGCAGGGTCTGTTGTTGGTTCTGGTAGCCCCACACTGGCCATCCAGACACTGGGTGGCAGAGATAGGGTCAGCCGTGGCCCCTCCCACCATACTGGGATGGTCTGTCGCAGGCGGGAGGGGAGATCTACCATCCCCACCCGGACAACATAGCTCTTTGGGCTTGGCAAGTGAGCGGTGGAACCTGAACGCTGCAGGCCTGCCCCCACCGGTCATCGACACTATACAGAGTCCCAGGGTTTTTTCCACTCGCTCGCTTTACAGCAGGAAATGGCGAGTGTTTGAGGATTGGTGTGGGCTGAGGCCGACTGTTCCTTTTCAGTGTTCAGTGGTGGAAATCCTCTGTTTTCTGCAAGATTTGTTGGAAAAAGGGAAAGCCTTCTCCACAATTAAAGTGTATCTGGCTGTGATTTCAGCCTGTCCCGTGGGTTTTGGTGAGAAGCCGGCTGGACAGCACCCCCCGATCTGCCGTTTCATGAAGGGCGCCCGCCGGAAACGCCCTGTTTCTAAGCCATCAGTCCCGTTGTGGGATCTGTCTCTGGTGCTGGGCGCCATGTCTCATCACCCTTTCGAGCCTTTGGATGGGGTGGGGTTGAAATATCTCTCTCTTAAGACAGCACTGCTTTTAGCCTTGACTACAGCAAAGCGAGTGAGTGATTTGCAGGCCCTGTCTGTCCGCACTTCTTCTTCGCAGTTTGGTCCAGGTCTTACCAAAGAGTGCCTGCATCCTAATCCTGCTTTTGTGCCTAAGGTTGTGGACTCGACCTACAGGTGCTCTACGGTGGAGCTGACAGCCTTCCACCCCCCTCCTTTTTCCTCTGCTGAGGAACAGAAGCTGAACACACTGTGGCCAATTCAGGCCCTACGTGTGTATATAAACAGGACAGCAGGCTTCAGGAAGCACGATCAGTTGTTTGTGTCCTGCGCCCCCCCCCCATCCCCCAGAGGGTGGATTGTACAGGCTATTTCTTATAGCTTATTGTTGCAGGGGCTCTCAGCCTCCCAAGGGCTTGAGGGCCCATTCTACCAGAAGCATGGCCACATCTTGGGCCTTGTTCAAGGGGGTGTCAGTCCAGGATATTTGTCATGCGGCAAGCTGGGCTACACCACACACGTTTGTGCGTTTTTACAGGCTGGATGTCTCAGGGCCTTCCGTGGCACATGCAGTGCTGGAGGCTAACGCTGTAGAACTGGTTTGAGAAATCAGTTTTCTGTGCGTCTTTATAGTTTGCAGTCTGGGGAGATTGTGGCGCAATCCGGGAGGGGTCCATATCTCCCATAGTGAAACACCGAGCGAAGTTAGAAAAAGATCTTTGGGTTACTTGACGTAATCCCCGGTTCTTTGATAACAGAGTGAGGTGTTTCACCATCACTTCCCACTTCCCGTCTTGCGCAGGCACTGGAAGAAATCCTTTTAGAATGAGCCGTCAGGAAGGTCGACCGCATTAGTAGGGCAGGGGCGGAGCCTGCTCACAGGTCGACCTGTCCATCACAGATGGACGTGGTGTCATTGGAGCTTCCGCAGTTGGTCACGCCCAAAGCGATTCCCATAGTGAAACACCTCACTCTGTTATCAAAGAACCAGGGATTACATCAAGTAACCCAAAGTGTGTAAGTGCAACGGCACGGCTCGGAGCAAAACTGCATCCTGATTGATGGACTCAGAGCTGATTGGCCGACTCCGCGCGTTATGCAAATAGCACAACCAGTCGGACATACAAACAAAACTTTACTTGTGGAATGACAATTAATTGCAACAGAAATGTTAAAGCACTTTAATGAGGTTCAGAATTACAAAAAACTACATTTATTCTCCCAACAGTTCAATGACATGTGTCCAATGTAAATAAATGTCATTTAGAAAAAGACAAAGAATTATCACACAAATACTTTTGATTAAAAATGTTAAAATTTATTCCAAGGATTTTTTTAATAAATCAGTACAGCAATGGGAGTAAATATGAATTACACAGCAATTGCTCATAGAAATGTAGTTCAGAGGAAGTTTTAAATACAAATCACTACAGTAATGTGATTAAATGTTATGCAGCACAATACACAGCACATGCTTATGCAAATATAAAAAAAATTAATCTGCACAGAAAAATCTTCAAAGGACATGCATTACATATAATTTCATTACACGAATATACTTCAGAGGTCTTTAAAAAAAAAACAGTACAGTAACATGATTAAATTGCATGCGTTATACACTGCATGTACTTACATAAACATAAATGAGATTAAAAATCACCAGTCACTCATGTGATTACTTGACTAATTGCATAGCATCAAAGCGTCATACACTTCAAATGACTTTCAAAGCATCAGTTACAGTATCATTACAAATCACTAATCAGTACGGTTACATGTCACAACATGAAAGGATTATGCTGCAATACGGTTGTCATCTTCTTTAAGCTTTTCTGCATCTTGCTCTTAGGCCTTCCGCTTTTCCTCTTATCTTGCAGCTCCATACTCATCACCTTGCTATATGCTGCAGTACAGTAACAAGATTAAATTACATGACTTAAACACTGCATATACTTACATGCACAAAATATATTAGAGCAGTACAGTGATTTGTGGTTAAATGACATTATGCAGGTACACTTCAAGAAACTTTTAAAGCAACAGGTACAGTAACATGACACGAATCATGTGCTTACATACAGAGACTAAATGTCAGTAGTCACGTGATTAAACAAAAAATAGGTTCCATAGCATTTGACGATGCAGGTAGACTCCACACTGTATTGTTCACAATCATGGTGAGACAAAAAGAAGCAGCCTTGTACACAAAATCACACATTGAAGACATTGCTGAGAACAGAAACCTTCTTCCCAATGCCATTGTCCTTTGTTACGCAAACAAAATACAGTATAATGACTCCCATCAGTCATAACTCATGAAATAGATAGAGATAGGTAGAGATACTTTATTTATCCAGAAGGAAATTTAGGACTAGTGAAATATGACTAGTGAAAGCTTTCACAAATCAATGTCAGTGTCTGAAGGGTATATGAAGGTGTGAAAGGTCCTTGTTTGACCATCACAAGTCATCTTGGTCCGTTTTAACCAGTTGAAATGCTATGTAGGATGAATGGAATTATTAAAATGTGTGGATTTGGGCTATATTGTTGGTCCACCTTAAGACCTATCTCTTCGGTCCTCCTTAAAACGCGCGTTTTTCAACTTGTTTTTTTTTTGGTGGTTTTACACGCAATATGTGGACATATATGTTATCAGTTGTGATTTTTTTTCCCACAAATCAGGATGTTTAATGTGAAATGCTTTTGGAGTCATGAGGACGTCTGGTTTTGACGAGAGAAGCTAATGAAAATAAATGGCCAAAATGCATTGTAGGCGGTTTTAAGGTAATTTATTTGTATTTTCTGAATTCACAAATCAGGACCAGCACAAGGAGCAATAATTCGTATTGTTTCGTTCATATATAAGGTTTTATGGCCGTTTGAAACGTGCAAACTGACTTTAAACGTATAGCTGTACCTGGTAATTAAAATACAAAGCCGCAGATCAGATCAAGAAAGTTACATTATACGTAGCCATGGATACTGATACAAGACAGATGCGCAGGCAATTTAACAAGACATTAAATTACAGCCCCAGACGCTTCTACAGTCCGATCCAAAAACAAAATGAAGATCGGAGTACACAGCAATTCTACAAGATGAATGACAAACTCTTCAACTAAAGAGGCGTCCGGAGCAGATGATGAATCCACACAAACAACATCGCAGCTGTTTTTGCCTCTGATAAGCCCCGACCAGTCCAAAGTACACTTTACTGAGGCTACAATTATCCCGTAACATAGTACATCTAGTGTTGATGTTGGTGTAAGAAGCGACTGAAAGCTTAAAGAAAAGCTAAGCCACCTCCGTCTCGCCTGCAGCTATGATAATCCCGTACGTAGTTCGAGGTCTCGCTCAAAACGGCAGCATTGGCTGCTAAGAGCTAATCATTCAAATTAAATTAGACTACATGAACGCTGACTTGATAAGACACACCAGTCAACGAAATGCCACATGTAAAAGAAAAACACCTGAACTATGAAAAGCTGCAAGACGGTCAATCAACAATATTAACCCAACATCTAGTACAAACAAAGCAACATTACTTTATAAACTGTAGAAGTATTACCAACGGGACCTGGGGGAGGGCGGGGGGCTTCCCAAACGGCACAGTACACCTTACGCCCACTGATGCGGAGGAACGCCCGTTAAATAACCCCAATCAGCCACCCTCACTCCACCACATCAGTGCAGATATAGTACTTGTGTGTTTTCAGAAGCAAAGCTCTTCATTTATATACTGCAATTACATGCAAATACTGTAGTATTAGTATCTGTACAGAGTAGCTTCAACACATTGATGTTGAATAATAAAAAGATTGTCCATGCAAATGTATACCACTTTTACAAAAAATAAAAAAAACGAAAAAGGAACAATTTAAGCAGCTCCATGTAATATTTTCCATCGATCAGACAAGGTACCACAAATTAATATTAAAATATGGCCACGATTATAGGATCGATAGCTCTATTAGACGTAAAATTCCATTTGAATAAGACCTCAGCATGGGAGAGACGCTGCTGGGAATTTGCTGGGAACTGGCGCAGACTGGTTAGCCGATCCAGCGCGGCTCTACCTCTCAAAATCGGACGGAAGAGGGAATTATTGTTGGCATCAGAAGGGGAAACGAAACATCGCGTTTGCTTGCTTTTAAACTTCCACCTAATCGGCATATTTCGCATTGCAGGCATAGGTATATATTATAATAATAATAATAATATAGGACACCGTATTGTGCACTGTAGAAGACAGAAATGCCGGCGCCTACTTGCATACACGGGAACATGGCCTAAAGCCTATAAACTGCGAGCCAATTGCATGCTGTGACTGCAGACGAGGGTTTTATTGTATTTACAGCTAGTTTAAGATAGGCCTGTTAGCAGGTGGAACGAAAAATATTGTGTAATATTGTAGCGTGCTAAACAATCGTTTACTGTTTATATTTATAAGAATGGCGCAGCTTATAACAATGGCGTATATAATTATTCCCTCATTATAACAGTAAGGATTTTTTGATTCCAACATAACTGTATAGAGATACTGAACATTACTTGATCATCTGGTACAAGGCATATTCTGTGGCTTAGATAGTTTGAATATATTATTTAACACGTCTGCCCGTCTTACTAATCAGTAAGTATGTTTTTTTTTCTTTCTAAATGCTAGTTCACGTCAGTTTATTTATGGCGAACTTTAAGGTGCGCTAAACAACGTCCAGTTAATTATTTATTTTAAAGCAGAATATTATATGGCTTAGTGTGCAGTTTTTGTGGAGTATGAGCGTTAAGCAAGGGAAGTTTAATAGCCTCGTGAAAAAACATTTATTTTACCGTAAGCTATACGTTACCCGTTTAATCAAAATAGCATATTATACATATTTATTTTCTTTATATCTGCATGTTTGCCGCTGCTATCACGTGGTCTGAATGACATTAATTATTGATAGCATAAGGATTGTGGTTTTCATGTTATGTACACCGTTTTGATGAACCCATAATATTGCCGCGATATTTTCTACAGGCATTTGTAAGGTCCAGTATCTTTGGTTGGTCTGGAGATTTTCTCATATTAATGCGCAGTATATCGTTTGGTGATTAGAGTGCCATGAAATAGCTTGCGCTTGTAAAATGTGTATACTGAAAATCATGAAAGTGGATTTAGTATAGTGTGTGGTGGAGTACTTTTACCATGCCAACGATTTTTAAATGGTAATGGTTTTATTAATCAAAACTGGCATGTGTACTGAAACTTGTAAGAGCATTTTGACAGCTGCCACTGCCTGGAATGATTTTGAAGATTAACATAGTTATAATTATTTACACAAATATCATCTTCGTTTAACATTATGGTTTTTAATTTATCATTGGATGGTGCTCAAAGCAGCTAATGACCCTGAAATTGTTTGTTGCTTTTGAGTCCTGGGATGTCGTTTTGGGTGATTCAGTAAGATGTGCTGTGGCTTCACACCTCCAGGGTTGGGAACAGCCTCCCACTGTGCACTCCGGTGATTACTGAAGCACTGAAGTTTTCTTGAGAAACATTTTTTGGATAGTCACATTTACACCTGAGCTGTGATGCTAAACTAAGGATTGCCGTTGTGCTACGAAGTATAAAGTCCAGTCAGTCTTGTTTATTGAGTTTACTCCTCTTTTGTGAGGCATTGATTAAGCACATTGTGTTTTATAAACAAATAATAATAAGCAGTCAAAAAAGTTCCTAAGGCACAATGCAGTAAGAAATTGTGATAAAGAATATAAAATGTATAACCCATCAGAAGGTAAAATGTAAACGTGGATTTGCTGAGGAATATAAGCTAGAACATTGTTGTTGAAGACGTAGAGCCAACTTCATCAGTCACTGTTTGTCCAGAAACATGTTCAATTTCTATTATGAGATGAAAAATATCCATAACACAGCGTACATTATTAAAATGTTATATTCTGAGTCACGTAGCATGAGCGTGTGAGTTATTGTGTGATAGAATAAATTCTATAAATTCTTAGACATCTGCTGGGCCTAGAAAATTAAAAGTCCTCTTAGTGGCGTGGGTGCAGCAGGAGAGGGCAGAGCCCGTGGCAGTGGGATTCTGGGTTAATTATTACGCCTGGCATGGCTTAGCAAGCATGTCAGTAGGGCAAGGAGCCCCGTATCACCCAGAAAGGAGGACCTCAAACATCACAAGCTGACCAAGTTGAGCAAACCTGTTTTGTAGTAAGGAAAGAAGAACGAGAGGCATGGAAGGTAGGGGAAATGCTGGAAGAGCTTGGAAGTATTAACGTGCATGGTGTCTTTTTACTTCAGCTAAGAAGAAGAAGGCTGAGAATACAGACGGACATGCTGGAGTTTGAGCGGGATTCCGAGGACCTGCCCAGGGGTTTGCCCTGCGAAACGCAGACTGTCATCCGATAGGTCTAACATGCCACACATAAGGTGACCTGTCAGCTGGCATGCACTGCATCTGAGGCTACGCTGCAGCCAAGCAGCAGCATCTCCTGAGGCGGCTGGACAGACACCGTCAGTTCCAGAGGTAGTGCACCCAGAGCATCGGGTAGCCAGCCTGACTTCCAAGCACCAGGTAGCTATTCGTGATTTGCTTACCAAAATCACTAGGGAAAAGTAAAGAAACCATATATAGCAGCTGTACTTCACATTACGGGGGTCTCTCTCTCTCTCTTTCAACATTTATGTAGCAGATGTTTTTATCCAAAGTGTTATATGACTGAGAAGGCAGGGTCAGTTAGTCCCGGAAGAAAATGGGGATTGAGGGCCTTGTTCAAAGGCCCAACTGTGGCATCCCTCTGCCAGTTTGAACTGGCAACCCTAACCTGCGGCGCCTCACTCCTCCCCCACACTTGCTGTCCATTGGTCTAAAGCTTCTTTGTCACCTGATCTTATAGCTGGCCTGAGGCCGCCGCTACAACTGGATGTCCTTTCTTTGTCTTTGGCCGGACACTGAGGTTTGAAAGAGAGAGAGAGAGAGAGAATGAGACCCCTCCATGGGGACCCTATGTTGGCGGCTATATTAGATGTTTGGCTCAGGAGGCCCATTAACCTTGCTATATTTATGACATTCCCTTATGTTTTGTGAAACCACTAAAACTCACGGAAGCACTTAACAAAGCAGGACTGTACTCTGTATATCACTGTGCAGAGGAAGCCTAAGTGTTATGAAGATTGGAGCATTTCGTAGATCCATCCACTTTCTATACCTGCTTGTCCTGTGCAGTGTTGTGGGGCTCCAGAGCATATATCAGTAGCTATGGGCGCAAGGCAGGGAATAAACCAGGATGGGCCTATTTCACAGATGTCTGTAAAGAAAAAAGACCAGAACTTGATTCTTTATATATTGATATATGTTTACAGCACCGCCCCCACCCCCAGTAGGATTTTTAATGATTTATAGTTAGTAACATACTATTCCTGAATATTTTACCAACACTTGGGCCTCAGTTTTGACTGTCATTGCAAATACATTGATTACAGAAGATGCAGACTGGCATCTCTAAACTGCCCAGAGTGTGTCTGCTTTGCTATTGATTAACTTACAGTACTGTCCAAGGTTTTTTCCTGCCCTGTGTGGCCTCGGAAATCTGTGCTAGATAAGTAGTTGGAATATAGATTGATAATACAAATACAACACAAAAACAATTTTCGTTATTGACAGTTTACCTAAACGATTGTCAAATAAAAAAAATTCTAAGGTTACTTCTAATTGACAGATGCTTATGTACTGATTTGGCTTGAATATTAGATGACACTGATTATATGCTGTATTAGATGACTCCCTCCTTTTTCAGCAACTATTTTTGTAAAAAATAAGTTTTTGGAATACCAAATCTTATCTTTCTAAAGAAAAACAATTTTATTTCACAAGAATATATAAGCAGTTAACCATCTAACTGTTAAAAAGGAAATCACAGGCAATCGCATCACGGTAACTGTAGTAAGCAACAAACATTTAAAAAAACATTTATTTTTAAGGGGGGAAAGGATAGATAGCCAATATTACAACCCCACTGTTATACGTGAGTAATGACATTTAAATTCTAGCCCTCAAAGCCGACCACAGTTTTTTAGATGTAACTTCGAAAGAAAAAGAAAAATCTCACTGTCTTATATTTGGGCCAAAACTATAATTTCTTTGCTTTTGACATGCATTGCATTATTTATTGACTTTGTTTTAAAGTTATGCAACATGGCTCAGAAGTAAATTATTCAGCTGATAAGTTGTATTTTCAGAGAGTGCTCTGGTTTTACAATTAAAACATACTACAGATTAAGTAAAATGGAATGTTTGTACAAAGTCAAATTTTTAAAACCTCCTTTTGCATCTGTTTTAGGAATGTTTACCCTAACAGAAGTAGCCTCTCTTAACGAAGTCCAACCAACATACCGAATATTGAAACCATGGTGGGACGTCTTCATGGATTATCTCGGTATTGTCATGCTGATGTTGGCGATATTTGCTGGCACCATGCAGTTAACCAAAGACCAAGTGGCTTGTCTTCCCATTTTGGAATCTGGGGAAGAAACAAGCAAGTCAAACACATTCACAGTGCAAAGGCCATCTGAGAGCGCTACCACTGGGAATACGGTGAATGTCAACAGGGTCACACTAGCTGCTGCACCACTAAGTTCTAAGGATCAACCAGACAGTATTGTTCGTGAATTCCATCTCTCTCAATCAGTCTCCGTCAAAGAAGACCAAACACCAGGCCAGCCTTTGGCAACAGGGGTTAAAACAAACTTGGATTTTCAACAGTATGTCTTTGTTAATCAGATGTGCTACCATGTAGCCTTGCCTTGGTATTCAAAGTACTTTCCGTACCTTGCTCTCATCCATACCATTGTACTCATGGTCAGCAGTAACTTTTGGTTCAAGTACCCAAAGACTAGTTCTAAAATTGAACATTTTGTATCAATCCTGGGGAAATGTTTTGAGTCTCCTTGGACTACAAAAGCGTTGTCTGAGACAGCCTGCGAGGACTCGGAGGAGAATAAGCAGAGACTTACTGGTGCACCCTCTTTACCGAAGCATTTTTCAATGAGCAGTGAAGAGGGAAGTCCTAACCAATCTGCCCCTGTGTTGACAAAAGCAGGGGTGAAATTCTCCACTGAGAAGCCTATCATTGAAGTTCCGAGCATGACAATCCTAGATAAGAAAGACGGAGAGCAGGCTAAAGCTCTTTTTGAGAAGGTGAGAAAGTTCCGCGCCCATGTTGAGGACAGTGATATGATCTACAAGCTTTATGTTGCACAAACCATTATCAAAACAGTGAAGTTCATTTTGATCCTGTGTTACACTTTAACTTTTGTTGCCTCCATCAATTTTGATCACAGGTGTGAACCTAATATCAAACACCTAACTGGATATGCAAGCTTCCACTGTACGCATAATATGGCATACATGTTAAAGAAGCTACTTGTTAGTTATATCTCTCTTATATGTGTCTATGGCCTAGTGTGCATATACACTTTGTGTTGGCTCTTTTGGCGTCCTCTGAAGGAGTACTCCTTTGAGAAGGTCAGAGAGGAGAGCAGCTTCAGTGACATTCCAGATGTTAAGAATGACTTTGCTTTTCTTTTGCACATGGTTGACCAGTACGATCAGCTCTACTCCAAGCGTTTTGGTGTATTTCTATCCGAGGTAAGTGAGAACAAGCTACGGGAGATAAGTCTGAACCACGAGTGGACTTTTGAGAAGCTGCGTCAGCATGTGACTCGCAACAGCCAAGACAAGTTAGAACTGCATCTCTTTATGCTTTCTGGAGTTCCTGATGCAGTGTTTGATCTCACTGACCTGGAAGTCCTAAAACTGGAGTTAATTCCCGAAGCTAGGATCACAGCTAAGATTTCCCAAATGACTAATATTCAGGAGTTGCATTTTTATCACTGTCCTGCCAAAGTTGAGCAGACTGCATTCAGTTTTCTTCGTGACCACCTTCGGTGCCTTCATGTCAAGTTTACAGACGTTGCTGAGATTCCCACATGGGTATATTTGTTGAAGAATTTGAAGGAACTATATTTGGTGGGCAACCTGAACTCTGAAAATAACAAAATGATTGGTCTAGAATCACTCCGTGATTTGAGGAATTTAAAGATCTTGCATCTGAAGAGCAATCTCACAAAAATTCCTTCGAACATAACTGATCTTTCCCCGCATCTCACAAGACTGGTGGTGCATAATGACGGTACTAAACTTTTGGTACTTAACAGTCTGAAGAAGATGATGAACTTGGCTGAACTGGAGTTACATAATTGTGAACTGGAACGAATCCCTCATGCTATCTTCAGTTTGACTAACTTGCAGGAGTTGGATCTCAAATCAAATAATATCCGGACCATTGAAGAAGTCATTAGTTTCCAGCATCTAAAAAGATTAATATGTCTGAAACTGTGGCATAACAAAATCATTACAATTCCTTTGTCTATAAGCTATGTCAAAAACCTTGAATCCCTCTACCTTTCACATAACAAATTAGAGTCTTTGCCTTCATCTCTATTCAGTCTACCCAAGTTGAGGTACTTGGATGTGAGTCATAACTCCATTGTTGTGATTCCACTTGAAGTGGGGTTCTTGCAAAACCTCCAGCATTTTGCTATCTCAAGTAACAAGATTGAGGTTGTGCCCAAGCAACTCTTCAAGTGCACCAAGCTAAAGACTTTGTGTCTTGGACAGAATTCTATTTCTAGCCTACCCGAGAAAATAGGCCAGTTGGTGCATGTGACACATTTGGAATTAAAAGGAAATTGTCTGGATCGGCTTCCGGCGCAGCTGGGGCAATGTCGCTTCCTCCGAAAAAATGGTCTTATTGTTGAAGACCATCTTTTTGACACACTTCCTCTGGAGGTTAGAGAAGGCATCAGTCAAGAATCCAGTGTTAGTTTTGGAAATGGTGTTTAGGTAGAGACAATTAGCATAACTTCTTATTATTATTCATAAAAAACACATTTAACATCACTTGCAATCGGTGGTGATAGTTGACTGAAGCTTCTGGTTTGCAGATCGATAGGGTGTGCTTTGACCTGTTTTATGGTGAAGGAAATCATTAACAGCAACCAACACTTTTAAAACTATTTTTTACTATGAATGATTTTGGTTTGGTTTTATCAACACATTGTTTATTTAATTTATTCAGACAACTTTGGAAAAGATTAGCCACTGTGTTCATTAAAAATAGCATTATGTTATTTGACGATGTATACAGTATTAGTGAGATATGGTTTACGAACTTAGTCATGATTTTTTTTAAATTGTTTTGGAAATTGCTTTTCTTAATTTTTTCAGTTATGGAAGTTTCACTGAAGCAAATGATTAGTTCTCTTTCTAAAGCATACAAAGCAGATCACCTCCTAGCATTTGAGTTGCAAAGTCACAAGTTCATGTACCTGCTGTCCTGGATCTTCGGTGCATATGAGTTAGTTCAGAGGATTCCCTACCTCATTTTAAAAAAATATTCCTCCATACCTACATAGATACACATGGTGGCCATTTTATTAGATATGCCTACATACTTGTATTATGAGTTATAACCCCTTTTTCTCTCCAGAACCACATCTAGGTTTGATGACTTTTTCATTCAGAAGCCATTCTGTACATCTCTGCTGCTCTGGGCTGACATATCAGCTCCTGTAGCTCAACAAGTAAAGCATTGTGCACATAGCAAAAAGTCCCAGGGAACACATACATCACTTGTGACCCTGTGCTCTGCTATAAGTTGTTTGGATAAAATGAGTGAACATATATATATTCTCACACTTCTGACTTCAGTGTATGAAAATCTCTGGAGAGTGGCTGTTTCCAGGATGTTGGAACCCTGAAGTCTGACATCAACAATCACACCATGTTAAAATCACTTAGATTATGTATCTAAGTCATTATAATGCTTATTCATACAGTAACTTAACCTCAGTTAGTTGCAGCTGCCTGATTTGCTGTTTGTAGGAGCATGTTTTTTGCGATAATGAGCAGGTACCAACACACTGACCCTTGGGTCGTTTGTGTGTATATAAGCAAGTTTTTTGTTGGTCAGATTTTTACTTGACCAGTCCATTTAATTTAAAATGCTCTGAACTTAAACTTAATGAAATACGGATAAGGAAATTATGTACACTAATACCACGTCTTTCAGATGCGTTATTTTCGCGCTATTTAAAAAAACAAAAAAACAAAAACCTTGGAGTACCAGCAGATGGCGATCTTCCCTTTTAAACCCATTGCAGATGCCATGTGTCACCTAAAATCCTAAATATGTCACCAACAGTCCACATTGTCCACATTTTTATGTTCTTATGTTCTCCAAGTAAAACACTTAAAATGTTGTGTTTTTACTTAATATGGTGGTTTTTAACCTTATATCTGTCCACAATAGCAGGATATAATACATGTCTTTTTTTAATTACTAACCCTAAATAAGAGTTGTAAAGCATCGGACGTTAAAGTCACCTCGTCACCTTGGTATGTTATTGTCAGCATTACCTGTACTAAATGTTCTGGACAGGATGATGGTTTGGGGGCCCATGATTATTATTGTTCTTCTTATTATTATTCTTTTATTATTATTATTATTATTATTATTCTTTTTTAATTATTATTTTATTAGTTATTTTATGTCATTGCCTCACCTGTGTTCTGTTACAATACTGCAGCTCATTTTCCTTCCATGAAGTTATTGTTGTTGATCTTTGTTGCAGTTATTTAATTTTAATGACTACATCTACTTATTAGCATATATTTTCCCACAGTGAAGCAGGTCATCAACTCTTAGTTTACTTGCATACACACACCAGACAGTGACACAAAATGTTGCTGTTTTATTTAATAAAATTATAAGCCTGATTTGAATCTCTTTGCATACGCACACAAAACATATGCACTATTACATTTTTGTCCCCTAACAACCGCATGTGATCAACCCTTGGCGTATTCTCTTAATCACAGTATGTAGCAGATGTTTGCAATAATTCCTCCATGCATTTATCCTGATATAATATTTACAATGTCTGGAGACTACCAGTAGATATGTTTTAGATTTATGACATTTTTAAAGGAAACTATTGTTCCTATTATAGTCCTTTCTGCTCTTCCATTCCATATGCTTGAGAATGAAAATTATGTTAAATAACATTGAACAGATATCTAACATCGGTTTCATTAAACTACAACAGTAGATTCCTGTAAATTTGACTTTTAAATGTTATTGGGTTTTAAGAAAAATAAATTCAGTGAAATCAAATTTTCTTGATTCAATGGTATTTTTTAAGGATACAATAACTTTGCCTATCCATATATAGTTCAAATAAATAGGGACTTTACATTATGACTTACACTGCACATTACACTTAACATAACACTGCTTTTCAGTGACTATGAACTCCTTCATACTAGTTGACTTCAATGTATGTGACTCTTCTCTGTAGACTATTATCATTGTCCAACAAACATGCATTCATAATGTATCATATAAATACTAGTATAATAAAAGCTTGGTGCTACAGTAACAGTTTGCTCTTAAAGACATTGCATGTTTTTGACAACTCGTTAAACACGAAAGTATAATGGTATTTTAAGGATAACTAAATTGCAGTGCTGAAATTAAACAACCATAACGTGGGTTTTGAGTGTCTTTGGCATTAGGTGAAGTAAATAGAATTTCGTTTAGTATTTTAAATTTATCTAACCCACAGCTTACTGTACTCCGGGGAAAAACTGAGTAACGACACTTACTAATAAATACTGCCTTCTAATTACCGCTTAACAGATTCTCAATTCGGAGAATCCTGGGAAGTTTTAAGTGCAGTTTATGATCACAATAACCGTGATGTAGTAACTCTCCACCATACAAAATATAAAGATGTACACTTCATACCTGCTACACTACACATTTTGACAACACATCAGAACGTTAGTACTTCCCCTTTTTAAAGTCTAAAACCATTTATTACCGCATTGTAATAAATAACATAGACTTTCATGCATAACTATAAATCCGCTCTACCAATACGACAGCCCGACAAACACATGAACTGTAGCGGACCACCTTCGTATGCGCGACCCAGTGATGTCATTTCCGGGTTTCCTGGACATACCAAGCTGCTGCTTCCGGTGTGGGTCACGCGTCCTAAGACAGTCGGGAAGGTGCGCTAGATTGCGATCCAGTATCAGTACTTAAAGCTTTAAAAGTCATTAATTACAAGATAACCGTAATTAATTACACGATAATCTGTTCTGTGTAACATTCTGATGTTATCTTAAAACTGTAATACTGAAACCGAAAATCATATGTTTTTTTTATAACTTGGACAGTACAAATAAGCGTTAAGGTCATTGCGTTACATACCAGTCTGTATTCCTCACACGTGCAATACTAACTACACTCAATTTAAACTGCATCTCAATTTTGACTTTGATTTTTTTTTTACTGTTTAATTCTACTTATCATGTCGTCACATAATATGAATTTTCTATCTTGCAGACATGAACATTGTGCAGAACACGGCACTTAGATGCTTCTGTTCTAAATATCCTCTACTGCGTTTACCTTTAGCTGGATATTTACAAGTTTCTCCTTTACGAGTAAGTTACAAGTATGCAACGTAGAAATATAATGATTGTTCACTTTGATATTTGGTTATTAATTCCATTTATTATTTTTTGTATTAGATCACCTACGGACAGCAGACGCATTCCCCTAAACGTGACATGGCATCTTTTAGGCATAAAAATTCAAAAAGAATTGAGGGTTTGGATAAGAACATTTGGTGAGTGTAGAAGCACCTTTGACCGCGTTCTAACGCCATATGTGTTGCCATCCTGAAATATATGCTGTTCTGCAGTGTAATTATGTCATTATGTTTATGTTTATATACTGTATAGTTAGCATACCCTTGGGGCAGGCCAGTTGACCCCAAGAGGTGGTCCTTTTTTCATTTCTCCCCCTACTGGTAAAACCTGAGGAGTTTTCATACATCTCTACTATGGCCTGTAGTACGAAGCGGGGTAACTTCCTTATCGGGGTAACTTGTCGGATTTAAGGTAGTCTGGGCAAAATGTAAGTGAACGAATATGAAGTCCATTTAAACTGTGGTACCTTAAATCCGAAAACATACCTCGATAAGCCAGTAAACCCGCTTTGTAGTGCAGGCCACTGGTGTCTTCTCATTAATGTTTTTTCCTTTTCTCTGTGTACAATGCGCTTAGTGTGTTTATAAAAGCAGAGCAATGGGTGGAATGACACTGTATAGATATAAAGTGAATTTATTATCGGTCCAGCCAGCATTTAAAATGCTGACGACATATCACTTAGTGATGTTTGGCTGTTATTATTCCGGGGATTTGCATGTCTGTCCTCTCATTCATCCGTCGTCAGGGTGGCCCTCACTTCTGTGGCAGCAGACCCCTCCATTGTCAACTTGGGCCAGGGATACCCCGATATTCCCCCACCTTCCTATATAAAAGAAGACCTGGCACAAGCAGTAGCAGTCGACAGGATGAATCAGTACACCAGAGGCTTTGTAAGATCCTGCCCAAGCTGCTTCAGTTCAAATCATTTGTTTTTGTAAGACCAGTGAGTCATTCTGATGCTTCTGTATAATGGACATGAGCAGGAAGTGAATGTTATGCTTCTGTGTGAGGTATCTTATAGTCAGGTTAATTATGGGGTGGCTCAGCAGGTTAGGATGCTGTACCTATGATTGAAAGGTCACCGGTTTAAATCCCAGGGTCGGCAGAATTTTACCTTTGGGCCCCTGAGCGAGGCCCTCAACTACAGTTGCTACAGGGACTGGCTGACCCTGCTTTCTCAATAGTACGTCGTTTTGGATAGAAGCGTCTGCTAAAGAAATGCGTATGTTATTTGCAGACTAAATCCTTACATGTATTTTACTACTTTGGTACTGCAGACACATGTATTTTTAGTTTTAAGTTCGTGTTCGTTCATGCAGATTTATGTACTAAGATTATTTGCTAGTTTTATTTATTTGTGTTTTTTTTATTTTTTTTATTACAGGGACACCCATCTCTAGTCAAAGCACTGTCTCAGGTCTACGGGAAGGTGTATGGCCGTGAAATCAACCCCTTTAGTGAGATTTTGGTCACTATTGGAGGATATGGCTCTTTGTTCAGTGCCATACAAGGTCTTGTAGAAGAAGGAGATGAGGTCAGGGATGCATCATGCTGCAGGTTTTTATCGTCACATCAATTGCCTTTGCTTTCTTCTCAGCATGTCTCTGTTGCAGGTAATAATCATTGAGCCTTTCTTTGACTGCTACGTACCTATGGTGCGAATGGCTGGAGGGATACCTCTTCTAGTACCTTTAAGACTAGTAAGTATGATTAGTGTTTGTAAATTTATGCCATAAGTATAAACTGGACAGAGACCACAGCTCCAAGTGTGTTTCTCCACTGTTCAGAACTCGGAAAACAAAGCAAACATCACCAGCGCACAGTGGGTGCTGGATCCCGATGAACTAGCAAGCAAATTTAACTCCAAGACTAAGGCCATCATAATCAATACCCCTAACAATCCTATAGGGAAGGTGAGTGAACAATATTTGGTTTATGCCACTTCACTGCTGAGACGTGAATATAACGTAACTTTTAGACTTTGACCGTAAGGAACATATTCATGATTTCCATCGTGAAGCTAATTTAACAATTGTTGTTTGTCTTGCACCTTTAGGTTTATGTGTCCAGTCCAATCTTAATAGGTCCAATTTCTGTTCTTCTGTTCGTATGTATTTCATCTTTGTGGTCTTGACTGTGTAAAGATATTTTTTCAGTTGAATTGGTGACTGCGTTATTCTTTGTTTGTCTGTAATGTACCTACAGTGGTCAGGTACCTACAGAGGGCTGAATTCAAAAAACTAAGTGAAAAAACGATGTGGCAGGCTCATCCATTTTGCAGAAATTTTATTGCAGCAACTCAAAATCATACTTAGTAGTTTGTATGGTCCCCATGTGCTTGTATGCATGCCTGAGAATGTCGGGGCTGCTCCTAATGTCGGATGGTGTCCTGGGGAATCTCCTCCCAGATCTGGACCAGGGCATCACTGAGCTCCTGGACAGTCTGAGGTGCAACCTGATGGCATCGGATGGACGACACATATTGTCCCAGAAGTGTTCTATTAGATTTAGCATGGGGGCCAGTCAAGGGTATCAATTCCTACATCATCCAGGAACTGCCTACATACTCTCACCACATGAGGCCAGACATTGTCGTGCACCAGGAGGAACCCAGGACCCACTGCACCAGCGTAGGGTCTGACAGTGGGTCCAAGGATTTCATCCCGATACCTAATGGC
>JAODLC010000001.1:26379884-26392752 GCA_026781145.1 Hippopotamyrus pictus
CACACACATGTGACCCAGGCGGAGACTCGAACCCGGGTCCCAGAGGTGTGAGGCAACAGTGCTAACCACTGCACCACATCATCAGATCATAATACATTTTTACACATAGTTGTGGGAGAGTGGATATACCTTTTTGCAAGGTTTCACTGGGCGAGGATGTTTTTATTTTTGATTAAAGGCTTTCGTCCCGCTACCCCTCCCCACAACCCATCATTAAAGGGTGCGCACATTTATGCAGCCAGGTGTTTGGTATAGATTGAAATTTTTAAATAAAGGTGGAATAAGTTCTGACTTGATTTATCTTGGTTTCATTTTGTTATGTACAAAAACCCGCCATTTTAGCAGGGGTGTGCAGACTTCTTATATTCATTGTAATTACAGACTCTGTAACAGATGTCTGAATTCTCAAAATGACTACATGCATACTTAAAAAATAATGTTAGTTTTTAACGTATGACTTGCTTCAAAGTATTCATTCATAGTTCATTTTAAGTTCTTTCCCCTATTTACTGCTGTCATGTTTAACGTAGGTGTCATAAGTAATAATAATAGTTTTTTTTTTTGTGGTGCACAATGGCGATAAGGGAGAATTTTGCTTTCTTCTTGACTACGGTTTACCACTTCGCAGTACTGTAAATTGATGGGGTAGCCTATTTCCGGTGAATTAATTAGCTGTGCATTCTGCCAGGTAGTAAAGGGATTAATTCTTTCCTTCATGTCTGCTACATCATGTGGTGAAACCGTGAGTCTTTAGATGAACTAAGTGTCTGACAGCTCCTGCATGCGAAGTGGCTTGTGAGGCTCATACCCCCCCCCCCCCAGGTGTATGTGCCTGCGGGCTGTGGTGGCCTGGAGCCCCATCCAATGGGCATCCTGCTTCATTACTTCTGCTTCCTCTGATAGGCTCCAGATTCACCACAGCCCTGTATGGATATGTGGTGATGGATGGATGAATGAGTAGATCGATTTTGAAGATATTAATCTGCAATAAACATGGTGGCATTGAATATACACATATGAAGCCCATAAATTGTTTTAAATGTTACTGGCCTTAGACAGTCTTATAGAACTAGTTTATTTTTTCATGAAGCTAAGAGCCATTTATCCGTTTATGATAATTGTTTTAATTATTTTTAGCTATTCAGGACATTGGAATTTATGTGCACACCTATAGTACTATTCAGCAGTCAAATAAAATGTTTAAATGATCTTTGTGTTCATGATACAATGCCTGTCAAAGCGTGTCAGCTTAGCCATTAATTAAACAATGAGAGGAGAGGTTTGGGATCTGGGTGTTCATCTAGCCATCCAACAAGATATCAGTAAGTTGTCAGAGAACAGAAGAAATTCTTGTTAGATTTTGTTGTGCTATTGTTAACTGGTATATGTTCTAATGTACTTTTTTCTAATCCAATATACCCTTACTCCCCAAATAAATAGCTTTAAGCATTTGCTTTGACTGGCTAAGACTGCATGTTTATTTTCGGTGGAGTTAGATTGAATACTTCAGTTATGTTTACAGAATCACTTTTAAGGCGAAGCAGGGGTATTAGTGGTTCTTCATTTTCACAGAGTTTGTTTCAAAAGCTTCTTTTGAATAATGTGTATAGATATCTACATATAGATATACATATAGATATACATAAGTATTATTTTTAGATAAGACAGGGAAAAAAAAAACTATTTCCTGACTATTGCAACAATAGGCCTTCTATGTATTCTGTATAGAATATCTGCATTTACTTATTGATTTTTGTGATCATCAGATACACCAGTGTGAGCTGCTCGTCAGCACCAGAATGTGCACAGGGTGAAAATTAAAAGGCAATGTCCCAGACGATGAAGTTGGGGGTGTTTCTGTGGCGTACGTGCTTAACTAATCTTCAGGAAGAAATATTGATGTAGGCAACCTTGAAACTTACAGTGCTCACAATGGGGAAATGCAAGCTTTCACCTGCTGGGCTTGCCAGTCCCAAATATCGCAACTAGCTGGCCCGGTATCTAGCTGGCCCTAATATCCCAAATATGAACAGAAAGCAAAATGCAAAGGAGGCCTATTGTGTAAAGTTGTTCACCATTTCGAACGTGGGCGAGCAGAAGCATTGCTGTCTAGTGGCAGCCAACGGCGGACCCGGGCAGGATGGCCAGTTGCCCCTGGTGCACCATCCTCCTCCCTTTTCCGCAACTTTTACTGTCTCTACCCCTCGTACAGTTTGAAAAACATGGCATTTTAAAATAGAACGTATGTAAGAACCCTGATAAGAAATTTAATTTTCGAGACTTGTTACTCTACTTTAGATCTAGTCACTTTACTGGTTTCGTCATCAAACAAACTGGAACCAGCATGTTTGAAAGTTACATTTTGTAATCTACGAATATCTCTGCATGTCAATAATTGCATATCCCTCCCCAGTAAATACAAACTGAGCCACAAGGTTTCTGCAAGTAAGTTGTTAAACTGGGCAAGCGAGAGGTCATGTGACCATTCTAAACTGCAGCATTTATTTAGCATATCACCTGGATGCAATAGAATAATAAAATGCAGTTGCTTTTTCAATACAATATATGCCCACATTAAAAGATTCTGGACACAAAGTATAAAGTTTGCTTAGTTGACTGCTTAAAATATTTCAATCTCAAGTTTTCAAATTAAATCACAATTGTAAAATACCAAAACTTTTTTTTTTTTTTTTTTTTTAATGATTAAACCGGAAACCACAATACTGAGCGCATTATATGCACCTATATACCTAGCAAGGAAATAACTATATGTTCAGGAAGAGTGCAACCTGAAAAGATAGCATGTATAAATGCTTTTAGGGAGATGACTTCGATTCCATTTAATGTTCCAGAGAAAGTGTTAACATCAAATTACTACAGGGAAATGTATTATAAGGAAAGCCTGGCAAACAGGAAATTTATAAAAATATGCTTTGGGGAATCTAGTACACGCTATAAGCATATTGTAAAATTCTGATGCATGGGCCAGACCTCAGAGATAGTAGTGGCTTCCTTATAAACCATGTCAGGAATTTTTAGAGGATTATGTCAAAGAAATGCTGTTTCCTCGTTCATGATGGTATGACAAACTTTGTGGCTGTAGGTCATCACATTTATTTTTGTCATCTGGGATTGTAATTTAAAATAACACATTAAAACACATGAAAACACTCTATTGCATTTCTGATATCCAGTTTGCGCCAAATAAAATATTGTGAAACATGATGTACTTACACAGCCATGTAGACGTGTAAAGTTGGGTTTCACACAACACACATTAATCATGGATGCTCACATTTAAATGCTATAACTGATCATGTGATTCACGATGTTCATGTTGTCAATCAGTAACAAAGGATTTATCTCATACAACAAATTGTGAAGGTTTTTTAATACTCATTTTAACCACAGACGCTGTTTCTGCCAATTTTCTGAATCCTATTCACTTTCCTCATAGGCTTTTTTTGAGGGAACCGGATGTTTGAAAATGCTAACAAACCCCCTGCAAAATGACATCAGACTTGCACTCTCTATTCCAAAGAAGTGATGAATACTCCCCATAACCGGAATCCAGTACTCATCAGTTTCAAGGGATCATGGGTATATGGTCACTCAAACCAATCAGCAAACTGTGTCCATTTCAAGTCATGTGATCCCACTGAGATATACAGACATGGAAAAATTTGTTGGTGCCCTTACAACTCATCAAAGCAATGCTTCATTTCTCCTAAAAAGTGATTCAGTTAATAGCAATTGTCTAATGTATACCTGCATGCCCTTAGTATGTGATAGAGTAAACCAATAAAATTGTGAAAAGAATTTATTTGTTATTTTACAAAGATATGCTAAAATAGTATGGACAGATTTGCTGGTACCCCTAAAGAGCCTTTTCATCAGCCCTTCAGCCTATTTAAAGGGAAAGTACTGCTACTGTGTTTGGTATCATTGTGTGAATCGCACTGAACATGGACCAGAGAAAGCAAAGGAGAGAGCTGTCTGAGGACCTCAGAATAAAGATTATAGATAACCATGTTAAAGGTAAAGGCTATAAGACCATCTCCAAGCAGCTTTATGTTCCTGTGACCACAGTTGCAATATTATTAAAAAGTATAAGGTTCATGGGATGGTAGCCAACCTACCAGGGCATGGACACAAGAGGATGTGCAACCCCAGGTTGATCAGAAGGATAATGCGGATGGTAGAAAAAGAGCCAAGAAAACCATCCAAAATCATTCAAGCTGAGCTCCAAGGTCAAGGTATGTCACCTTCTAATCGTACCATCCGTTGCATTTTTAACAATAATGGGCTTCGTGGAAGAAGACCCAGGAGGGCTCCACTATTGACAGAAAAACATAAAAAAGTCAGAGTGGAATTCGCCAAAATACAAGTTGATAAGTCTCAAACTTTCTGTGAGAATGTCCTTTGGACTGATGAGACAAAACTGGAGCTTTTTGGCCAGTCATATCAACTCTATGTCTACACAAGGAAAAATTAAGCTTTAAAAGAAAAGAACACCAATCGGTTTTGATTTGGGGCTGTTTTGCTGCATCTGGCACAGGGAACCTTGACTCTGTACAGGACACAGTGAAGTCTCAAGACTACCAAGGCATCCTGGAGCGAAACATACTGCCCAGTGTCAGAAAGCTCAGCCTCAGTCACAGGTCATGGGTCCTCCAACAGGATAACATACAAAACATACAGCTAAAAGCACCCAAGAATGGCTGAGAAAAAAACATTGGACTATTCTTAAATGGCCCTCCATGAGCCCAGATCTTAATCCCATTAAACATCTAATGAAAGATCTGAAAACTGCAGTGTGGAGACGCCACCCTTCAAACCTGAGACAGCTTGAGCAGTTTGCTCAGGAAGAGTGGGCCAAACTACCTGTGGGCAAATGCAGACGTCTCATTGTGAAGAACAGAGATCGCTTGTTGGCAGTCATTGCTGCAAAAGGTGGTGCCACAAAATATTAAATTAAGGGTACCATCTCTTTTGTCTGTGCCATTTTCATCTGCTTAATTATATAAAATATTCAAATGAATCAATAATCAAAATGTTTGCACCTATACAAAAGCAAAGTCCAATTTGTGTTAAATGTGGAATAAACAATAAGGGATGCCAGTAAACTTTAAACTTCGGAGATAGCTGTGTGTTTTTTTTGTGGAAGGGTACCGACAAATTTGTCCACGTCTGTATGCCTAGTGAGATTTTTAGAGATGTACTGCATGTGTTTTTCACACTACATTTACTTGGCTTTCCTTAAGGGGATCCTCATCATTTCCATCATTATTTTTTCCTGTAATATATTCCTTTAATTTGGTTAAACCTGCTGTCCTGTATAACTGTCCCCCAAATGACATACTTACTACCCATCCTGCCATATGTCGTTTTCAGTTATATTGCGATATACACTGTTACTATGATATATTCTTTTGAGCATTAAATGAACGTGTTATCCTCTGTTTTTACATCATTGCCTGTCATCTTGTTTACTTGAACTTTTTTTCCTGAGAAAATCTGTAAAAACTACAGCAGGTATCATTATTTCACAGCAGTCATTCGATCAAAAAGCACACAGGATGTGCACGGACGGTAAGATCAAATACGCTCCTAACTGTTGGAGACGGATAAGCAGTGAGATAAACAGTTGCACGGGATTGTCGTCAACTGATAATAGATCTCAAGAGATTCCTCTCTGCCTGGAAGGGGGCATATGGGGAGAGAAATAATGATGAGATTAGGCTTTCCTAATTATACAGGCCTACTTCTGTGTAAACAATGATCAAAATACGATGGGGAGGGAATCCTGAAATTGCAGTAGTTTCACCGAGAAAGAAATTAATTCCTTTAATTTTCACCGACTGTTTGGTTGGTATTCTATGTACTTAGGAGTCTTGTAAGTCCCTTTAGTAATTGGTGGCGCCATGCTTTGAGAAATCTTCGCGCGGGGGGGGGGGGGAAGCGGGCAGTGTGGGGGACCTTCGTCTGATGGAAATAATCGGTGGGCCGACAACAGCTGGTCGTATCGCATAAGCAGCTGTGGGCTTCCGAAACGGGGGAAGGGAGCCAGGAGGTCAGCGAGGCCCACCAGAGTGTGAGCCCGGAGCCTCGTGGAGGAGCGGCAAGCAGCATGCCTCCGGATACGACTCGGGGAAAAGCCCGACAGCGCTGAAAAAAACAGATTGACTCTCAGTGTCTCATTTAGCTTCTGGATTGGACTGGCTTCTTCCCTGCTGGCAACTTTGGCCATGTGACAATGGAACAGACACCACAGAGGGGACATCTGTTTAAAGGATATTGAAATTATATTAGTAGCTTTGGATGCCCTAGTTAGGAGATTTCAGTCAAGACGAAAAAAATCACTCAAATTTCCTAGAGTCAATGCTAATTTTAAAATAGTTCTATGGCACATGCTTTAGAAAATAATTAAAAGAAAGCTATGGGTGGAATAATTTGACACATTGAATATTAGCTGGTTTTATTCAATTAAAGTTTGACAGTTAAGTGATCAGAAAAGTATAAATTATTCAGTTCAAATAAAATAATATTGCATGCCATATTAATCTATCTTAAGGCTTGATATCTTCACAGTTACCATTCATACAGCAAAGTTCCCTGCATTTGAAGGTGGTGGTCACAAAGTTCTGACCTCTATGATGAGGAAAAAATTATGACAATAAACAAGCATGTATCAGTGTCTTTATAAGATTTTTCTGGACTGTCTGCATAGTCCTTGCTTTCATACTTTATTGTGAAAGCTTTTGGATCACGCCATTGTGTAATATCACACTATTGACAGATTCTGTGTCTGTAAATGTCCACAGCTATACCTATACTAGTATTATCCCACTGATCTGGCTGGAATTGTCTACACACCCTGGTGACTTCACAGAGCAGTGAAGCCCCTAGAACAGATATTTAAAAGAAAAATGAGAAGCAGTAGCTCCCAAAGCTGAATGCAAAGGGATATTCTGTTCTGCTGCTCCTCAGCTTAGTTTTACTTCAGATCTCCCTGTGAAGTCAACTGTCAGACTCTGACAAGCTTTTATAGCTCTTCTAGTGCTTTTGCTTGCTAACTGTTATAAACGTAATTTAAATTAGGCCTTTACACCTTCATTTGACTTCATTAGTTTAGAATAACGGTTCAAAATATTTGAGATGAAGGGGAGATTTTTCCATCTCAAGAGGGAGAGTCTGTTAACAAGGATTGTTATGTTAATTCAGTTCACCTGTCTGTAGTCCATGATTACACGTCTTAATGTATGTGTATGTTAATGTTAATGTTAATGTCATCTTATTTCCAGTAAACCCACTGAAACCCTGATGCACATCTGGTAAATTCCCCTTATACACACCTGAGATTAGCCTCTGGAAGCTACATATTCAATATGCCTATTATTCTTTAGCCCTCACTGGGTGACACTGTTTTGTTTGTCATCCTTAGCAGGGTGATGTTTGTCCAGGTTTTACATGAGTACATCAGCTGCACTGATTTACCTTTAACAGTGTAGAAAGCAAAATAAGGGCCTTATGCAGCAGGTAGTTACGGAGGGAGTGCAAAGACTTGATATTTAAGATTTTAATATTAATAAACTAAGCCTTTGATAATATATTACTAAATAAAAGGGTTTATGTCCAATAAAGTTTAGAAATGTCTTACAAAGGTACCTTACTCCTGTCTCACAAAACTTTTACTAAAGAGCTTGTAAATTTTCAATTATAACTAATTTCTCTGTTTTATATTTGCAAGTCATTTACAGGCTATTTTGTAAATACCATGAGCAAGATATGATTGTAATACATTTCTATATTTGTTTGTCAATGAATCTTTCTAAAAAAAATTCTGAAAAATTCAGCCTAGGTTTTCAAATAAACCATTAAAAGTCCTTAAATTTCATTTGGTATATCCTGTGTGAACCCTGGTGTGTAGAATGGATTTCGACACATATGACAGAGGCTGTGAAATGCCATAAGAAAAGTGAGCCTAGGACTCTGATTTTAAGGCTTAGTATTTCCATGGAACAGATGGGCACTTTCGTGACTGTATAAGCGTGGATTATTTCATTTCCTACATCTGGGACTCCACATGGCAGAGCAGAATGCTGCAGGAGAAACCGTCAGAAAGCTGGCAGGGAGGTTGGTCTCCATCGGGGGTTTCTCTAATATCCAGTCCAGCCAGCAGGGTGCAAATGGCATCGTAAAGGTTGCACGTTTGGCCTCAAATACAAAATAAGTGCTCTAGAAATATGTCACCTCAGAAAATGACAGACCAGTCACATCTTCTACTTACACGCCCCCCACATTTCAGTTTTAGGTTGTTGCTGTTGCTTTTAATATTTCTTTTGTTGACGATGTTGCACCTATACATTAGCAGGAGTAAAAATGTGTTTTATTATGCATAAGTCTACAAATATCCTCTACTTCTTAGAAAGGCTGACCACTTGTTTTCTGAGCATGCTACCCAAATTCTTATATCTATTTTATATTGTGTTATGTTTTGAATGTCAAATATCTTCCCGCTAAAGCACATCAATGATCTCCATATTCTTCTATTCTAATGAGAAGATTGCTCTAATGGTATGATAAACTGTCCTGAAATCCCACTTCCTTTAGCTGGAAGTTTACTTTAAAAAGGGAAAATAAATATATCTCTTTATCTGATGAACACAAAAAACATTTGTTCAAAAGTGAAAGGAAAGTACATTACAGAGCATTTTTTTCCGTAAAAGGGACAGAGAAGTTTCTGAGTAATTTAAGCCTCCATTAGTGAGCTAGAAAACTAAAGTAGAATTGTTTAATTGTTTAAGTAGTAGATTTGAAATAACCATATTTTAAAAATATACTCACTGCCAACATACATCAATAGTGATTTAATGCAGAACATTTAGCACATTAGCCAGCTTTTATTTATTTTTCAGGTAACTTTATCTTGTCCATTGAGCTTGCTAGATAGTGTTATATCATCTTGTCATTAATGTGACATGACAGCTGCAAGTGTATTAATATAAAGAGCAATTATAAGAAATATATTATTGTACTAATCATAATCAGTACTTAATTTTAAAAACAGTATACAAGGACAATTAATATCACCACAGTTCAACTGCATATTCAACACACATGCTTACCTTGTAGCTCGTTTTAACCATTACATAAAACTAAAAACGGTAATATACTCTCCGTATGAATGATAGGTGGATTGAAAGTGAATGAAGCATGCACAGATGCAACGCGGCACTATGTTGGAGACATATGTTGCTAATATTATTGGAGGTGAATGAATCGAAAAGGTGAAGTTAAGGTGGAGAGACCTGCTGTGCTTTAATCAGGTAGGACATAGCAGGTACCTTTGATGTACCAGCAAAAAATTGGCTGTAAGTGTGGCAGGACCAAATGTCCCAGTTGTGGGAGATTTTTGATCTGTGTTTCAGGCAATCTGTGGTTTGGCAACCTGGTTAGAAGGATCAAAGACACCTTGGCAATGGATAATAATAATAATAATAATAATAATAATAACAACAATAAAGAAATGTAAAATGTAAATAATATGGTACATACTATTTCGCGAACGGAGTCAGGTTTTGCATTATTTTGTGGTAATATGTTCTATAGTATTTTAACATTCAATGTAACACTGTACTCAGCCATTATAAACATAGATTTCTTATGTAGAAGTTTAAATAAAAAAAATTTAATTACAAGGAATTCAGATAATTTTACCACAGTGTGCGAGAAAGGATGGTTTAGTGCTTATCAAATGTGAGGTCTGTGGGTTTGATTCACCCAGCTGTATATGTGGAATGTGTATATTCTCCCCATGTTAATGTGTTTTTTCCATGCTTTAGTGCAGAAATATGGAGTTGGGTGAATTGGTATAATAATGAGTGTGAGCCTTAAAATGGACTGTCCTTGTTTCTTTATTGAATTGAGTCATTATACAAGATGAATGGAATGTCTGCAACAGATGAAATATTTACTCTTTGAGGTCAGGCATTCATTTCTTAAAGAGACTTCTTAGATGACTGAGCATGATATTCAATGCTGAAACCATAAATCTGTTTCCTTTTATTTAGGCCTGATCCACAAATTGAACCAGTAATGTCCTTAAACAATATAACCTTGTATGCTTGTGTAATAAACATACATATTAGGTTCCTCTCTCTAACATACATTTGTCAGCTGGGTTTTAATGTCAGTTTTGCTTTAAACATCAGGTCTGTTTTCCCCCAGTGATTTCCCAACCGTGTCATCCAGGTGTAGGAAATATGAATCTTTGAAATCAATGAATAATACAGATGTAATTCACACTTTATTTAAATCAGCATTGTTAAGTAATAGTAAGTCAAGGTCTTTCTGCAGGGGAGGGAAAAATATTTAAATACCCTTTAAAGCTCACATAGGCTCATTGAGCTGGAATAAGAGAATGTGATACCAAGATGCTACATAATTGCTTTGCACCTGCTGTTGCTGCTGAGGGTAGGGCCAGTCGACCCATTAGCCCACACAGGCAACCGCCTAGGGTGCCATTTTCTGAGAGAGCGCCGACCTAGCAAACCACTGGTGCCACCCATAGGATGCCATTTTCTGAGAGGGCGCCGACCTAGCAAACCACTGGTGCCACCCATAGGATGCCATTTTCTGAGAGGGCGCCGACCTAGCAAGGAGCATGTACAGCGCCTAGACCGAGACAAAGTGAAATTAATGGTGAAAATTCACTGGGGGGGGGGGGCATAAGAGGGTACTGGTGAAGCCTTAACATGAGGGGGAGGAGAATTCTGTGTTTTCCAGGCATGTAGTCGGCTTCCCCAGAGCAGCACCCCCCTTGAAATTAATTTCTGGCTACAGACCTGCTTTTCAGGGCAAACTAGTGTCTCTAAGCTGCCTACAGAGTGTGTCTATGTGTCCTGTGATGAACTAACATCAAGTCTCTGACATGTACTGTACTGGAATAATACTCCCCCCTTTGCTCTGTACTACATAAAAGTCGGATGGAACTTAATTCTCTAATCAGGTTCCTAGTTGAAATTACTTTGTGCTTGGGGCCAGTGAATGGCTCTGCGGGCTAAGCCTCTGTGCCTGTGATTGGTAGGTTGCTCAGTGGAATAGTCCCATGTCTGTGGGCCCTTGAGTAAGGCCCTTAACTCCTGCAGGGGTGCTGCATACTGGCTGATCCTGTGCTGTGACCCCCAAGCTTGTTCTCACCTGCATGCGTGTCTCATGGAGCGCAAGATGGAGTTTTGCAGTGAACCTGTACTTCTGTGAATGGAAAGTAAAGGATCATTTGTAATTCTCGTAACTTTGTAACACTGGCATCCCGTGCTGTGTGACCTCGAGCCCCAGGCTGTGTATAGTTAACAGTGATGATGGGCACCAGTTCTCCGCTTCAGGTGGCCAGAAGTTTAAGTATCTGATACCTGGATCACAGGCACCACTGGTAAGTGGATGGTCGCTGCAGGTGTTCTCATTATAACAATCAGGCGATGTCTTATTCCAACCGGTCTATATGATGCTCATAGCAGAGAGTCATGAACCTCTGTAACCCTGGGACAAAATGTGTACGAAAATGCGAGGAATCACATCTGGTATTGGTTCAAGGTGGGACGTCGCATTTGACTTCTGGATTTGTGTGTCAGTAATCGTGGTTCTGAGTGAAAAAAATACTGCATTATAGTCATATTATTCAACAAAATACATGCTGCTCACAGGCTTCTATAGGCCTTTTTAACGTTACCCAGCTGACTGTGGCCCCGCCCCTGTTCTGCTCATCTGGAGTCGCCGTCGCCTCAGAGTTGATAAATCTACAACTGATTCATGAGAAGGCAAAGGGCGATAACACCTCACATGCTAAACATTATGGTGGTAAAGGTTTCATAAGATATTAGTTACATTATTGCTGAATGTTCTGAAACCATTCCTTTTAAATAGAATGCAGCTAAAATGCAGCGTACATTTTACAGATTTAGCTAGCTGTTTAATACGAAGAATAGCTTTGGTGTGCATACAGCTACACATTCACTAAGTGTAAGGGAAGCCAGTGCTCATTACAGTTTAACATTTCTGTCCCTAGATCTTTTTCCTACTGCTAAATTGCATAAGGTCTGTGTTTTTGGGCAGTACTATCTGTCTGATTGAATGTTCAGTGTGGTTAATTAATTTCTTTAGGAAGTGAAGTGATCTTCAAATGGGAATTAATATTTGGAACTTCATGTTGCTAATTCATTTCCAAATTTAATTATCTCGGAGAAGGAATGCTGCATTGGTAAGTGGACTTTTTAATTATCAGTTTGAATGCATCTGAAAATGTTGACGCCTAGGGGTTGAGTTAATTAAAATCCGAATTATTTTAACATTAATTAGCTTCCATCTTTGTTTTGCTTCACCATATGGGCATGTCCTATGGTCAAATTGAGTTAATTAAGCTAATTAACCTAATAATTGTAATCACTGCAGACAATATGAGTGGATAGAAAATGACTACAAGTTTATGACCAAGTATTTGATATTCATTGGTATGAAGGGGTAATTATTTCTTATTGCTGGTGGTAAGCACTGAAGAGCAATTCTGGGATATTAAAACTAAAGCTCAATTACAGTTCTTTATGTAAAAATAAAAGATGTGCAGTGCTTGAACTGCAGCATTTTGCTACAGAGTGGGTCCTACCCCATACTAGCTAGGTGTACCTAATAATGTGTACATATGTCAACATGAGGATGCTGGAATCCTGATATATATATATTCCGAAATAAAATGTGACATCTGTGTGCTATTTAGATTAAGGTTATGATAAGGACACTATTTTGACTTCTGTTTACAAAGCAAAAGGAGAATTTATGAGAGGACACCCTTTGGATTTGGTCCTGTGACAAT
>JAODLC010000001.1:26398475-26409047 GCA_026781145.1 Hippopotamyrus pictus
AAGCTCGCTTGGGGAGAACTTAACTAATAGCTCAGAGTTGTTAAAATCTTATCTAGCTCTGATTTAAAGGAACCCAACACTTTGTAAATTAAAACATTGACCCATTTACAATTTAAAAGCACCCATATAAAAGTCACATCAAGCTTAGCTATTGGGTGAAATACTGGGTCATTGTATCAAGGTGGTATCAGCAGTACCATGGCAGGGTAATCAGAGCTCTGTGTACATAATCAGCTATTAAAAAATCACTTTGAAAAACTTAAACCCTGCAAAGGCCTATAATTAAAGGCCTGTGATTTGTCTGCTCCAGATAGTCATGTTACAGTATAAATGACAATGTATCATAGATGCTTGGAGTGATGTCATGTTAGAAAACCAATGTTTACACAGGAGAATGTCCAAATTTATACTTCACAAAAGCATTTATGAGCAAAACAGTACAGTTCTTCTAAGAAACATGATATTTTACAAATATTTAATCTTTTGTTAATTAAATACATCATACCAGTTTATGTACCATTAAAGGATGGGTGAAATTCTCTACACTGAATATTGAGTGTTTGTGAGATAATGGGGTCAAAGCTACATTTTCAGGAGAGGGGTGTAGTTACATCAGGCAAAAACATAATTATACATATTTTACAGTTCCACTGTAAGTGCAAGTGGACAGTTATTTGTCCTATTTTGTAATCTGAAAATTCAACCAAACAAATGTGCAACACTTAAAATATAGAAAGATACATGAGTAGACTTGAAGGCTTAGATGAAATAGCTGGAACACTAAGGACTAAGTCTGAAGATCCAATCACACATAATCTGGTTCATCATTTTCTTCTTAGAACCATTAATGTGAACCAGTTGATCCTAGCTCATTCACTTGCATTCTCTCTCTCTTTTGCCTGAAACTCAAACTAGTTTTGATTGGTCCGCTTGAGGGGAGTCCTTGGTTTCTCAGCTCAGCCACATGTACCCAGCGTCAAGCCACAGAAGGACAGGGCTGTAGGAGAGGCGACGAGGCCTGAGTGTTGGGGTTTGTATAATATCAGGTGCTGATGAACAAAGTAACATAAAGGCACACATCCTTCAGGTCGTCTTCCCTTCTAGCAGACCTGCAAGAAACAGAAATGGCGGGAAGAATGTTCAAATGTCTCATTAACACGGACATCAAAAAACTAAAATCCTCTTTGGGATTCGCCAACAGGACCACAGCGAAAATCACAGCATGTCAATTATTTAACCCTTTCTGTCACAATGTCCATACTCATTTAAGGCTATTTTAGCTAAATGTAAGATGTTTCAATTCACTGAGTTGATTGAAAAGCGTAGTTGAGGACAGGCAAGTCTCACCTGTGCTCTCAAGAGAAGGAGGAAAGTCAATACCAGAATGGTGTAAGAAAACACCAGCCAAGACGTGCTGTCACCAAGAGATGTTGTCATGGTTTGTGATGATGGAAAATGGATGAACTAACTATGCTTAGAAACACACTGTAAACCTTCAATTGCAGTTTTTAACCCCTTTTATACCTCTTTGATATATGTTGAACAGTTTAATAAAACTGAAAGGTATGAAAAATTAAAATGCTTGTGATTCTGTATGAAATTAGCAGCACCAGAAACCATAAAAAAACCCTGGATTTTTAAAAAATAATTAATGCATGAAAAGATTTAATGACTGCATCGTCTACTGACAAGTACTTGATTTTTAGTTTGCGTGAGGCTCTGTTCTTCCAATTAATAAAAGAGGTGAAGTCGGCTGAATTTTACATTCACGCTTTCAGGCAAATTAAAATGATAGAGGCAGGGAGGTTTACCTCCCTTGGGTTAAAGCATGATTTCAGCAACGCAATCTGCCTGAACAAAGATGTCACAGAGCAGCTGAAGCAACCACTTAACGAATGAACATCAGATACCATGTGTCGTGGACACAGACTGACTTATATTACCTGTACTACAAAATATTAACCAACAAACAATTTATATCCAGATTATTGCAATGACTCTGTTCTCTACCATGGCATATAATTTTCATTCAACTGATGAAAGTATAGGATTGCCTAGTATGTCATTACATTTACTGTCCCAAACCAGATAGCCTACTTGTTGCATAAGAAGATTATCTGGGAAACTATAGTCAGTTACTATACTTCCTATCTTAACATCTTACCTTATGAAAGGACAGTCAAATGTGAGTATAAATGATACTCATTTGTATTATACCTTCTCCTCAGTTAGTAACTACTTCAGTTAGTAACCTATGGAAATACAACGGCAATGAAAAACATATATATTTCCAACCAATGCACGTAATTATGGTAAAATTTCATGCACCTGAAAAAAAATGCACACTGGAGTGAAAGCAATGTTGGCGTAATTGTACAATCATGATTTTGATTTAGTGACCCTTTTGCTTATTACTCACTTATTAACTGAATATAGTTTATTTCATACTCCCACACTATTACACTATTACAATCTACCAGACTTATAAATAATTCTAAGTATATTATTATATTGCATTAAACATGAAGTTAATATTAAATTTAAGCTAAAAGATAGGAAGTTACAGAAGCAGAAATAATGTCCAGATATATATATATGTACACAAGGCAAGAACAGAGCCAACGAGGGAGTGGGACTTGCAAAAAGATCATTTCAAGAAAGACTATGAGTAAAACTCCTTTTCTGAATATTTTCATGTAGCTAAGTTAATTGATGCAGAGAGGGTAATGGAATGAAGTGATGTCCTACCTTCTGGTCTGACAATAGTGGATTCATCTGGAGTGAATTCAAATGGCCGTTGATAAAAGCCGTGGGTCTGTCATGCTCACAAAACAAGCTGCCGTTGATGTAGTGAAAGCGATCTCCAGGGAGCAGACGATTCCTGCAGGTGGAGCACGTGAAGCACTGCGGGGCAGAGAGATGCGTGACTCACCGCGGGCCCCCGGGGAACGCCCCCGGGGAACGCCCTCGGGGTCAAGCATGTGCAGGACGAATGCTTAACCACCGATGTTAATTAATGGGTAAACTAATGCAAATTAGTTAGAGAATTAGTTGAGAAAGCAATGGTTCACTGTCATGGGTGTCACTAGGGCTGCTTAACCCCCCGCCCCCAAATAAACTAAACACTAATTAGTTTACATAGTGTGTTCTTGTTCATTCTCATTCAAATCGGACCCCCCTAGATAAGGCTGAGCTCCCATTTTCATCAATCTCTAGTGACGCTCCTGTTTACTGTTTACCTACATCTCACAAGTAAAATAAGATCCTTTTAGATTTATGTATTATCTGAAATAGCTGAAAATTAACGCTCATTCAAATAATATGTGGGATTATGCTAGGCTGAATGTCTTCGGAGTGCTTCCTTTGTATGTATGGGAGGGGATGAGGTGGGAGATACCTTCAGATGATACACACTGCCCTGTGCTCTCATGACCAGCTCACTGGCTGGGATAGTCTGACCACATGCACTGCAGGCTCCACTGGTGCCAAACAACCTAGTCAAGAGGGAAACAAATAGTATTATCACACTCTATTCACATTTATTTATTTAGCAGACATTCTTGTTCACATACCATTACCGGATTTATTTACCACTGTACCACCAATGCTTCAGCTTCATGAGATTTAATAATCACTGTAAAGGCTGGAGGGCGGCATGGTGGCGCACTGGTTAGCACTGGTGCCTCACACCTCTGCGACCACAGTTTGTATCTTCACCATGTACTGTATCTTCAGCATTGCATGTTCTCCCTACAGGGTTTCCTTAAGGTACTCTGATTTCCCCCCACAGTCCAAAAACATGCTAAGGTGAACTGGAGTTGCCAAATTGCCCATAGGCGTGAGTGTGTGAGGCCTGCAATGGATTGGCACACCATCCTGGGTTGTTCCTTGCCTTGCGACTATAGGCTCTGGAGCCCCTACAACCCTGAACAGGATAAGTGGTTGGATGGATGGATGGATGGATGGATGGATAGAGGGATATAAATGGATGGATGGATGGATGGATGGATATAAATAGATGGATGAATATAAAGGCTGATCTGCAGAATTAACCAATACTGAGAAGTATACCTCATATATCTCGTAGAAAAATGTCTCACCTGTTGATGGAAGAGTTCACCAAATGTTATTTACTTTTACTAATAAGAATACTCATCTGCTAAACTGCATACTGAATATGTTAGGAAAGCATCAGAATATCAAAATAAAATGGGAACGAAGGAGTTCAGGAGTGAACGTGAATGAACACAAGTAATTGGAAGGGAAGAGGATTTGTTTGCACGTCTAAGGACATGGATCGCTTCTGCTTTTAGGACAGAATTAAGAACAGAGCCACAGCTCTTCCTGTTAGAAACACTCCTCAACCCATGTTGAAAGATAACAGGCATGAGTTAACCTTTTTGATCATGGTGTCAACACTTCAGATTCGTCTCAGCTGATCACTTTCAACCCAAACTGCTGTATTCCTCCTGATAATGAAATGCTGCAGCTTCCCACTGGAGTCCACAATTTAGATTACTTCATCTCTGCTACCGACAAACTAAATGAAATTTTGATTCAGGCAGAAAGTAATTTACCGGGATCTGGACCCATATGTCATCAAATCTCATTGGGTGTTTGCATTTGAATTGCTTGACAGAAACAGGTGAATGGAATAAGATGAAAAATATAGTGTTCAGGTATACAGGAATTATGAGGAAGATATGTCATTTCAGACAAGTAAAATGCTGCATTTCATTGAACAATGATGTAAATTCAAGAGGGAGATGCTGGTTTTAATGATTCAGATATAAATCCACAGTGATAATCATTTTGTTTGTTTCCATAATCCTTTGCTATGATTACACATAAGATAGTAAACACCCCCAGATTCTTACCAGTTATCCCCAAGCACTGGATTGATTACATTTTGTAAAGGAGATCTGACACATTTAAACAGTACTTTCTCATTCCATTTTTTGAAAACGGAATGCATAAAAAAAATGTTACTATAGTGAAAATAATAGAAACAGCCAAAGAAGGCTATTCCTTAGCTTTTACAAAACAGTAATCATCAGACCAAATTACTTACTGACAATGGTGCCTATACCAACAATGTGAGCTGAAGTCATCCTTTCTCCAATGAAAAAGAATGAGACTCTATAAGGCAACACTTTGTCTCCTCCATTGCTCATTTCATCATAAATGATGCACCTGTTGCACCTGCAAATTTGGGTGCCAATTATTTGGCCTTTCTGGAACTATATTAGTTGCATTATGTTTGAGCATTCATCAAGTGCTGACTGTCAAACCTGATGTACACTGGAAATTCACATTCAGCCTAATTATGACTCACCTTCGTAGCTACGTTAATAATGTAATTTAGTTACTTTATTCTGTCACTTTGTCCACCCCCTGTGTAACATGTAATTTCCTTTACTAGCAATTTACACTTCATACATAATGACATATTATTTGAGAGTAATAGACCTATCTGCCACAAGAGGTTTTGTCAAGATTTTATTTATATATTTGCTGTATATGAAACTAAAAAGAGAAGTCCAGGTGCATCAGTATTACAAAACAAGCCATCCCTCCCACCATCCATCCATCCATCCATCTGCTTATCCAGTAGAGTCAAGGGAACAAAATCAGTCATTTTTTGTAATTCAGCTGGACTTCTGAAATGAAAGTACAAGTACATTGGAATACTTCTACTTACACATCCCATTTTGCTTTCCTTTGACACACACACACACACACACACACTGGTTTGTAATTATATCTTTGTATCTTTGTGGGGACTCTCCATTCATTTCTATTGGGAAAACTCTAATCAACAACATGATGACCTTAACCCCTAACCAGCCCTATCTTTAACCCTAAGTAACCAAACAAAATACAACGTTTTTGGCATTTCTTCTTTTTTGATTGCATTCACATATCTTCATGGGGATCTGAAAAATGGTCTCCATAATGCCTAAATAACAGGTATTTATTGGTCCCCAAAATGTAATACAAACATAATCCCCACACATACACACACACGCACACGCACAACCACGTACACGCACAAACACATGCTTGGGCCTCTAGCCCAGCCCCCCCTTCTTCGGCTTTAATGTCTTTTTGTTCTCTTGTCTACTCTGTAACACAATAGCAATGTTTAGCTCTAGTGCGTCTTCTACAATATTCAGAATTTTTCAGCAACAAGTGACCAAAAATATATGTTACACAACCACAATCTGCAGGTTCAATTTGTGAGAAATTGCCTTATCTAAAGTTTGTCATAGACAAGTGTTGTGAAGCCTTGTATAACTCAGAGTGTGGTTTTAATTACCTGATTACTTGCTACATTATTTACATTACACTGGCATTTTGATAATCTATTATAAAATTAATTTAACCCCAAATGGCAAATGGTCCTTGCAATAACCCCCTCTCTCAAAAGCCAATTTTGTTAATTGAATGTTTTATTTGCAGAGTAATTCTCATTCATTCCAAGCATGCCACTCCAAGCATATCTAAACCATAAACCCAATCTCATTAGATAAAACCAATCAGGACAAAAAAATAAAGGCCTGCTAATTAAAGGTTTTAATTATATGGACTCAGTGCCAGCCAGCCACTTTTAGCAAACTTTGGACTGTTGTTTTAGGTCCATTCAACCATTTACCATCCTCTCAATGGAAGCAAAAAGGAGTATCCTGTCACCATCTGTGCAACTTTAATTACATTGTAGGCTGCACTCATAATTTTGATGAGAACAAAGAGGATATATTTACAGGTTAAATTTGAACACCAATGAAATACATTTATATATTTAGCAGAGAATGTTTCCCAAAGTGACACATGGCTGAAAAGGCACAGGGTCTGACCGTGTCCATGGAGCAATTGGGGTTAAGGGCCTTGCTCAAGGGCCCGATGATGACATCACTCTGCCGAGCCTGGGATTCGAACCAGCGACCTGATCATGGGCAGAGATCCATAAGCTGCAGAGTCTGAGCGAGAAGCGAGAGGGTCCCGTCAGCGTGGGCGGCCGTACCTGACGTAGTCGTTCTTGCAGAGGATCATGCCGCTCCTGGTATAGCAGGACGTGCCGATGTCTCCGAGCTGAGCCTGGCAGCAGCAGCACTTCAGGCAACGGCTGTGCCAGTAGCTGTCAATGGCATAGAGCAGGAAACGGTCGGCGATCTTCACCCCGCAGCCTGCGCATCTCTTCCACGAGAAGCTCCCCGTCCCAGCATCAGGCGGCTGTGTACTGCTGCTTGGGTTAACCATGCTCTCTGAGGCTGCAGAGATCAGAGGAAAGCCTGAACATGATTTGTACTGTAATCATAATAGACACTCCATTTGACCATTGATATTCATTTTCGAATTACATGACTTCCCGCGCTGGGTTGGTGGTTGGAATCTGGATAGATTTCTGGAAGGCATGACTTAAAATGGAACTTAAAAACATGAATGAAACATGCATCAACAGGTTTCCCATTTTCTGTTTTTTAATAGTAGCTCATACATCACACAGCAGGTGGTTCAAATGCTCATCTCAAACCACAAAAAGCAAAATAAATAACTGTTAATACATGCTGTGATTGATCGATCTGAAGTCTTCTGTACAACAGACACCAGCCCTTTTCTTCTGGATTTATTTTTAATATTTAGAAGGTGAGCTTTTAGAGCAGTGACTTAATTCAGCAGGTGGAAATCACCAAACATTCTCTCACATTTAAGTTCTGTTGTTATTTATTCTGCTTTGTATTATTCCATTGGCAAATATAATCCCACGGTTCACTAGCACTGTTAATTACGGAACAGATAAATACTGATTGTTTTGAAAATGAAAATTTTGTGACAGCAAACATTTATGCAACATTTATAGCAAGTTACTAGAAAGACTTACTCTGAAAATAATGTTTAATATATCTCATTCTTTTCTCAGACAGATTTTATGGTGAACTAAGCCTTATTGTTCAGAGGTAATTAGATAAATGAGATTGTAGGACAACATTACACTGAGATACGAATTCAGAATGGCCATTAAATCAAGTACCAAAACAATACATCGACTGCATCTAAAATGAGATTAATCAAATAGCATGGTTTAAGCAAGTGCCTTTATGAATAAGACTGGGCCTTCATCAAGTTTCATTGCGGGCTTTTATCTTGAATGGCCTTAATCACGTAATTACATATCCAGGCAATTTAGACAGTGAGTCAGTGAAACCTAAAACGAATCAAGCCGGCTCTGGCAAAACAATGCCAATGCGGACAGTGACAGACATTTCTCTATTAAAGAAAAGCTAAAGTATGTCTAGTCTTTTTTTTTTTGCTTAAAACTTTTGCAAATTACTCTCTGTAGTTGTGTTAACACAATTAGGAAAAGCTTCTAACCAGAAATTAACTACACCTCGGATCCTGTGTGTTTTCCCTTTGCCTCCATCGCTGCTTTTCTACGGCAGATCCGGAATACATGGAAACGTGAGTTTTTAGCAATAAAATACATGTTTGTTTACACCGATCATTGTGCAAATTCAATTATATTCTGTTTATCCTATAGTACAGCTTACAGTACTCAAGCATAAGGATAATTTACAAAACGGTCAGTCAAATTGTTCTGTTTAAACTTACCGGTTAAACGGAGTTTCGTAGTATCACGTAAACCTTTGAACTGTTTCTGGGTGGAAATCGAAATTCTGCAGGTAAAATATGTCCCAAAAATCGGGCAGGATTCCGGATGGTAATCAGATAGAGTCGGGGACAGTCCTCTAGTCACTGGGCTAGATTTCACGAAGCTCTGGTCTTTAGGATCAGTAGGCTACCTGGTATTGATAACTTGCAAATTTAAGTGGCGAAGGCAAATGGAGATATCAGATTGTATTTCCTATAGGGTGATCCTGTTTGAATTGTTACTTGAAGTGATAACGTATCCTTGAAACGGAATCCATGCAAAAGAGATGAATTATTTGTTTGTGTGATTTTGCTTTGTTTGCATGTAGAAAAATGTGTCCTGTATCACGCTCTTCTAACTACCGACCTTCGCAAATGCTGGTGACAGAATAAAATCCCAAATATCCCATATAAGGTAGAAATACGTAATTATACTACAGCCAATCATGTCTCTCCTATTCAGTCGGAATAATCAAACCACCAATCAAATTATCGTAAAATAGTTCATACGCAGTAAAAGAACTAAACTACTGTCTAATACAACAATGCGTAGCTGGGCGTGCGTTGCATTATTTTATACAAAAATCCAACTACAAATAGAATTGCCGTAGCGCAAGAGCACAAAATATAGCGTGCCGTGGTGATTTCACACTCGTGACTTTCCTTGTGTGAAGTTTGCATGTTCTCGTGTTTCTTCCGACAGTTATCACACAGAATATGCGTATATGTGGCATGGAATATGGATGATAATACCCATACAGACATAACAAATCATAAATACAAATAACTTTTTAATTTTGGCACCTTTCCAGTAAATATTGTATTCTATATATTTCAACAAGCACAGGATCATCCCGGAACAGATCTGCAGTCCGTTACAGAGAACAAAGTATATTACAGCTCAAAACATGTAACACTTAATGGTATTGTAGTGACTAGTAATCACCTCTTAAACTTTGTACTTTGAAATTTGTTTACTGTAAATTTATATATTTCAAAATGTTAATATAGTTTGTGAAACATATAAATAGCGATATAAATATTTTATATACATATCTTGTTAAACATGTTATTACAATAAAATTCGACTTAAATATTTGTTTGTTCTTTCCCAATGGCGCCATCAACTGACAATGAAAATGATTGCAACGGATTTTTTTTTTCCTAATTCATTATCCTTCCTTTCTTGTAAGTCTTCCAGCTGCATATTGTATACGAAAACATATTGAACATGATTATCTACAGGTGCAATTTTATTACATTTAAAAGGTCAGTACTTTTGGTATAAGCTGATTTCATCCATGAAATCATAGGTACATATTCAGGTCTTGCGGAGTCCGGAGTCTCAGAAAATGGATGGATGGATGGATGGATATTAAGGTAAGATCATTTTCTATGTACTGCAGTTATCAAAAACCTGGCTTGTACTTTTACACAGACCATATCATATATAAACTTATGATGCTTCTGTGTTCATTGTATCCATGAAGCAGCTGAATTATCTTGTTTTTTGGAATCCGTGTTATATTGTCTTGAGGTGTTGACTGGTACAAAGGTGCAATCCCTCATCCTCTGTAGGTAGACTTTGGGTTTCTTTCTTGAGATCAATTCAGAATCATGGTGGAGAGGGTTGAGATCATCCACCACAGGGATGAATTAAAGGACAACGTAATCAGTTTTGGATATATCTGACTAAAGATAGTGACTTTAACTGTCACTAACTTTAACTTTCTACTAAGCCAAGAATTTGTCCTGGACTCTTGCATCGATACACTACTGAAAATGGCAGAGGAGTTGCATGCTGAAATTACTCCTGAGGATTCCACCTACGAGTGTTTTATTTCTCCTTATACACTCACCTAAAGGATTATTAGGAACACCTGTTCAATTTCTCATTAATGCAATTATCTAATCAACCAATCA
>JAODLC010000001.1:26429296-26442920 GCA_026781145.1 Hippopotamyrus pictus
GAGAGAGAGAGAGAGAGAGAGAGAGAGATGGCATTTCACATCCCTGTATTTTTGAACTGTGAGAAAAAAAACCTGTACAGTACAAGACAAGAAAAGGGAACAACGTGAACAAAATTCAAACATGCATCCATAAAGGTATGAGGTGATAATGATACCTATTGAGGCACCAATCCAGTGAAAATATTTAGTGTTACTAAAATATTTTATTTTGTGGAACTGTGTGTTCCTTGTAGCCAAATAAATAAAATGGGGGCTTATTTCACTCTTTGAAGGCAGACTTCTGGGAAAGCACTGCAGCAAGGAATCTCTAGAGAACGAATAAAACAGCTTATTTGGTCAAATGTTAATATAGGTTGTCAGCAGATCATTTTTGTTAGATTTAAGACATGATCCAAGGTGTAGTGCATAGATGAGCCCTTCTTTGAGATTACTCTCATGTCACACAGAGGAAGTCTACACAAACCTAGCAGCACATTTTCCACCCAAGTTAACTCAGCTGAGTAAAGACAACACTGTATCACAAATCCACAGGCAAAGACTGTAGACTGTAGAGCTATGCATGTCTGCATGGAGGCCGGATGGTGGTGGATGCTGGAAACAACAAAAGATCAATCATTTATTGATCTTTCCATCTTCCATACCACTTAACTAGCACAGTGCCTTGTTTTCAACAAGGACTAATTATGTGCATGAATGAAAATCATATTTCAGGGACACATTGACATTCTGCACTTTTTTCTCGAGAAACATTCAACCAGCCCATTCTTTCAAGCTTTTATTCAAGGTGGTGATCAAGGGTGGGCCAAAAGGACAAAGGACCTGTGCCCTCAACCAGCTAACTTCCACAACCTCCCATGAACAACCTTTTTTTTTTGCTAGGCTAAATATTAAAGTCATAAACTCAGCTGGCAGATTCTTAGCAGCAGCCTGGAACTCCATATGGATAATCTTCCTTTGGACAGACTGTTTAATTAAATGATTTTATGCACAGATGGGAGGATTCTGAGACCCAGTATATTACTGAGAAACAACATACTGTGTTTAGTACATAGCAGACGTCATTTTGTCTAACATATACAACAGCATTCAGTATTGTTGTAAAACATGTTCAGATTGTCAATTTCTCTGCAACTTCTGCAGCATACTTGATTTTCTAGAACTTCTAGAACACATATGTTTCCTGTGATTTGTTGGTGCCCCATCCTGGCTTGTTCCCTACCTTCAGCCCATAGTGTCTGGGGCAGGCTCTGGACCCTATATAGAACAAACATGTATGGAAATGGGTGGATTTTATACGTTTCTCTATGGGATAAAATGACTCTTGACCTTTCCAGGAAAATGCACTAATACCATAACAGAACAACCAGAACCATTTATTATGGGAAATGAGTGCTCAAAAGTTTGTCAGAGCCGCAAAAGTACTCAACTGCTTGTTGGAAACATAATGAGAGGGGGGTTCATCTCACCATGTGAATCATTGTTTTGCAGACAATTCCCCGTGTTACAAGAGATGAAGCGTATGGCAGGAACATCACCTCTCTCATAACTCTCACAACGCTGCGTAACCCAACCTTGCCAGAGTAAACTCTATTTTTTAATTTAAATTATAATTAGTATCTGCTGCAGGTGACTGGGGACTTTGCCCCCTCCTTCCCAAAACCCTGGGTCCCCTGACTTTGCCCCCTCCCTTCCAAAACACACCCATTTGCTCCCCTCATCTAACACTGTACTCTGTCACATCCCAGCCATAAGCAGTCCTTTGTAAAAGTCATGATATACAATAATGAAAAACAAATTACACATGCAGACCAAAACAGACTCACTATACTATTACTGTCTCCTATTTAAAAAAAAATTACAGTATAAACCAAACATACAGTAAGGGGATTTTAACCATATTTTCACAGTGATCAGGAAGCACTCTGACCCCCTTTTATGATGGTCAGGCTTCCAAGAAAACTCAGATGCTCTCTCACCCTTTGCAGGTCTTCCATGGTTAATACGGCTACAAGAACTTCAACCTTCTTTTCCAGGGTGGTCAGAAAGTGCTTTGAAACCTTTTCCAAAGGGGTTGGAAACCAGAGATGGCCCTGATGGCTTCAGACACCTTTTCAGTACATAGATGACTCTGAGTGGGATTGGGAAGGATTCCAGGTGTCTGGGTAGGTGACTACATAGTTCAGCCACTGCCCCCAAAAGTCTACACTACAGGGCAGTCAGGCAATGGGGGACTCAGATCAAAGGCAAAATTCTCTAAACATGCACTACAATGGATCTGCTCCTGGAGATTAGCTCCACTATAAAATATGGTTATACAGTACTAGGACATTGAACAGATCCTTGAAAGATGGACATTGGAGGAGGGAACTGTGGGATCTTATTGAATCTATTCTGATTTAACTAACTTTGTGGAGATAGAACTGCTTTAACAAAGGACCAACCATCATGAAAATGACAGCACACTAAACATTGGAAGATGAACCAGAACTGTTGCTGCCTTCCTGCTAGTCCTCGCTACACAGTTGTATATCATTTATATTATTAAATGACTACAGATGAGCGGAATCATGACACCTGTTCTTACAGCTAGGTTACTGAAAAAATGTGCCACATTGGTATACATGAATCAACGTATACCCTAGTGTTAACTGCCCAGTTATAGAAGTGACCACCTCTGTGAGGAAATATCTGTGTTGATTATTACTGTGATGGTTATTTATTATGGTGGCTCGACAGGTTGGGACTGTCTGTCCATGATCAGAAGGTCACCTGTTCAAAGCGCATAGGTATTTCACTGTTGGGCCCTTGAGTGAGGCCCTTAACCGCCAATTGCACCAGGGACTAGCTGACTCTGCTCTTGCAATTGTATATCACTTTGGATAAAAGCATCTGCAAAATAAATGCATATGATTTTTGATTATGCTAATTCTGGTAGTTGGCTGCAGATTAATGTTATCTATCTTCCAGTTGGTTAATTATTAGCTTTTTATTTAACAGTCCAAAATATGGACTCATAAATATACACACTCTAAGCATGCACTTATAATCCTCTCTCTTTGACATATTGCATGCGTTATTTAGTTAGACAGCTTTAGCAAGGAGTTAATAGTTGCTTGGGGCTGCATAAGTGCTCCCTTAGAACTGATCCAAAAAGCTCTTGTCACGCCTTTATTCTGGTCCTCTGTAGCTCTTCTAACAGACGTATTGTTTGAGGTAATGTAAGCTGGCAGTCAGTACAATGCTTTTTATCCTGTGGTGTTTGCTTTTTTTTTCAGTGTGTATATCCCATTATACTCCTTAAAAATGTTTAAATCACAATGACTTAAAAATGCACACCATCAAGACTCATGTCATTGGGGGCGGGGCTTCTTGGGAGGGATGGTTAAGTGGCCAAGCCTTTTGATTGGTTCCATTTGTTCCTCAATATTGATGTGTTTTGTGTTGGCTGCCCTATAGTAACACAGTAGCATCGACAGGCCTGACGTCCATAGCTGCAGCTTGCCTTGTTTTTCCATTACACTACACTTTGCCTTCTATGGGATTTGAATCATTTTAAAACCCTAAAGCACACAAAATGAATTTGGTTTTATTCTTTTATACTTTATTCACCAAATCAAACATTTTTTAGTTATGTTGATTCCCATTCCAACCGTGCTTCACTAAAAACAGAATTAAATAAATTAATGAATCACTCATTCATCTTATATCACATGATTTTATTCACTGTCCAACCAAGAACTTTTATTAAATATATTCTGCAAAACTCATTGGAATCATTATCAACATCAGACGTGAATAAATTAATTTTAATTTAGTACTCAGATGTCTTTTCTTGCCCAGTTTTAAACTGCTTGTACAGATAGACATTTTACAGGGAAAATTTAGATTGCATAATGTATAGTATTCAGTTAATAACACTTTAACAACTCTTTAATAACAGTTCAATGAGTGCTTATTGCCACAGTAAATGTATATATGTTGATATTATAGCTACTTATTTAATATAGCATGCATTACTTTTATAAAACAGGGAATAATTTTAAGAAAATTAAACACCAAGTCACTGCTATGCCATCCAGTGTATGCCCCAGTTCCTCCTGTCCAGGACAAGCTAGTGAAAGGACGGACGGACAGACAGACAGATGGATGGATGGAAATACCAAGGCACTGAACTGACTCAATCCAATTCAAAGATGGCTGTTAAGTAAACAACTATTTTCACATGCTGGAGCAAACATTCAGCCAGTACTGATTTAACAGTTCAAAAGTCCCAGCCTGGGACAACCAATGGCTCACCTTCTGAGCAGCACTAGGCAGCAGACCTTCATATCTTACGCCTTTGTAATCCTCTTTCTGAGCTATTTTATTCCTGTTCACCAGCAAGCGGCTTATGGTATTCCTCCACAAGAAAAGCTCAAGGCCACTGTATTGGAAGTGAATATTCCAGATACAGACAATGGTTATTAGGTAAAACATTAGGTCTGTTTCCTGAAAATTAGCTCCTTTGGGACCCTCCTTCATGACCCAGATCTTCTATATACACATCTATATATACATAAGTGTGTGTGTGTGTGTGTGTGTGTGTGTGTGTGTGTGGGTTAGATACTCATTACATTGTGGGGACATCCCATTACTTTGACTTTCTGGGGACCATTTTTTCGGTCCCCACAAGAGGAAATTCAATCTCATAAAAATGCAGTCAAAAAACTAAAATTGTCAGAAAACTTGTATGCTGTTTGGTTACTTATGGTTATAGTTGGGGCTTGGTAGGGGTTAAGGTTGTCATTGTTGGGATTAGGGTTTTGCCCATAGAAATGAATGGACGGTCCCCACAAAGATATGAGTACAGGTCTGTGTGTGAGTGAGTGCTTGTGTGCGTATACATATATATACACAAAATTAATACCGTTGTCTTCTGGTTATCAGTAAACATTACACAATACTCTAATGGTCTGCAGCAGACATTTCTACATGCATATAAAAATGTTTAATGTACAAGGTTTACTGACTTACAATTAAGCAGATTTTTTTTCTAGAATGAATTTAAATATAAATTTAAGCATGACATCTTATTTAAATAATAAATATGTGTTATAAGATAAATGTCATTTTATATATAAAGTAGGTCAAATAAACAGGAATTTAACATTTAAAAAATAATGGCATAGAATGTAAGCTTGGTGAAGGAGCTTATGCAGAAAACCTTAAACTTATCACAGATTACCCGAGCAGACCTGCAGGATGCTAATTGGCTGAGATGACAGGCGGAGGTCACGACTATTCTCAGCATAGTGAACTGTCAAACTTAGCAAAGCATTCACATTTTAGAGCAGCTACCTTACACACGCAATCTTCCATTTGCCATTCAGAACAAGGTAAGAAAAATGATAATAGACCTGTGATTATACAAATTTGCAGTATTCAGAGTTACCTAGGGTCTGAATTAAATACAACATTGTGCTGGATAAGAATAGTTGATGTTGTAATGTTCTTATTTTTAATTGTTTCTGAAAATATTTTAATTACACATTTTAATATTTGGCAATGTAAATATTTTCGTTTTATGGAATAATTTCTGTTGAAATGATCTGAGTAGCAAAAGAACTTTCATACTATGATACAAAATATTATTCAACAACTTTAGGATTAACTCCAAGTACAGCATGTAAAGACACTGAAGATATTGAAATGGTCAGTTTGCTTTTGGTTCCATCCCCATATGTATAACTTGAAATTTGTTCCATATTATATATTCCAGTTTCTGTAAAATGCACTAAGTTGTATTTGATTATATTAGATGATCCCGTATGACTTTCATTTTTAGTGTTGTTATGTTCTGGATAATTAGAATTTAGAGCACAAAATTTAGGCTGTTTGTACTGGTATATATCTTTGGTAAATATAAACAAATTAAATGGCAAAAACTGCTAAATGTTAAGACAGTTATAAACATGATGCTCAGAAATGATGCAGAATAAATTTATTGTTCATATAGATCATGTAGCTGGGACTCAGCATGCTTGTGCGGATAGCTATTCCATCAGTGGATCACTCTAAATCTAAGTAGACGTCCAACCTCAGTACTGATCCAGGATCTGACTGGGTTATATGTGTTTGACAGAATATCAGTGACTGAGCAATGCAATGTGAAAAGAGATTCCCCAGCATAATGACTTAAAAGAGATACGTCTTCAAAGGTAGATGAGCAGTGTTCAGAGAAGACTTTCTCCACGCCATTGTTATTTCTCACTTGAGGCTTTCCTGCTCGATTAAAGTCTGGCCATTCTCCTCTGACCTCTCTCATTAACAAGTTCAGCCACAGAATTGCCATCGACCGGATGATTTTTGTTCATGCCATCATTCTTTGTGAGTTTTAGACACTTTAGTGAGAAAAAGGCCGGCAGGGTGGCTGAGATGCCACATCAGACACCACCACTCACTCCACATTCAAGCACAGATCACGTATCTTAGCTATTGTGGTGTTTAGCCACACAGCAGTGGAAACTTATCGCTCTGAGCTACGTATTAATTTGCAGCCACATTATTTGCTGTATGGAAGAGCAGGTTGTTAGCATTAGTAAGCAGATGCAAAAATGGCCACTGACTGTAAATCCAGCCTATTTTGTGGTCTTGAAGTACTGAAGTCCAGTAGTGGACTAGGTCATGGTCATTAAGGTCTAGTTAATCCCATTAATTTATCTTACTTGACTCCATTAAGATGTTTTCTAAATTGAACGATACGTACATAAACTTCACATGGGGGCAGTGTGTGGCTCAGTGGGCTAAGCTGTGTGCTTGTAATCACAAGGTCACCGGTTCAAACCCAGTCTCAGGACATCTGTGGCTCCTTGAGCAAGGCTCTTAACCCCCCTCAGCTCCCTGGGTGCCCCAACAGGTGGCTGTCCCATGGGGATTAATAAAGTATCAATTATTATTATTTTCTAAAATTCTTTGTGTATTGCACAGATCCATACATACAAATTCAAATCTGACTTACCACTTGCAGATCATTTCCAGGGGATAATATAATGCAACGTTTTGTGTGTGTGTGTGTGTGTGATCATTTTTTGTAGGTTGATATGAAACCGTGTTTAAGTTTCATAATATCCTGTATCATTTCATTGAATATTTGCTGTCCTACTGCACGTTGACAGGAGATGTCAGGACCAAGGCCTGTGGTCCTGAGTGGACCTTCAGGAGCCGGGAAGAGCACTCTGCTGAAGAAACTGCTCAGGGACTATGAGGGCGTCTTTGGATTTAGTGTTTCACGTACGTAAAGACCTGGAGGGCGAATGCTGTTAGGGTCCAGCAGGGCTGCCAACCTTGAGATTCTGATGTTATTGATGTTTAGGTTTTACGGACAGTCAGATAAATTTTTTTTATTTATGTGTAGGGTGAATTTAATAGCACTGTCCTTAAATTTGCAAACAGTTGCCAACCTTGGGGTCCATGTACTTTTGAGGTGTTCATAAGCATTGAGGTGAATGGGTTGGGGGGGGGGATTAAAGCATTAATTTACATTATGGTAACCCAGGCGTCTCCTTAACTGAATTCTACAATGATCTACATACAACTTTTGCAAGCTATAGTAGATCTACTTTTACCGGAAGGCTTTGACAGTCTCAACTTTAAGTTTTATTTAAGTTTTTTTGCATTAAAGACACATAGTTGACCTTTGGTTAACAACAATTTTTAATAAAATGTTAAGAACTGCCACAACTGCTGCTACATTAAATGTTCTGGCAATTATAAAATGATAGACAAGGACTGATTAAAAAAAAATATTATAATTCTTTTTCTTTTAATTTAGATACAACGAGAAGCCCACGACTTGGTGAGGAAGATGGCAAAGGTAGAAATTTGCCGTTGTAACAAAATATTCTACTCCTACACATGTACACATATCATGATTAGGTAAACATTTCAGTCAATGAGTTTTAGAAGACTTCATGGTTTTTAGCCAATTAACACAACATTACACCGCAACCACTTTCATTAATCTGTGATGTCTTGAAAATGAAACTTAAGGTTCTCGTTCAGCAGGACCTTGGGATGGAGGGAAAAAAAAGCTTGTTTGTAGTGTTAACATGATGTAATGCTTTTACACAAATATTTATTTTCAGTAGACTAATATCTGTAAGAAAGCAATTCCATGACTCTGATGATCCCAGACCTGTACAAAAATATGAGTCTCATCGGAAAACTGTGAGTCATAGCTAAGAAGTATATGCGTATATCATGGTGTATGTTATAGCTTATTTCTGATATATAGGTTTTATAATTAAGAGTTTTCATATAGTGTACCAAGAACTGCATAAAATTCAGTTTCAACTGATCAGATGTGAAAGTTGTTAGAAGTCTACTATTTCTACCCCAGGTTATTTTGATCTTTATTCTTTATCTTGTTGTTCTGCAGCATTTGATATTTAAACTAATTGCTTAACCATTTTCATTACGCTGAAATGAACATCCATTAATATCCAGTTATTCAAATATCAGCACTCACATATGCAATACTAGTCAAAAGTCTGACTATCAAGTTTTTTCCAGAATTATGTGTACATACTTGTCTATTAACTCTTAATATAACATTATATGATATATTAACTGTGAAAATGAGAGCTAGATAAAATTTTTACAACTTTAAGTTATCACTTGAATTCTCCCCAAGCGAGCTTTGTGAATGGCATTGAAATTGTCCCTGAATCAGGTCAACAACAGTGTGAAATCCAAAGTTAGATTGATGTCTGAAACTGGCCTCATTGTTGAACTGTCTTTGATATGGGCCCCCAGTGGGTAGTGGGCAGCCATGGCACGGTTAAAAAAAAAACACTGAACACAAGAACATTCCTGTGGGCTTGAAGGACATTGCAGGACCAGCTGAATGGAGAATGTTTGGGTAGATTTAGTTTTCTGTGGGTAAAAAATGAAGGCAATGAAAGATATCTAAAATATTTACTTGTTGATGCATTCCTGTTATGTACAGCCTTATTCACGAAAGTCCACAACATTAAAACCCCATGGAAAGCAGAATATTTTGATCATGGCTACAATGCCTCTGAACTATTGTCTCTGTCTAAAATGATTTATTTCCTGTATTACTATATACCTTACACAGTATATTACAGGATTATATGCATCCTGTCAGCTGAAGATATAAACATTAAAGACTGGAGTATCTACCCTCTATGCTCTTTCCTACCCAGCTTTATGTACATACATGATCTGTGTACATATCAAGATCTACATTTCTCTGTATCCTTGTTATGTTACTGCCATGGTTCATATTTCTTTACTCAGGACAGGAGTAATCAGTCTGCTGGATATGATGCATTGAATTAACCCCAAGTAAGCTTTATCAATGACAAAGAAATTGTCCCCGAGGGACAACAGTGTCAGACTGATGTCTGAAACTGTCCTCATTGCTGAAATGTTTCTCTAGCTAGTTCAGTAGCATATTTAGGGCAAACTGCAAGAACTTTGTAAGTGCCTATGAATACTGTATAGTGACTGAGACTATCAAATGGTTTGAAGATCCTATCACCCATGAAGGTGTTTCTCCTCAGAATCAGAAAATAAATTCATCAGAGTCACAAGTCTGGCATTTAACTAGACTGGAAACAGAAGCTCAGCTGAAATGGACTAGATCAGTATTTCCCAACCCAGTCCTTGGGAACCTGCAGGCAGTCCACATTTTTGCTCCCTGAGGAAGCAAATATGTGGGCTGTCTGGGAGGGAGCAAAAACACCATCTGTGGGTCCCCGAGGACCAGAATGGGAAACACTGGGCTAGAAGTTTCAACATCAAATATTAAAAAGAAGTTTCATGAAGCAACTAAGTCATTGAAACTAGAGTACAATAAGAGAAAGAGATTTTCCTGGACAGAAATAAACACAGATTTTACACAGATACATCATACAGATAAAAGATACAGAAGATATTGTTGGTGGAGGTAAATGAGTAAAACCCAGTAGTATGAAGTGGATATGGAGGAAATATTGTAAGCTGCTTGCATGGGCTTCATGTGTTTATGGGTGTTTTAATATTTAATAGAATCATTTCCTCGTAGATATTTAGGTCAACGTTTCTCCCACATTTTAAACTTTATGTATTGGTTTCAAACAAAAATAAGCCTCACCTGAATAGTACGTTGCTCCATTCAGGAAAGAACACAAAGCAGGACAGTTATTAGACATGTTAGACTGACTGAAAGCTTTGTCACCAACATAAGGATACCATGCCAGAGTGAAGCAATGATTCTGATAAACACCAGATTGAAAATCAAGTGTAAGTTTAGCACAAACTTTCTTTTAAATGTTACTTGAAGTCCTTTGCAATGATTCTAGGCCCACTGTAAAGTGCATGACTTCATTTCACAAACCACAAACTATATTCTAGGGATAGACTACATTTTTCATACTTTTTTTTGCTGTTTTCCCCATAGGCTTGAATTGCCTCCCCTTGCTTCTTGGGCCAACGTTACTGCCTGTAGCAGACGTCCTACCAGTATCATCTGAAGGTGTACATTCATGTTTGATGTGACGTGTCCTACTGAATTATTATTTTGTATACATTAAAACACGAAGATAAAGTTGTTAAATCCACATTTAGATGAAAATATTATAACTTGGTTTTACTTGTTTTGTATTGTGTTTGATCACACTAGCCATTAGCATTACAACTTGCCCAGTGCCATTTTAAAGTCTTCATAGTAAAACATCTATATTTTTATATTATATACCAGCCATATCGATTAGCCATCGAAGGACAAAATTTGGTTTTTCAAAATATTTTGATTCAAAAACAAATACAGAGGAATGGTGAAATTAAAATAAAGAAACCTGTTGAGGTCAAGGACAGGAAATGCCCACCTGTATACTTCCTGTTTTAATTTTTTGGGGGGCATATTTGCTAAAAGCATGTACTAAAGCCAAAGGACATCCATCTGTTTTCCATAAACATGTATCCAGTACAGGGTAGTGGTGAGTCTGGAGTCTATCCCAGGAAGTACAGGGCAGTGGGCACCCTGGATGGGATGCCAGTCCATCACAAGGCACACACTGACAATGCCACTGTAGAGACTACAGCTCTTGAGATTCCATTTGGGCTGCAGAAAATCGCATGAATACACACAGACTACCAGTGGTGGGAGACAAACCCACAACCCTGGGGGTGTGAGGCTGCAGTGCAAAGCAGTGAGATGCCAGAATGTCCTGTTAAACCAGCAATGCCTGTAATATATAATCTGTCTTCATTAAAAATGATAATGCAAGTATTAAGATCATGATTACATATAAAATGTGAGGCAGGTAGAAGGAGAAATATGGAAAATTAACCATTTATCAATTTATTAAGAGTGATGGTGATTCAATTTCACCTTATGTTACCTGTGATTTCAGCTCATACAGTACAGGATCATAGCATTAACTATATGTCACTGTGCGCAAAAGAAGAATGTTGAACACAGAAAATCAGGGACTTTGTTAAGCCACTGCTTTGGTAAAACTTTTCCCATTATTTAAATAAAGTAGAGGAAATCAATAACTGAGTATAATACATAATATGCTAATCGAAACGTCTATATTTCATTCACTTGGGTTAGGGTATTCAAACAACTTTATTCTCCTTAAAAAGTGAAAGATTTGACAAAATGGTTCCTCATAAAATCAAAGACAAATGTTATTGCATTATGCCTGAGGAAATTATTTTGTGCTGTATTTGATCAATGCAAGTTTTTTTTTTTTTTTTACCACAACTTATAGTATGCTACTATGCTACAATTACAACACCACATTCACATAGTTGTGGTGGTGGTAATAAGAATAAATTTAGATAGAGCAGAATATTTTTAGACTCACCCATCCAGTACAAGGTTTCAGGGAGCCTGGATCGATACTTTACATTCAGATTTTGTTTTTTGTACACACTTACAGTAAGTAAAACTTATCAATAGTTTTAAATTATCTATAGAAAATTTGGAAACAGTACCCTTTTGAGGTCAAGGCTATATTGTTCAACATAACTTGATATGTAAATGATACTCTTCAAAACAAGATGAAACTAAAGGGTCTATTAGCATTGGACAAATTTATTTTGGTACACATACATAGAAATATGTTGTATTGCTAATGAGCATGTTTAGGTGTGTAAAAAACTTTTTGTTGTTGTTGTCAGTGATTTTGTCTAGTTTTGTGGTGTCCTGTGATATATGCAGTTTCTTAGTGACTGTAGTTAGTTTCTGATGGATGTTGTTGAGGAAGGAATCAATTCCTTGACAACAAACAACAAACTTTTCGATGTATAAATTATAAGCCATAGAACATGTAAAACACAAAACAGAAAAAAAAGTCTAGCAATCACTCATGTAAAAAAGTGACAATGTATCAACTCACATCATCAACTAAAACTGATCAGTTAGATAAAAGGGCTGATAGAATAGATAAAAGAAAATAGATAAAAGATAAAATAGACTGATATTCTCTTTCTACTTACACTAAATTACTAGTAACATCACTTCTAACAAATAAAGCACTCAATATAGAACTCTATCAGTTCAGTGACATTTTTGAGTCCATGAGGTGCTTTTTTTAAGACCAAAAAAAAAAATACAAAGTAAAATACAAAGTAGAATTAATAGTTTCAAAGACAAAAAATAATCCAGGGGCTGATACAGCAAAATTGTCTTCAAAGTACCAGTATGTTTAATTACTAGTATAATGAACTGACTGCTACATGAATAAAATTTTAGGCAGTTATAACCATGACCAATTAATGGATAAGGCCTCTGGAGCTGGGTTGACTCTTATGATGGGAAGTGTGTATCTGGGCTCTTTAGGGATTTGTGACGTACGTGGCGATGCATATCTCGAGGATGGCAGACTGATATCACCATTTGGCACCCAGCTGCTCCAGTGAGTGGCTGGCCCAACTTTTCCTACTTGTATGAGTTCCAGATCTTTACCCATTCATCATGTCTGGAAGTTTGAAAAAGATCTGTAAAACACTTTTTGAGTTATTGTGCCAAAGATACGAGTGGCATTGGTGAACCAGGACCAAAACTATAAGCTTCCCCTGTTGGGGAATAGAATGAATTACTGAATGACATGACATGTATTATTTCTGGATGACATACACCCTGTTAAATTACATTTTACATGTTGTAGTAGTAGTAGTAGTAGTAGTAATAATAATAATAATAATAATAATAATAATAATAATAATAATAATAATAATAATGCATTTGGGGGTGTATGGCTCTGCAAGTTAGGCTGCTGTGCCTGTGACTGAAAGGTTGCCAGTTCATATCCTAAGGCTGACAGGATGATTTGACCATTGGCCCCCTGAGGGAGGCCCTTAGCCCCTAATTGTTCCAGGGATTGGCTGACAAAGCCTTCTCAGTTGTATGTCACTTTGGATAAGAGTGCTGGCTAAATAAATAAATAGCCAGGGTCATTCCCATCTTGAAAAAAACCCACTCTAAATCCCTCGGACACTTGCAACTACCGACCAGTATCACTTCTTTCCTTCCTTTCAAAAATCCTCGAACACACAGTCTACAACCAGCTCTCTCTTTACCTCTCTCAGAACAACCTCCAGGATCCTAATCAGTCTGGCTTCAAAGCAG
>JAODLC010000001.1:26443020-26454121 GCA_026781145.1 Hippopotamyrus pictus
TATTAGATCGATGGTATTCATAGCCTTGGTTTTATTGAGCTAGTATCGGGAAAAGTTCATTGTAGAGTCTTAAAGCATTTATGTAAGTCGCTCTGGCTAAGGGCGTCTGCCAAATGCTGTAAATGTAAATATAATATTATTTTTTTAAACAAATCTCAGATTCTGCTACTTTAGTATTATGTAGTATACTGTACTACTGTACAACTACTATACTTCCATAACCCACAGAAAGACCTAAAAAATGTCCAAAAATGCTTAAATCAGACAAGGACATTTTCTGAAGTGCCATAGCTCGGAACAAGGCTTTACAAGGTGCCATAGTTATGAGAGCTGTTGTGCTGTTCATATGGAATGAATTTACATGACACTGGCCATCAATTGGTAAAACTGCCACCTCTCAACACCACATCAGTAGGTTTAAGCAGTAGAGTTAGCATGCCCTCCTTACAGTCATGTGATGACTTTGGTGAGTTAGTGTGTCCTTCAGTGGGATATTTAAAGCAGACAAAGGGCAAATGTTACAAATGGTACAATGAACAGTATTTAATTCTTTTATTCCTAATTAAATTCAGTGTCAGATGGCTAAAACACTGAAATAAATTTTAATTTGAAATATACATAGTTTTATTTCCCCTATATTTACAGTATTCTTAGTAAGTCATTCACAAACTCAAATGTAGGAGCCATTATAGTGGTGTTGTATTTACTGTCGAAGTGGTAATGATGTGAGAAATGATGATTGAAACCCTCAAAAAGGTATAAATCTGAAAACCACAATGATTTTGACGTCTTTAGATCTAAAACCCCCATATCTTCATTCTATAGAGGTGAGCATTATAAAAGAAACCTTATACAGCTTTAACACTGGTATTCTCTCGTTCTTATTAACATAATTCCTTGATGATTTGGGGGCTGACGTACTGTTTGTTCAATATTCATCTATTTTTCCCCCTAATTTGTTCTTGGATGAAGATTACCATTTTGTGACCAAGGAGACGATGCAGCAGGGAATCGACAATGGCGATTTTATAGAGAATGCAGAGTTCTCAGGAAACATGTATGGAACAAGGTAAATTGTGCACAAATCCTGATCTTGTAACGGGCAACAAACAGCAGAGGGAGTAGTTAAGAAAAAAAAAGTGACTCTTCAGTCTTAATGAGATTAGTTCATTCCCATTAAGACTGAAGAGTCACTTTTTTTTTCTTAACTACTCCAGTGAAATATCTTGTTGTATAACTCCCCAAAACTCAAAAGCAATGAGATAAGTAACTAAGTATGCAAGAATAATATTGATGCACAATTTATAAATATACATAACTCAAAATCTCTATTTGAGCGGTTTCCACACTGACATGCAAATGTATTTGTTTTTCATTGCATATGCATGTTCATGTACCACTTAATATAAGTGAGGTACATATAAGTTACCTATAGCATATGTGCTTTCAATGAATTTCTGAAGCCTAGTGTTTCAGTGATATTGACAGCTTGGAGAGTGTCTCTGCTTAGGGAACATCAAAACGTAATGTAACACAAAGGTTCTGCAGAATCAGAATGCCTAAGCAATACATTTGCTAGTACTGATGAAGGGCTGTTGCAACAATTTTGGTAGATTTGTAATTAGCCAAATTGATTTTGCTGTGTAAGAGCTCTGCCTTTGTTGAGAAAAAAAAAAAAAACGTTTCTTCAGTAGTATAACTAAGTGCTATTTCTTCAAACAGTACATCTGCAGTTGAAGATGTTCAGTCGCAGAACCTCATATGCATTCTGGATGTTGATATACAAGGTGTGAAGAATATTAAGAAGACTGACCTCAACCCTATCTATGTCTCCATCCAGCCTCCATCTATGGAGATCCTTGTAAGCCTCTTATTGATGTCTTAAGAAACTTATAAAAAGTTTTTTTAATTGGAAATATATAAAATATTCATATGAGGGATCACTGAGGCTGATGCTATGTACACCTCTATGCACTGCCAACAACCTGATACATTTAAGGTATATATGAATCAACTACTAATGCAATATGATATAATTCACCACAATTGCAAATCAGTGCAATTTAACACATTCTGATTAAACACAATGCAAATTCAACATGATACGACATTAGGCAAAAGAGTACGATGCTATGCAATTCAAAGTGGTACAGAATGGAGATGAGAGCGTGCTCGTGTGAAACAGTTTACAGAGGGGGAATCAATCTATAAAATCACTGGTCAAAAATTATTGGTCACATTGCTAAATAATAAAGGTAAATATTTTCTGCTAATAATTACATAATAATAAACCAAATTTTTACCAATGCAAAGATGCTAGAAATGATGCATCCTGAGTTTATCCTAAATTGTATCACGTGCAGACTATTTTGATCAGGGCAATCACAATGCGAACTTTTAAACCAGTGAAATGAATTGGTGAATGTCAGCATCCCTGATGCAGGGTGTAGAAGATACATCAGTATTTTTTATGTCAATATGAACACCTAAATCGTCATTCGAAGTTTCAAAAACAGCGAATGTACAGAGCATTAGGGATACCATCCTAATGTTGTGTTACATTTCATTCATAAGAGGCTTCAGTTCATTAAGTGTATGGATTCAGCACGGTGTTGAAAGCATTCCATGAGGAATTTTTCTAAATAAATCAGTATTAAATATTCATTAATTTAGATCACTTGCACTTTCATAATGCTTTAATTGAACTTAGACTGAACATTTAGTGCACCTTTATAATGCACTCATAGAACATTCGTAAGCAGCATGTAAGTATATCTTAACATTGTAACATATTTTTCTATATTCTTCTTTTATATGTAAAAGGAAAAGCGTCTCAGGGACAGACACACAGAAACAGAAGAAAGTCTACAGAAGCGTTTGGAAGCCGCTCGGATTGACATGGAACTCAGTGAGGCTATTATTTTTTTTTCTAAATTACAGCACAATCTTTTCCTTGTACACACTATACTAAGTAATGTTGATTTGTTTTTAGCTGAAACATATTTGAGATTTAGTATATATGATTTCTGGGAATTGTATTAATTACAGCCATCTTGTAATTTTTAGGCAAGGAACCTGGAATATTTGATGTAGTCATCATTAATAATGATTTAGACGAGGCATATGAGAAGTTGAAAGAGGTTCTTATTGAGGTATGTTTGTACTCTATCGACTGAATAACTTCATATTTTCTTCTGTTATAATCATGAATGAACCAATGTTCTATGGACAACAAGCAAATATAGCATTAACAGTCTTAAGAATGTAATTGTAAAAGGTCCACCAATTACATCCACCAACTTACAATGTACTCTCTCTGCCATAGATTTCAATGGGCATTGATCTGTAACATTTATGCTCTTCAAAACTTTGTACTAATTTGCCTCTCCAACTGTTTTACAGGAAATAACAAAAGTGCAACAATCTAAGAAGTCATAAGAAATTATAATCTGAACATCACAACCCACGGGCTTCACCTTGCAAAACAAGCCAAAGCCTTTAATTCCTAACATTGTGTTAAGGAGATTACCCTTAACCCAACAGAAGCTGATGCAACCCTGCCCACATGTCTTTACCTAGGAGGGGTTTGGCTGTCAAATGAGTTTTAGGGTGTAGGGCCCTATGTGTACTAGATACATATTTAACCAAGATTTCATTGTACGCATTTCTTAGGTATTACTATGTAAGTGATTTCAGCATCTATATATTAGACTAAAGTACTGCCAAGTAAAAAAGAAAAGTGATCTCTCTGCTATCAGTTTACTGTGCAACTTAACGGAATAGTGAAATAATGCATAAAAGCTGGGCAAGTAATTATATCATGATCTCAGGGCTGCAGATATTGCTAAGGAAGACAAATATAACATTATTCAAAGCCTTTTATCAGTGAGTTCCTATTTCAATGCATTTGGGAGATTATAGCTAATATAGCTAAAAACCTAACAGTAAAATACTTTGGAACAAATAAACACAGATTAACTGTTTCTGCAGATGAAGAAAAATCTACACAAAAAACAATAAAAACCTGCAAATAAGGCCTGCAAAAACAAAAGCTACGGACTGGGTTTCATAAAAGCCATAAACCATCTATCCACCCAAGAAGTACATGTCTAAAAATGTTTCAGTAATCATTTGTCATGCCTTCTCACGACTGCAGATTCTCCCACAGGGAATAACCAACAATTCCCCTCATCCCAATGCTCATCAACTCTGATTACATGCACCTGTGCATTTTATTGCATATTGTCTGTGACTAATTAAACCCTCCAGATACTTGCCTTGTTCCAAAGTCTTCTTTCTCATTTTTGAGATTTAGGCTGGCTTTTGGTTTTCTCTTACTTCATTTCTCATTTTTGACTTTGGATTGTCCCCCATTCTTTCTTTGCACCCAGTGATGTAGCTAGATATTCTGGGGCCCCTGACAAAATGTCACCTTGGGCCTAGTTTTATGAATAATTTGCTGCATTCAAAGGCCCCTGTAAAGTGCTAGGCCCCCTGAATCTGCAGGGTATGCATGCCATTACTGCGCCCTGCTTTACACCTACAAAGCGGGGTTACTGGCTTATCGGGGTAACTTGTCAGATTTAAGGTAGTCTGGGCAAAATGCAAGTGAACGAATATGAAGTCCATTTAAACTGTGGTACCTTAAATCCAACGGGTTACCCCGATAAGCCAGTAACCCCACTTTGTAGTACAGGCCAGTGATCTAACTGTGCCAGGCTTAACTTACCCTGACACTGGATTGCTGGATTTAGCTTCTGAAATTAAACCCAACAACTGGATCCTAACTTGTGAATTTCTTGTGTGTATAACATTGTCATAATTGAATTATCGACAATGTTGTTTTTTTTAAATACACAAGAGTTTCCATAGGACCTCACAAAATGCTATGTCTTAACTCAGTTGATCTAATTTAATAATACTAGTTATTAGTATTGCAACATATATTATGCTACTGATTAACCTCAAACTTACAAAAAAGCTGTTGAAATGGTTTTGAGGCTGTGAAATACAGGCCACGCTGTACTGATGATACAGCACAGACTCAACACTCTGGCAGCGACCCAGTCTATTTCATCAGGACACAATTTCATTAGCTGATGTGTAAGAGCTCAATGAGCTCTCAATTACACCAAGAAATTACATTAGTCAGCAGGACATACTGTATCTTGCTAAAATATACTTAGTGAAGGCTGGCCTCCAGCCTTGCTCTCACCTGCATGAAGAGCAAGATGTGGCAAAATGAGAAGACTGATATTTTAAAATACAAACCAATCATTTTTTTTTTCCACATTTTCTTGTATTCTCACTTGTTCAAAGAACGCTATCTCTAGCTCCTGTCTCCCTTACACAGCAACTCCCTTAGATATGTCTGCAGCTAGTCTGTAGAAAAGGATAAAATGCACTTTGCGTGTCTGCAAGTCTTATGCTTCCCTTGCATCCACAGAATGTGGATAGACTCTGTAGCAGATGGTCTCCTCCTGTGAATATTAGATTAATGAAAAAAGAACAAACTGCTGCTGTATTTACCCAAAGAATCATAAACACAGCGCTCAGTTAGATTCATATACTGAATATATGAATGACACAGTATATTTGTTTAAAGTAAATTTCATTTATTTAAAATGTTAACGTAATATTTTCAGGTGGCTGTTCATACTTCGGGGATGGCATGGTGGTGCAGTGGTTAGCACTGTTGCCTCACACCCCTGGGACCTGCGTTCGAGTCTCCGCCTGGGTTACGTGTGTGGAGTTTGCATGTTCTCCCCGTGTCGTCGTGGGGTTTTCTCCGGGTACTCCGGTTTCCCCCCACAGTCCAAAAACATGCTGAGGCTGACTGGAGTTCCTAAATTGCCTGTAGGTGTGCATGTGTGAGTGAATGGTAACAGTGTGTGAATGTGCCCTATGAAGTGCTGGCCCCCTGTCCATGGCTGTTCCCTGCCTCATGCCCATTGCTTCCGGGATAGGCTCCAGACCCCCCACGACCCAGTAGATATGCAGGTTGGAAAATGGATGGATGGATGTTCATACTTCATTCCATTTTTTAATATTTCCACTGAACTCTGAACCCAGGACACTGAACTCTTGAGTTATTTTTGATGTAGCTAATGGAGTTAAAGGAAGGTTAGAGGCACATAATGATTTTATGCATTTATTTGCGCTCATCACCAAGGCTTGGTGTTCAGAGTCCTCTTCATCCTCTTCATGAAGTTTATGGATCCTTCAGAAAGGCCTGGGTAGCACCTTCTTCCCTTTTTGGATGTTCTGGTCTCTTTCCCAGTAGATGTCAGAGTGAGAGGGTTTGTCCGGCTTTCAGTGAGCCCTGGGTTCAGGGTTATTGGGGGGCTTGGACCCTATCTCAGAGGACACAAAGCTGGGCTACATCCTGAATGGGATGTCAGTCCATTGAAGGGCACATACACGCAAACAATCATTGATTATGGGTACTTCAGAGACCCCGCAGGGCCCGACTGCATGTTTTTAGACTTTAAGATGAAATCTGAAGAAGAGAAAACCTGTACAACAGGAGAGGACATGCAAACTCCAAACATTCAAAGCAGAGCCAAAATTAAAATTCACAACAGTGAAGGTCTGAGTCAACATTCTGCTCCAGCTGGCAAACCTACTGTCTGTAAATGTGTGAAGAGAAAGATGCACTGATACTGTAACGTCTTTCCTCAGTAGTGCAGCAATTCTTATGAGGGGCCAAACACGTACGCTGGCTTGAAGCTCGCAATGGGATATACTTGTGCCTTTGTAAATAAAGCAGCACAGTATTTTAACTGCTTGTAACTGATGTTGTTGCACTTTGTACAGCCAGCATTTTTTTAAACAAAGAATGTTGTTATTCTCTAGTGGACACTAGAGAGCACCATTGTAGAACACATGCTTGGATGTGTGAGCCTTTCAATGCATAATGTGATGTTACAGTAGGTGTCAACATGCAGATTCCATCACAGAAAAGTTTCGTCCTTCACAGCTTAAGGGAGGGTGTAATTGGTATGGATAAGTTGGAATTATTCGTCTTTTGCAGGAGATTTTGGAGTCATGATCAGATGAGTTTCCTGGTCCCCTTATGTTAATACAAGAGCAAAATAACTGATCAAAATCTGTACTCCACTATGCGTGTACATCAACATGTAGGCTATATTACAGTATAATCAAAATTCACAATCAGCCGCACAAGGAGATTTTCCTTAATTGTGATTAAGCCATTTAAAAAAAATCTTGTACCTTAAAAATATAATTAACAAAAATGTTTTGAAAAACTCACCTTTACTGCAGCCTTGCATTAGTACAGAAGTCTACAAAGCATTTTTCTCGATTACGCCTGTTTGCAGGTATATATTTATACAGCTTCTTCAGGACCCATCTCACTATAAGGCCACACTGTAATGTGACATCACCCTATTTACAACGAAACAGCTATTTTTCCTGTGGTTTTAGTTAACTGAAAAGGGTCTGCAAGAAGATTTATATTTTGTGTGTTAATGCAGAAAAAATACACAGTTGGTTGAAGATCGGTTCATTTGTATTAGATTTAGTACATGCTACTAATAATATATTTAATAGAAATTTAAGTGTATAATAACGAAATGCATTTATTCGTTAATTCGATTAATAATTAAGTGTAACTTTGTTTTGAGCAGATAGTAAAATCAGTTAAGCCCAAATCAGATACTTTAGACAGGGCAATTTGAGTCAAAGTTCAACATAAAGAAAACATAAAAATAGTAGTTAACCTCATTTCACTAAAGTGTTTATTCTACACGTACTGATCGTTTCATGGGGTGAAATATAATGTATCCCCCTCTTTGGCTAGACTGCTAAATAATTCCCAGTGTGTTGTACTCAATTACCTATTTCCTTCTAAAATACACATTTAAACACGAGAAGGGGATCGAGGGCTTCCCAAATTCTGCACGTGCAACGGAGGACCCCGTTTCCATGCCGACAAGACAAAACAAAATAAGTCTACGTTGATCGACTTCAGACAGTTTACGAAAGAAAACAAATAAGAAAGTCCGTATCATCTGCCATAATGTCTCATAGGTATGTATAAATATGAACAATATGTACAAGTAAGATTTCGTGAATGCTGATGCTGGGTGAGGTTGTATTTATTATTGCCAGGTAGGGCAGCGAGCTTACGCGGTGGCTAGATGACTTGCTCGTGGTGTAATCTCGAGTTAATTTTCCTGTCGGAGGCTAAAGCGTTTGGACGCAACCCTCATAACAAGTAATTTAAACCTTTGGCTCTCCAAGTAATACTGATGAATCATTTTTATGCAACCCACGCTTCTTTTATATATTTCTTGCAGGCAACTGCATCATATACCTAAAGGATTTTTCTCTCTTTTTTAATGTGATTTGCCAGCGAAGGTCGAGTTATTATGTTGTAAATTGTACAGACGTTTATTTCACATTGTATATAGACATGCTTATATTGCTAATATAGACCTACTTATATTTTTCAGGAATTTATTTTATTGTCACTTTATAATAAGGCTACCCATATAAAGAGTTTATGAATGGTTTATAATCTGGTTATTAATTATAGGTTATAACACTTTGTAAATTATTAATAGATAATTTTAAACAAGTTATAACACAGTTTTCTTTGTATGGAGTTACTACAATTTACAAATGGCAAAAGAGAACCTTATTGTAAAGTGGTACCGAAACCTTTATTTAAATGGTTGACATAAACAATTGAACCAGTATATTTAAATCACACAGAAAGACACTTAAAGTTGTATTCTTAAGATCGGTTGTAAGCTAGAAGATCAGGCTGAAAGCAAACTGTGTCTTTCAAAAGTGACAAATAATCAAATGATCTTGTTGGAGAAAGACTCATAATGGAACTTTGCCTCCTTTTCTAGCACCTACAATAAGATTTGGGCTGATGCCCAAATGGAACTGAGAAGCTTACTGACTCATGAACTTCCTGCCGAACCACTCCGCCCAGAGAAAGACAGGGTCATGTTCTTCCAGCGCCTAGCTGTGCTTTATGTGCGTTATATTCAGATTTTTCGGCATCTGGAGGAAGCCTATGATCAGATCGTTCACCCCCAAAAGAGGCGAATAATTCGACAACTGCTTGACGGTGTGATGGGTCGTGTACTGGAGCTCAAACACGAGATGGTGGAGAAAGAGTTTTCTGAGTATCACTACATGGATGATGTTATCCAAGACTTGAAACTCACACCGGTAAGATCAAGGAAATTCCATTGACCAGATCTGGATGAAAGTGAATGGTTTAAAGATAAAGGTCATAAAATGTTTGCATTTCATTCAAGGAGGACCTTGAAATACCCATACCAAGATACTTTATCAGGGAAAACAGAACTGTCCTACAGGAGAGAAGTCAGATGCTATCCTCCATTCTCAAATCAATCGGTGTGGAAGAGCAACCAAAAGTGAGTTGTAATCTATACTCTATTTATTTTAAAAGATACAGCAGTAGAGAGTTGAAAAGTTGTACTCTGATACACCATTAGCTAGAGTCAGAATTCTACATTACAGCACTAAGAATACTTGAATCCCCAACCCTAGAGGTGAGAGGCAGAGAAACTACTGAACCACCATGACATTTTTTTAATGACTCTTTCATTATCTTCTATTATACAGCCTGTGGGAGTAAGATCTTTGAATGTCGAAGAGGCCATCAAGATGATTCAGGTGTCAGAGAGGGCGCGGCAGGGCCGATTACGTGCTAGATTTATGAAAGAGATCCGTCAGGACGAAGAGAGGCAGAGGAGAGCCAAGGATAGGAACAAGGAATCAACCGCCCTTGATGAAGCTGCTGTCTGCATTCAGAAGGTGAGTCAAATCTGCACTAAACCATCAGGACACTGATGTTTCACTGCATATTTTAATGCAGGTACAAAACTTTCTGAGCAGTTTTTAGCAGATGCTAAAACTAATCATGAACTTATTGAACTAGAAGTAATGTTGATGCTTTATTGAAAACTGAATTAAGTGTTTTTGCTATTTACACAAAGTACTGTACATAGGAATTCTTTAGTTTTGGCCTATCTCATTTTGCTCTCCTTAGAGATGCACACAGAGGTGAGAACACAGCTTGGGTCAGAGTTCAGGGTCAGCCATTTAACTGGGGCTTCTGGAGCATCTTTGGAGGGTTAAGGGTCCTGCTCAAGGGCTCAGTGGTAAAGTGACTAATCAGTTCAAACTGGTGGCCTTTTATAACTACAGGCATAGAGACATTACAGGCATAGAGACCTGCTGAGCCACCCCCCAAATTAGTTTTGCTTCCAGAAAAATACACTGTGCTGAATCCGCTTTCATTTTACTTTTATTTAGGTATGGAGAGGTTTTCTGCAGAGAAAGAAAATAAAAGAAGAAAGAGAAGATGAGTTAATCTTCCTGGGGATGGTGAGTTAAAAAATGGACAATGAACCTAAACATAAAAACATGTCTCAGAAAATAAAAGTCTTGAATCCAGTCTTTTCTTTGATGTATGTATCTTTACTATAAATTTAAAATTATGCAAAACAAAAGATGAATTCTTAATGGCTACAAATTTACATAACATAACGTGATGGTCAAAAAACTGTGATGCTCCTAGGCTCAAGGCTTCTGCCGTCTTACGTGCGTCCTTACACTTTTATGCTAAACTCAGCAGCCAATCAAATTGCATCACATAAAACAATTACGTGTTAAGGTTACTAATTCTGAAATCTTTACAAATGCAAAGCTATGCAAATATTCAGATGTTAGAAATATAACTCAAAATTATGTCAGAAATACTAATGAAATATTAAATTCAAATATTCAAATGTACATATTTAGTTACAGAACAAAAATGGCTCTAACAAAATCTTTTACTAAGTTTATTTTTTAAAGTTCCCCAAATATCATAAATTCCATTTTTCTTTATGTATTTTTAAAGGTTCTCCCTCTCTCCATCCATCCATCCATCCATCCATCCATCCTACTGTCTTCTAAGTGCTTATCCTCTTTAGGGTTGCAGGGTGGGTCTAGAGCAGGGGTCTCCAACTCCGGTCCTGGAGAGCTACTCTCCAGTAGGTTTTCTGTCCCACTTGGCTTCTGATGAGCCACACCTGCTCCTGGTATTTAC
>JAODLC010000001.1:26477095-26492959 GCA_026781145.1 Hippopotamyrus pictus
GAATACTTAGGACCATGTGATATTTCAGTTTTTCTTTTTTAATAAATCTGCAACAATTTCAAAAAGTCTTTTTTTTTTTGTCTGTCAATATGGGGTGCTGTGTGTACATTTAATGAGGGAAAAAAAATAATTTTAAATGATTTTAGCAAATGGCTGCAACAAAGAGTGAAAAATTAAAGGGGGTCCGAATACTTTCCGTACCCACTGTATTCCTAAACAGTATCCTGCAGAGGAGGTTAGACCGCCTGATTGGCGAGGAAAAAGCCATAATTACAAGAAAGCTGGAATCCTGAGAAATTAAGCAAACTTTGTTTTATCAATGTGGAGAAAATGGACTTTCATAAGTATAAGAACAGGAATGTGTTTTTTTTTTTTTTTTTTGCATATCCCATCAAACTCTGCTTTAATAACTTAAACTCCTGGATAAATAAAAATGTACCAGAGCTTAATGTTGCGTAATCTGGGTTTGGTTAATTTTTTTGGCCCAGAAGTGTGAACATATAAAGAGGTGAGAGTGAAGCCTGGGGTCTGAGCTCAGGCTCCGTGATCAATCTTGCATCGCTGGAGCATTTTTTTTGGAGGGGGGGGGGGGGGGTTAAAGGTCGTGCACAAGGGCCCAACAGAAATGTGATTACTCTGCCTAACAAGGGATTCAAACCAGTGACCTTGCGATCACAGACACAGACACCTAACCCTACTTACCAGGCAACAGATCCTGAAAGTCTATTATGTAATCCCCTGTCCACTCTCGCTGGCTGTTGCAGGCAATCTCCATTTCGAAGGGTGTCACCACTGGGCGATAGAATTCGCTGGAATCCAACAAGGAGTTCTCTGGGCATGCAACTAGCACAAATATGTCAATCTCCAGGAAGTTTGCCAGCTTAGCAACATTCAGTTTGCCCATGGCAAACAGGTAGCTCTTCTTACCAGCTCTGTGAATTATTTTTTTCAGCTGGTCAATAATACTTAGGTAGTTAGCCACACCAAGCGTGCCAACCAGAATACCTACAATGCTGGCGTCCTTTGCTTTTTCAATCAGGTAGTATCGCTTCATCAAAGCCCTGTTAACGTTGATAGTCTCAAGCCTCCCTACCATTGTCTCGGGGTCAAATGAGCAGAAAGAGCACTTGTTCCAGGTCATCATAAAGTTTGTTAGGGTGACACCCTCTTGCCCCACATAAAAAATGCTGTAGTCCTCAATACTGCATCCTTCCTTTAGGATAAACTGTCGGCCATATTTATGAACAAGCCTGTCACCGTATTGGGCTAATTCAGCTTCTGTGTGTCCAGTGTCTTTGGCTTGTCGGAGTATCTGCCCATAACTTTTGCAGACCACACCATCCACATTTAGGACTGAAGTGATCACATTTATATATTCAGGCTGCAGGCGCTTCAAAAGATCATCTGAAGATAAATATCAAAATAAAAAGTTAAATAAAAGTAACAATTACCAGAGCAGATTATGAGACACTAAAGTGGTTAAATTAAATGAAATGGGTTAAATTTAATGAATGAATTGTACGGCTAACACTCCTCTATCCTTATTATATGCTTTACCTATGATGTGAGAATAGATGACATCATAGAGGACAACCACGTGGCTTTGGCGGTCAGGGTAAAGCTCTTGGAAAGCGGTGAAACATTTGGAAAGGTCAACGGGCCCCTTTCCAAACACATACATGAGGGGCAGCCTTCGTGACGGACTGAGACAGGCCCGTCCGTAATGCACAATGCACTGAGCCCCAGCATGCTCTGCGGCGACCTCGTCCACACAGCAGCTGCAAAAACACATACACCACTCAGTATATTAACTCCATCCTTTCTATAAACTCTAAGACGGTGTTTCTCAATTGGTGGGTCATGACTTCCGTCGTGAATTTGGGTCACGATTTAATGACCAAGGAATAATATGGGACCTGAGATTAAACTGGTTGAGAGCCACTGCTCTAATACCACGTTTCCACCAACATGTAGCCGGTGCTGGGCTGGTTCTCGCTTGGTGCCTTTTGAGAACCTGCCTGCGTTTCCATTGGTTTCAAAAATGAACTGAATAGAAATATTACATAGGCAGATATGAGAGTAAAGGTTCATATGAATACCGGTTTTTTTAATTTTATTTTGGTTTGTTTTGGATTAAGTTTTTACAAGCTGTCAAGCCAAAAGAAGTGACACTTTAATTCTCATAGTTTTCAGAGTATGACTTCTTGTGTTCTGTCTCTATTGCCTGTATCCACTTGTCTCCTTTAAGGCAGTATTTCTCCCCAGTGTGTGTGTATATAAGTTTATTCCCTCGCGCTGGCTACCATCAGGGCATACAGCTGGGCCTTAGGCTAAGCCAGCCAGCCAGCCACCGGCCTGCACACTGCAACAATACTTACGTTCCCTTCTTTTATCCAACCATTTAATTATTTATTGCTCATTGCACAGGGAACCTGTACTACAAATTTTGCACTGTTGTGGTCCGTACACATCCATTCTGCATTTATGGTTTCTTATTATTACACAGGACTCTTTGCACATTACAGCTTTTTGCATATTTGTATCATTCTGTATACACGTTAAGATTAACTTTCTACTTTTTTATTTTAATTACCAATTTCTATTTTTTATTTTCTAATTGGTATAATTATACCAGTGACTGTTTGTGTCCCATTGTCTGCTCCTGCTGTAATGCCCGAATTTCCTGGATTGACTGACTGATTAACTGAGAATGAAAGAAAGTATACATACATCCATCCATCCATCCATCCATCCATCATGACATTACATTTCAATATAACATATAATATATACCATGTTTACCTGCCATAGGAAGTGTCTCCAAGAATATACAGCTTTGCACCAGTAGTTTCCTCAAGCCTGGATGCTATTTTAATGGAATCCAGTAACAAATTGTCTGGGAATTGCAATGCTACCTAAGAAACAACACCATATATGTTAAAAAACTTTACATTTCAACCAAAGTCTTTGCACATTAAATGCAGTTACAGTGAAGAACATGTGAAAAATACACAGAAAAAATAATGTTTATATGAATGAATATCAGCATATGAATGACCGGTGCCCAAGAACCAGGGGCTGCACAGCCGTTGGAAGACTTTGACTGCTTCTAAACACTTCTAGTGAGTACTGAGTACCCCTTAGCCAACCGCACATTTCTACTGAAAGTTTGCTCCGCTGGTGACTGGAAAGTCTTTTATTTCTCCAATATTACTGGGGCACCTTGGCTCCTCTGCTGATTGATATCATATCATAGGTTTTCAATAGATTTTAGATGAGTACTAATTACCGGCTCCTTCAAAACAACACAGTACAGTAAAATAGAATACATTGCAGTCAAATGGAATTTTGCTAACAATTGCATATCCCTCGAGTGTGAAAGTGACTGGCAAAAATGCTATCCTAAGACTTGTGTAGTCCAGACTCACTTTATGGAAATTGTTCTCCCGGATGAAATCACATGTCTCCTTAATCTGATAGCTTTCTTCAAGGCTCTCTGCCTTGGTCTCCCTGACCACCATGTCGACAGTGAGGCTTTTCTGGATGGCCTGAGCACCATCACTGCTGAATGCAACTGACATAGTTGCTACTGAAAATAAATAAACATAAACAGACCGCTTTCAACAAAATACAAAATTCTATACATGTCTAAATCTAACCAATCAAATGACATATGATCAACATTAAGTTGGATTACATAACATTCTGTCATTAGACATTATATAACACTAAACAGCTGCTGTGGTGGCTTAGGGGGTGGCACTGTTGTCTCACACAGGTAGGGGCTGTGAATCCCACCTCGGGTCTCTATATGTGTGGAATTCACATTGTCCACAACAGCCCTTATGTTGTGTTTCTTGCTGTAGTCTAAAGACAAGAAGCTGGGTTAATTGGTAACGATGATTCCGGGCCAAATCCACCTGTGAGCAAGCATACCGGCTTTACGGTCAGATACGTTTTGCGCCTCGCACAGAGTACGGCTCGAATACACTACAATAAGCAGGCTTCACAATCAGCTTTAAGAGTCAACAGAGCCGTTATCCAGTCCATCTAAGTTATTGTTGACGGTAAGTCAGCACTTTAGTTTCTCCGGGCAAGCAATTTAACATGTAATTTAGTGAATGGGTTAAAACAGTGCTTTAATATTTCTTAAATGTGTTGTGAAATGTTTTGAAACTAATGGTAACGTTTAACATCCCTGTCCAGATCCTTGCTAATTAAGTCTTATACAGTCAAACCTCCCTTATCCGGGCAGAGTGGGACCGAGGGGTGCCCATAAGTAAGAAATGCCCATAACTTAGAAATACATGAACAGTACAGTACAACGTACATGTACATGTGTACACACACAAACTACATGATATTTATGAGGTGCAAGGCTTATAATATGATGTTATTTCAGTCTGAGCCAGCGAATCATCCCGTTTTATTCTTGCAGTGGTTATCCAGTTTTTAACCAGCATTAAGTGAGCTGGATGATTTTTTCTTTACTCTACCAAATATCGCCTACCATAGACTTAGCCACTCCAAAATGGTCTGCAACAACTCTGTGTGATTTTCCTTTTCGTATCTCTGTAATGATATCGAGCTTCTTTTGGAGAGACTACGCTTCCTTTTTGAAGCCATTTTGCACAGTTTTACGCGCCACCGTAAGTTCAGCTCCGCCTAGCTCGCGCTCCAATCGACGTTCGCTCCGCCTCCACGTGCAGACTCCGCCCACAACTCTCTGTATGAGGCATTCGTCACTTCCGTCTTCCGAAGTGAAAAGCCAACCGCAAGATGTCTCCGGAGCTCTGCTCACTTGTTGTTGTTGGTTTGCTTTTCTTTGATGGATATTACTGTGTATGATTTGTTTTATTGGATTTATGATTTTCGCTTTGTGATCGTCTGTACTTTCGGTTGGGTTTACTTACTATTTGGTTTCTATCTCTCGCCCGGTTTTTGTTTAACGTCTTCACATGGCCCTAGGACTTTGATATCTCTGTATGCTCTGTGTGTGTGTCAGGTGCATAGGGAGTGACTGCCATTTTTGTTTTGCCAGCTTATGTTGTATGCTGTTGTTTGGATAGGGAGTAAGGTGTGGAATTTGTCACTGTGTTTTTGTTTTCTCTGCTCTTAGGTAAGTTAGCTTTGGGTTGCATTCTGAAGCTGGGTTTTGTTTATTGTTTTCGCTATAGTCACTCCTGAGTCCTTTTGCACCGGGTTTATTTGTTCTGTGTCTCCGTGGCGTGTCAATAAAAACAGAAAAATATATTTTTTTAAATGCCCCTTTGTCCACGTGTGTTCCCTTTTCCATCATTCCCTGTCCTTCCCTTATTCCACGTCCCCTTTCACACCCCAACCTTAGACTGGGGCTCGTAACAACAGCTGCTGGTTGTGTAAAATTAATTTGCGCATGCGCGTGGCTAGAGCTGCCCGGTAGAGTGAGGTGCCCGTATGTTGGAGGTCCGGATAAGGGTTTGACTGTACTTACAAACAGCACCAATTCTAATCACTTTCACAGGTGAAATTTAGCCAGACTGCTTGTTTCCCCAAAACAGGTATTCATGTGAGATATTCATATTTTTGCCGTTTCTTCACTGTTCTAGTATTCTTTTTGGACTTAACTTTACATCTTGATTTCTGGTTTTGGTGATTAAAGCTCAACCACCCTGCACCTTTTTGTCTACCTGCATATGGAATCGTAAGAGTGCCATAAAAAAGAATAAATCCATAAAAGAAAAAGGAAATAAATGCTCAACAAGAAATTAAAGTGCAAATAAAAAATAAAAGGAATGCTGTTTTGTTATTGCTTCTGCTTTTCCTAGAAGGGCCAAGCTGTCAGTTAACTGGCATCTGATGGAACTAGCAGGAAGAAACGTGGCCGAATTAAGTAAATAACTAAGCAAATAAATACATAAGCCAGTAAGCAAGCAAGTAAATAAATAAAAAATAAAACAATGCGGACACATACAGAAAACACTGACTGATGTTATCACCTGTTTAAAAATAATAATAATACATATGACATAATAATAATAAACACGATTCTACACCAAGATTTCGCACTGACTGGTCGATCATTTCATTTTTACACACCAGAAAGTTAAAGACCGAATAGTAATCTGTTAAATATGCATTTTTAATTAATTATGCGCAACTCTATGGTTGCAATATATAAACGTATCAGACTTAGAGCTAGTGAATTAAACTGGTTAACATACCGCTAAACCCTGCTAGCTACTAAAATGGCTACCTAGTCTTACACAACAAAATATAATTACCTGAATCATGCCAAACAATGCTGTTAGAAGAAAACTGGGCAAATATAACAGTGCAGACCTTTCTGTGATCACCAGAGAAACATCCCTATACTTCTCACATGGCATTATCACTATGTCACACAGAATCACTTCCGGGGCAGAGATTCAACTGACGTCACCGTAAGCGGAAGTCTCTGCGGTGACACCTACTCAGAGCTGTTGGAAGATTTGACTGGAGGTTGGTTGTTCATTTATATTTATAAATATAAGCCTGCTTATGTAATTGTGTTCCGGGGGACTTTTCAGAGAATTTCTCTTTTGTCTTGCAACATGAAAAAATGTTAAGATTAAGAGTGACTTTATTGATCCCAAGGGGAAACTATGGTGCTTTTTTAATTAAAAAAAAAGACATTTCTGTGCTCTGGATGGTACGTATAAGTCACTTACCAAGTTTCATCAAAATCAAAAATGGTGACACAAAGGCCATTTGTAGAATCAAAATATAATGATCCACAATTATGCTGGTGGTTTAAAAATTAAACATTTTTTACTTTAACTTTCGCAATCACACTACATTTTGAAACTGGCCGATTCCAGCATCACTGACATTCCAGTTGCCTCAGCCTGAAAGTTGATGAAGGGCATTCTCATGCAGTTGCAGCCTCGCATTGTTACCTGTATGCTGGGGTTTGCATGTCCCCTGCAGTGTTTCTGCAGGTTAGGAGTCTGCGGCTGTGATAGAGAGGCTGCCATTTCCAATCCTCTGGTCAGCAGAGAGGTCACATCACCGATGGGCACTAGGAAAAATAGCCGACTCTGCACCCAAACTTTGTGTTTTTTGCCTTAAAGGAGAGTCAGGTGGGATATGGAAAAGCTAAAGAACTTGTACAAATGGCAAATAAAGTATTTTCCTCGTATCTAAAACAATGTCAAGTCAAGTCAAGTCAAGTTTATTTCTATAGCACATTTACAGCAGTTGTAACACTGCACCAAAGTGCTGTACAAGGATCATAAAAGAAAAAAGCAACAACAAATAAAAACAAACAACAAAACAGCAAATAAAAGACATAAATGAAAATAACTTTAAAAGTCTGGAAAGGCAATTGAGAACAAATAAGTTTTAAGCCTCGATTTAAAAACAGAGGTAGTTGGAGCAATTTTAATGTAGTCAATGCAACTTGAATTATTTCTGAAACTTTGTTATATAATGGATATTGTTATATCGTGGGTGGTAGAGTGGCTCAGGGAACAGCACCGTTTGGATCCCACTCCGGCTCTGTGTGAGTTTGCATACGCTCTGCAATGCGCCAGTTTTTCTGCAGTACAAAAGCATGCGGTTCAGTGAGTCAGTGACTCCAAAAACAGCTATGGTGTGTGACTATGCCCTGTGGTTGACTGGCATTCCAGAGTGAAAGGCTGGCTTGTACTGTACCTTATGGACTCCCTCTCACCCCCCAATGACCGTATTGATTAGGGGTGATTCTAGGATCATTTAAGCTGGGGAGCATAAGAATTGGCATAATTCATGCAGAGGGGCCAACCTTATCATTAGCCAATGATTTGTTTTGAATCGATGAGTGACAGGAGAGGAAGCTCTGGGGGCCAATCAGCTTTCGGCTGGGGCCAGTGCTCCTGCAGCCCTGCTCCTGTACACGCCCATGCAGAAGATATTGTATATGGGTTATTATACAGCTCATGTGAAGTTAATGTTATTAAGTTTGTTCACCATTTAAATCTACACCGTTCAAGCTGGGTATCAGCCATGATATGGACAACAAAAACTGCCGTTTATGAAGCTGGAAATTATTATACTTTAATAAAACAATGTTGCTGCTATCTAGAGGTTTGCTCTGCAGAATATGCCACAAATGTAAGAATCAGCAGGAGAAGAATAGATATATTCAGGTCAGTAGAGATGATTCACGGCACTGTGGATGCATTGCTGAAAAGCAGGGTGGTAAAAGAATAAAGGAGTGTTGAAAGGAGAGCAACGCTGATATGGCATTTTCACTCTTGTTTTATTAAACATAGAAAGTTTAAAGTAGCACAGAATAACACAAAGAACAATGAGATTAGAGCCACAATTTAGTCTTTAAATTTCAGACATCCCATTTTTATTTTTATATTTCATGTTGGACTCTGAACTTCACAAACTGCAATAAGTCTTAAATACAATGGGAAAACACAGATTGGATATTTATTATCAATCATTGCACTGTGGAATTATCTGAATCAAACGTAACCATATCACCTTCCTGCGTTCACTTACTGTCTGTGCTTCACAAACATACAGACACAAATGCATTTTTTTACTATAGAGTCAGTTGCCTTCAGACAGTTATGTCATTATTATCTAATCAATAAATAAAATTTCATTATCTAGCTTCTATAACCACTTAGTGACAGTCTTGTACTGATGAAGTGGTTTTGGAAGTTGGATGGCTGGAACAAAGCAATGAACTTAATTGTACTACATTCAGGTGACTGTACTTGGATTAAACATTCACTATAATGTTATTTTTTGATCTCTCAAATGAAACCAGAAGCTTTTATTGCGCACACATTGATGTATTATTGCTACTTTGCCTCTCTGGGGTGGGTTTGTTGTTCCCAAGATAATAATTAGCAAGTACAGACAGAAGATTGTAGCTAGCTAGCTAGCCGATTAGCAGCACATGCTGCTTCGGCATCTCCTAAATAAGGAAAAGGTTTATTTACTATGTAGTGACTATTTGTTACCAACAGGGGGCAACAAACCAAAGTACAAATCATTTGGAGTTGATTTGTAATTCACTGGACAGATAAGGGTAAAGTGTTTCTTCACATATTTTAAATTATTTCAACAATTTGAACACCTCCAATGTGGGCTATGTCTTAGTAAGTTGAGGTGGGCATGTAACATATCTATACAAATAAAACAAAAATAATAAATACATATACCGTAAAACTGTGCCACTGAACTTATATAAAACATATATCTGGCCCAGAATATGGAAAATTATTTCTTAACACAAAGGTTACTTATATACCATAAATAAAAGCACTAAATTGCATTTCCTAGTTATTTTCTAGTCACTTTATTAAGTTCCTGCATTAAACACATATGAAAACTGCAAGCTCTTAAAGAAACAAAACATTTTGGTAAAAATCTGCTAATAACACTACTGTCACATACCAGTCCCTGACCAGACTGGTGTCAGTTTGTGCTTTCAGCTGAACATCCCATTGCTACAGTTGACTTGAAGTTCATTGTTTTTCATTGGGGTTTTCAAGCTCTCCCTCTTTGGGGAAGAAACCACATTGAAATGTTGAGTGAACATTCCATTCGGATTTAGTGTTATGCTGTTATGCTGCCAAATGGCCTACAAAGTCCGGTATTTTATATTTATTCTACCTATTTTACTTTTATTCCATTTTTTATTAAATCCCAAAGTACAAATGTCACATTTAAACAAATTAAAATGTATGTAATTCACTTTTTATATGATCGCTTCCCCTGCACAATGAAATACAACATTAATAAGTTAACATTTGTTTAAAAAAATACAATAAGTGGTCTAATACAGCTTTTACAAAAGCCTACTATATCCCCTGTGTATAAATGTTCAACAGTCTTTCATTTAGAAACATTGTAAAAAGCAGTGCCCATAGAAAATATTCAGCCCCATAACCTTTTCCACATAATTTCTACTTACAACTTCAAATGTTAATACACTTTATCTCCTACCAAATCTACACTGCAGCAGTTTGATGAAACTAGAAAATGTTTACTGTGAAACAACAGTGAAACAATGGGAAAAATGTTTAAGTCATGATTTGGAAAACTATCCATTGCTATAAACTAATACTTCATAGAAATAACTTTGGCAGCGATTTCACAGCAAAACTCCCCTATCGGGGGTCTTTGGTGGAAAAGGATTCTTTAAATGTTACAGCATCTTCTCAGCTGAAATCACCTCCTTGACCTCTCCCAGATATTCGTTCTCTGGTTTGTAAAGTCACTCCATTTTTGCTGTGCCAGTGTCTCCAGGTTATTACAACAGCAGGGCAGTCTTTGGTTATTTGCTGACTGGAGTTTGTTTTCCTTAAAGATTTGGTTGGATTTAATCCCATTCATTTTGTGTTCTACACCCAGCAGAAGTTATCTGGAAACACGATGTTTACACTCCACATTTCACAGCTGAGGTTGTGTTACTGGTGCTCTACTTTGTGTTGTCTGTAGCACTGTTTATTATTATTCAGCCTAAACCAATTTCATATAAATGGAATCCTTTCAGATACATTACCTATGGACTTTGAGACTTTGGCTTCCACAGCTGTCTTTGGCCTGATATTTTACTATAAGAAGAGGATGATCCGAGCAGAGTTTGGATAGCGCTGTATACATTCTTCATCTATCAAAAAAAAAAACTTGTTTAATATAAGATAATACTGTGCACCTGATCTAAGTCATTTTAGCAGTTTATTTTGGACTACAGAGACATGAGATGCAGTCATTGTGTTTTGAAATTTTCATACAAATGAAGAAACTCTGTTGATCTCAGCAGCATATCAAATGAGATGAGCACTTGTGTAATGAAGCATTTTCAAACTTTGCAATTCACTACAGTTTCACTGTTGTTTCAAAAAAAAAAAAAGTCATAATTAATGACTTTACTTTTCGAAAAAAAAAAAAAAAAATTGATTTACATCTATAAAATACTTCAGTTGAGGAGGTGAATATTTCCTACAGTCACTGTGAATTATCATATATTGCATGTGCTTACATTCTCTCCTTAGGTTTATTCTTTAGGTTTCACAGAGTGCCTTCTAGCTTCACCGGCACCAGAAAATGTTTGACAAAGTGATTATTTTAATCCAACCAAATCAAACAAACATAGGTGCCATATCATCTGTGAAACATCTTGTATTCCCAATAGAATATCATGCAACAGAACTTGGAGAGACAAATAGCATTACTTCAAAGCTGGTGTGATATACCTCCATTATGAGTCAAGAGATGGAATTTTAGGAAGCCTTGCAAAACATGGTGGATAGGATGCTATTTGAAAAATAGAGTCTAGATATACAAAATAATACATTTAACAAGAGGTCAATGATGACAATTTCTAGGCCTGATGTCCACAGACAAAAAAACAAAGCACTCCTTTCTGAGGCTTTTAAGATCCAGAAAAATTAGAGAAGATGTATATGAATATGCTGAGTGCATATGCTAGAAAAAAGAAAGAAAGGGATAAAACAACTGAGAATGGCAGGGAGCTGCTTGCTGATTGGCTCCCTCACAAGTAAACCCGCCTCAGGTCCCCCGGAGACGTGATGGTGTTACACTGCGGGCACAACTTCTTGGCTCCCTGTAGGAATGATGCAGTGGACACTCAAATGAACAGAAACCAAATATCATCATCATCATCATCATCATCATCATCATCATCAGACGGCATCAGACGCACGGAAATATGAGCACATTTCGCCTGTTTTATTCATGCTCCATTGGCTGCCTGTACATTTTAGGATTCAATTTAAAATTCTTTTATTTGTTTTTAAGGCTCTTAGTGGTCTTGCCCCTCCCTACCTCTTTGAGCTGTTACATCCTTACACACCCTCCCAGTCTCTCAGGTCCACTGGCCAGCTGCTCCTGTGTGTGCCTACAACTAAGCGTAAGCTTAGAGGGGACCGCACTTTCGCTGCTGCAGCTCCTAGAATGTGGAATGATCTGCCCTTGCATGTTAGACAGGCTTCTTCTCTGTCTGTTTTTAAATTACACCTGAAAATTGTTTATTTTCTTTTCTTTTGCTTTCGATCCCTTGTGAGATGTTGATTTTAGTGTATTTTATTTGATGGTATATCATCTTATTTTGTATATGTGCTTCTTTTATGAACTTTTATTTACATAATTTTAATTGTTTCATTTTATATTCTCTGTACAGCACTGTGGTCCTGTGTGGTTGTTTTTAAATAAAGTTGGTATGGTATGGTATGGTATGACGTGGTATGGTATGGCGTGGTATGGTATGGTATGGCATGGCATGGCATGGTATGGTATGGTATGGTATGGTGTGGCGTAGCGTGGTATGGTATGGTATGGTGTGGCGTGGCATGGTGTGGTATGGTGTGGTATGGTGTGGCGTGGCATGGCATGGTATGGTATGGTATGGTATGGCGTGGCGTGGTATGGTATGGTTTGGCATGGCATAGTATGGTATGGTATTAACACGCCCCACACAGCTCTGTACACTGTCAGATCTCTGAAACATGACAGTTTTAAAAATGTTGCACATTAACGGTATTATAATATTGATACCTAGCACTGTCTTACAATTAAATGTCTAAATACAAATACAAAGAGAACAAACTGTTGAATGATGTATGGTAATAACTATAGTTACCTCATTTTGCCTGCTGCTATTACAACTGTAATCGATCAATCAAAAAAAGAAAACTAATTGTTATACCACATTCAAAGGTTTTGTGTTTAGATATGTTCTACTGTCCATTTTATTACTATGTGTGATGCTTGCACTAAGAGAGCCCAATACCTCATTTTGTTGTGCATGTGCACAATGACAATAAAGCTAAGTTTGAATTTCTAAATGATATAAACAATGACTTAAATTTAGTTAAATTCTCCTAAATTTGAGGCTTATCTTACCAGAGTCCTTAGCCAGCACTCTTCACAGTGTACATGCCAGCACTGTATGGAAGTCAGGGGTATTGTGTAGGCGTCCTAAATAAAATGCAAAGATGACAGGCCATTAATTGGGATATTCTACACCCAGAAGCATAAATAAATGGCAGCAGAGCTGAAGGAGTTCCACAGAAGTCTCTACAATGAGAAGAATCCAGCTTAAGTGGGGATTAACCAGGCCTGCTGAAACTGTCGGTTTAACATCTAGCCTAGGTGCTGTACTTAACCTAAGGTCAATTTAGACTTTTTTTTAACAAACATGAATACGCAGTTTAATTTATTACATGACATAAAAGACCCGCAGTCTGTTTATATTGGGACTTCATGTGAATGCCAGTACAATACCATATACTGGCTGAAATACTACACTGGAAAGTTCGACATTGTTTCTTTACAGATTTCTATTTTATACTGTACATAATCATTACTCATATTCCGACTTCTTTGGTTGTTGGTTCAGTTCTTTGCTTTCTCCTGAGTTTGCCTCTTCTCTACATGTTTACGTGGATGTCTTCTCATGGTCCAAAAACATTTGATTTGGGAGGATTGATCCTAGTACAAAATAATCTCCATGCTGTAGTTTTTACTTAAAAAGTAATTTTATGAACTTCAAAAACATAGCCATGTGTCTTCAAAATCATATAGCTTATTAAAACATAATCATAGGAATCTAAAATAATTCCTGAGAACCGCACATAAGAGTTTGTAGTGTATCCATTTCTCCTGTTACTCCACTGTAATTGGTGATACTGTATCATGGTTAATGATACATGTTTGTAATAGGTTCTGCTTGGAAAAATTCAATAGTACAATTAGTGCACCATTTAATTTGTCAGACAATTGAAGCAATTTTTGTACAATGAGGGAGTAGACATTTGCAGTACCACAGTTGAACACTAAGGGGAAGCACAAATCTAAGGATGATGACTGCAAACTGCACCTTGCACTAGTGTACAATAAATACTTAAAGAAAACTGCTAGCGTGTTATCAAACAAAGATATTATATATAAAAAAGCCAGTTCTCTCTTTTCGTTGTCATGCTTCCAAAAAAAGAAAAAAATATTTTTAATGATTAATAAACAAATTAAAATAATTAAAACAAAGTAGTAATATCAAAGATGGTTGTGATTTATTTAAAGTGATTTCTTTTTACAGTAGGAAAAATAACTATAGCTAATTAATGAACATACTCACCATGCAGATGAGACACTTATATCGGTCTCCTCTTGACAGCTGTTTCTCCAGCTCCCGAATGCGAGATTTCAGGGCTTCAAATGTAGTCAGAGTGGAGTCGTCAATAATCCTGTGAGGGAAGATGAGTTTCTTATCAAGACAGTACATGGGATCAATCAGAATTACGAGATGTACTACTTTTTCATTCCTTTCATTTATACTCTAGAATTGCATTGTTTAATTTAAGTTACCTATTATAAACCTTCAGGCCAAATTATATTAATACATGCCTGAGTTACAATCCAGTTGTAAACAAGTAAGTAAAGAAATCAGATGAGAAAAAATGGGCAATTTAAAAACCGGCAGCCACTGTTGTAAGTACATTGGCTAAGAATAAAATCCATTAGGAAACACACAGAAGGGTTAAATATTTATTTATTTTCTCTTTTTTTCCTTCTCTGTCTGCAGAGTTTATAACATCTGTCATTTTTGAAGAAACCAACAGGGGAAAAATCTACATTTTCAAGATTTAAAAGACATAATGGACTAGACAATAGGAGACAGAGTCTTGTGCTTTTCATCTATTTGGCTTGCAAGCCATCTATTGAGAACTCAGATTGTTTAGTATAATTCAGTGTACTACCAATTACTAAAATAAAACTATTCTGTGGTGTTACTGATAATCTTTTATCAGGAATGCAACTAAAAAACAAGCATCCAATTGAATACAAAAATTGAAAAGTAGATATGCAGCACACAGAGATAAAGATGTGTTTTTTCATCTGATAATTATATGGTTATATATAGTTATATACCTAGTAGCTGTATCATTTTTCAAGAAGTATATATAGAATTGTTCCTTTTAATATCATATGTAATGCAATTTCAGATACATCAAAAATTCAAATGGAGGGATAAATTATTGTGTGAGGCAGTAAATAAGTTAGAGAAATTTCATAAACATTTATAGGATGGAGATTAAGGGTTTATTTAATGAGAATCAAATAGCTTTAATTGCACCATCAACAACAGTGAATATACAGTAGAATATTGAACTAATTTTATTTCTAGGTGAAATTCCATGAATCCATCTTTCGAACTTCCTACTCTTCTTAATGTTACAGGGGGCAGAGCCTATCTCAGGCAGGACAAAAGTGAGGTACACTGTGGACAGGATTCAAACCCATCATATGGGATATGCAGCATGGAGAGGATTCAAACCCATCATAGGGGATATGCAGTATGGAGAGGATTCAAACCCATCATAGGGGATATGCAGCATGGAGAGGATTCAAACCCATCATAGGGTATATGCAGCATGGAGAGGATTCAAACCCATCATAGGGCATTCAAACCCCAAGCCTGATGGCGCTGCCCACTAACCCACTCCGCCCTTGGGAAATTCTATTCTTATTTACAGGGTGTTTTTGGAAGGTGACTTATTGTAGTAGGTATACTGAAGGCTGATTTACTTAAAATGAGAGCTTCACAATAACTTTTCTTGCATATCAGTGGTATATATCTACAACAGGCACGATCAAACTCATTGACTGCGCAGAGTTAAGTGCTATAATTAAACATTTAAACAGAATGTTATTTTGATTTTCCATTCCAAGCCAGTCAGTTATCACAATTATGCCCTCTTTAATCAAAAACCTTACTGATGGTTCAAACTTGTAGCTGCAAAACAACTTCTATTACTGTTTTCTTCATCTGGAATATATATATATATATATATATATATATATATATATATATATGTA
>JAODLC010000001.1:26493540-26517771 GCA_026781145.1 Hippopotamyrus pictus
CACACACACACACACACACACACACACACACACACACACACACACAGGTTTGTAATTATATCTTTGTGGGGACTCTCATTTCTATGGGGAAATCTCTAATCCAACATGACGACTTTAACCCCACTCAGCCCTAATCTTACCCATAAGCAACCAAACAATATATGAGGATTTTGACATTTTTAGTTTTTTGATTGACCTGAAAAATGGTCCCCACAATGTAATATAAACATAATCTACACACACACAGACACGCACACATACATATATTCATGTGTCATGTGCAGAGCTCTCCAAGCTAATAACAGTGGTGACTCTGAAGAGGAGAGGTCCTCTCTGCGTTTATGCTTCCCCTGACAGCAAACAGCTGGAGTGATTCATACTCCCGGCAGGCTAAAGTGTTTAATGCCCCCACGACGTGCCGAAGGAGAGAGAGAGAAAGGAAGCAGCCCAGACAGGCGGCAATAAATCAATGGGGGTGTCGGGCTTCTGCTGCTGCAAGTAGAAACACCGTTCTGGTCAGCGCGAGATGCACCATGTCGGCCTCATGCACACACGCATGGACAGATGCAAACAATGCTGCTCTTAGGCCTGTCTGTGTGGGTGTGTTTTTCCCCCCGTTTTATACCTTTATTGATGTTACTTTTTTGGATTTTGGCAGAGATGACCACCTTTCATTTCCCTGCAGCTTATAGCCTGACTGCATACTTCGCACGTGACAAATAAACCTTGAATCCCGTGTGTTCCTCTTAGCAAATGCGCATATTCATTTAAAATTCCCACGTACAGCGTCAGACAGCACAAATCGATTGCTCTCAGGTCACCTGTTTATTTGTATCCCTCTTGTGGCTGTCCTGCAAAATATTTACGTGACAACTGTGGTGCAAAAAAATAAGGAAGCTAAAAGCACTGACCCGCATGTAATATTATGAACTCTGAATATTACCCTGAACTAGGTGCAGAACAAAGGCAGGGCTGATATGGAATGTCTGTATTGACTGCACGTTCAGGGTGTTTATACCATAAGTTCTTATTATCTATAGCGGAAAGCTTTTTATGTATTAGTATGAGACTTTAGAAGTTGTAATATGTAATTCAGGACATGATTACGGAAGATAACAATGAACACCTGTTTTCGTATCAAAAACAAGAAAAAGGCAAACAATAAATTGACACAGGATGTGTGGTTCTGTGAGACAGGATGGTGTTCAGACGGTCCATGGTTTGAATCCTGGAAGAGTGGTGCTACTGTTGGGCCCTTGAGCATAACACTTAACCCCCGATTGCTAACGGGACACGAGCTGACCCTGTTCTCTGAATCTCCCTTTTATGTTGCATTGGATAAAACCATCTGGTAAATGTATTGATTTTTATTTTAATACAACTTTTTGTCATGTTACAAGATGGGCAGGCAAGACAAATAGGAGGCAGGTTTTTTGCAAGATGACTCCAATGGCTTTCAAAAAAGCCTGAGCACAGCAGTGAGGTAGATCTGAATGCTTTCTCATCCTGGCATTTATTTGTGGATGATTTTGCATTCTCCAAAACTTCAGCAAGCTATCCTTTAAACCTTTCGCCTTCTAGGTTTTATGCTGAAGGTTAGGTTTCTTCATCTTGAAATGGCATTTAAAGATATCGGCAGACGAAACTCTGAGGCTTCCCCTAAAATGTGAGATGCTTTTGCATGCTTGTGACAAAATGCATTTCATGGGTTGTGATGTCATAATGTCACTGCATTGATATCTATGCTTGAAAAGAGGTTTACACTGAGCTCCGTTAACTTTGCTATATTAAAAAAAATAAATCTTATGCTATAGACTCTAATATGCTATAAAATTAAACCTTCAATAAGAATGCTACAGAATCATAATAAAATACCAGGTACTATATGACAAGCATCTTTTAATATTCTGTGATCTAAGGGCCCTTTAATACCTCAGAATGCATGTTATGGAAAATGGGATAACTGAAAAAAAGTATATTTACATTTTTTTAGACTGACAATATTTATATAATTCATCCATCTTCCAACAGGGGGAGCTGGAACCTGTAACAGGCCGCACAGGGCCGAAGGCTGGGCTTGCACCATGCATGGGATGCCAGTCCACTGTAGAATATTTCAATAATACTGTATTCCAAGGAAATGTAACGTGTTTCTGGCCACAAATGAATGCAGAACATAACATCTAAAGAAGGAATACTCAGCAGTGTGGGGCATTTTCAAGTGCAGCTGATATTTGAAAGTACATTTCCATAAAATTTTACCATTTGAGAGGTGGCTACACTTACTTCTTGATGTCACTGGATTTACAGGTTCTCTGCGTGGGGTCTGTGCAGAGATCCTGCGTGCTGCTGTCCCCCATACTTGTGGACGGCATTTCTGCAGAGAGAAGCCTTTTAAAAGCCTCTCATAAACTCCAGACACAGTTCACACTTTCAGAGTGGTAAAAAAATCACATTTGCTGAGAAGTGACTAAACAGACACAGGTGCTTACCATCGCTGGTCCGTTTAGAAAGTTCAGACGTTACTCTGCTACAGGAACTGCTACCACTAAAAGACAAAAGTGAATCATTTACTTTAAAAAAGGGCATGGGGTATTTTAAAATTTTGCTAAATGAACTGTGAAGCGGCCAGTGTCCGGGTCAATGTGTGAGAAAAGAGGAAATGCATCATTGTCTAAATTAATGATACATTTGTGACATCTGTCCTTTTTGATGAAAACCATTAAATTATCCCATGGTAAACTGTTAAATGACAAAAAAAATATTCCAAAATCCACTGAATATATAAACGGATGTGGAGGCGATGTGATATACATCTCGACACACTGCAAACTGCCGATACGGTAAAGATATACAGTATATGAAGAAACTACTATAGCGATACGATACAGTTCTGATGTAGTACGATTCGACATGACATGATGCATCACCAGACGCGTCTACAACTCGCCCAAGACTTCGCCTAAATCTTAAAAAAATAAAGTCTATACTTAAAGAAAAAATAGCGAAGCAAAAATTAAACAGACTTTGGACATCCTCCATTTCCCATAAACATAAAAAAGAGTTGCCGATTCTCCAGCCCTCACAGACACAAAAGGTTCACGCTCAAAGACATGCCATCCTGTGCTGTGGAAGCATAATGACCCTCAAAAACATTAATTACACCAATTGTCAGCAAAATAAATAATATGAAATTAGTAAAGCAAAATTTTAGAAAAGAGGTATCCTGAGTTCATCCAAAATTGCCTCCAGTTTTTTGTTTCACTCATTTCTCAATTTATGGGTGTGCGTCTGTCAATAATATATATGAAATTGCAAACTGTAGACTGGTTCTTTGTTTCTCATTAATGAAGGGCTTATTCCTTGCTTTATGGGACTTCAGTCCTGCTTCTAGGAGCCTGATACGAACCGTCTTAGCAGTGCACTTCTTGCACTTAATCTTTCCTGTTCCTTTTGAAAGTCATTTGATGTCATCCTCTGATTCATGAGGAACTGTTAGATAAGTAAATGGTCATCTGTGGCATTAGGAAGTCACTTCTGCTGTTTACCAGGCTGGTTTCTGGTTGTTTCCAGTGTCTCCTGCTTCACTTTATTCTTGTGTACAGCCATTCTAGAAGTTTTGAACCTGGAAGAAACCTGCTGCTCAGAGTAGCCTTCTGCCAGCACAACCAGGATTAAACCAGGATTTACAAATGCAGATTTGTTTAAAAATATAGAGTGGTCTCAAATTTTTTTTCCATGGCTGTATGTGTATATATACATGCAATTAAATGCAGTAGCCAGCCCCAAGCCAGGGGCTAAATCACTGTTTTATATATTATGTAGCCTTTTAATGAAATGCATGTAATTATAAGCATCATTAATCTTTCATACACTGATGTATGTCCTTACATACCTAACTCACAGATTACCTTGCTTAAATTGGTTTTTAAGTCACATGAAAAACATGACCCAGGGAATATGAATCCGCTCCAATTACTCATACCTACAGCTGGTTACAAAACTTTATATGTTCACAGGGATTTTTGTAGCAACTTTAATCCTTCCATCCATCTTCTGTTTATGTTCCTCAGGGTCACGGGGTGCAACTTTAACTTTACTGTGACATTAATATTAGGTTGTCAGTGATTACAAAGAAATTTTATTAAAACTAGGGAATAATTATTTTTTTAATGGAAGTTATATTTAAATGTATCTACAGTAGTATTCTAGACTTCCTACAGATAATTAATTGGTTACCAACAACAACAAAAAATCATGTCAATTAATTTTTTAAATAGATAATTCATTTAGTTTAATAAAATTGAATTATCAGTGGGTCATATAACCTACAAAAATGTGACGTTTCAAACAGGGTGAAAAATCATTACAGCTTATGTCCAACATAGACAAACTACATCGGCAGTCACAAGTGGAAGCTCGCTGACAAGGACAGAAGGATACTTAGCGGGATAGCGGCTAAACACCACAAAAGTACGGCACCAAAAACTGCAACAGACCTAAAACAATTCCTCCATGACCCAGTCTCAACAAAAACTTCACACGTCTGGAGTTTATGACAGGGTTGACCATCAGAAACTACTTGTATCCAAGTCCAAGGAACAAAGATACATAACCTGGTGTAATGACCTCAAAAGCTGGACCCCTGAGCAATGGAATGCAGTAATATGGCCTGATGAATCATATTTCACACTATTTCCTGTATCCAGGCGGGTTTACAGTTGTAAAAACCCGCAATGTCTGTTGCTGACTGTTGAACGTGGTGGGCGATCTCTAGTGGTATGGGCAGCCAGGGGCAGCAGGGGAGTTATTAAGTCCTACAATTTCCCTGCATGTCTGTATAAGGGACAAAGGATATGAGGCCATTTTACAGGACCAGGTGCACCGTATGGTGCAAGCACATTCCCCCCGATACTCCCATACTCCAAGATGACAATGCCCCCGTACACACTGATAAACTCAAGAAGGATTTAATTAACATTAAAATGTCTTCCACCGACTTAATTCCTCAAAGATAAGTAGGCTTTAATTCTTGAAAAATGATTCAATATCTCACTACAGTTCAGAACAACATTCAATGAAAGAGGCATGCAGGCTACAGGTCTTCAATATTAATATATTTTGGTAACACTTAGAACAGTCATGTACAATACATTATAGGTACTTTTGTAATACTTTATGAATGCATTATAATGCATTTGAAACATGGCTATAGCTATTTATAAAAAGGCATAACACATTATATCCATGTCTATTATGCATTATGAATGCTCTGTGAAGCTTTCATCTATAATGCAATATAAATACCTTCATAATGCAATAAAAGCATCCTTAATTCTTATACTTACCATTGTAATGCATTATGAAGGTATCTATAGTGCAACTAGCCGAATGTGCAACTAACAAAAATGTGCAAATTTCAGTTGACCTGTCAATAAAATAGGCAATACATATCTTATCATTTCATAAGTGTGACAAGAAATATGAAACATCTCTAAAATTTCTAAGAATAGAAAAGTGTGACTAGCAAAAATAGCCATGTGAACTTTTGTACTGCTGTTTATATTATCATCATTTATTTTTTTTTTTTTAACCACATGAAAACTGAGGGAATAAATATTGAATCAGGAGTGTACAGGACCAAGTAAACTTGCATATACATCTTGAAATCAGGATGTGTAATATATTAACAGCATTGGGTTCCGGATGTGTAGTATATTAACCGATATTGACCAACTAAGCTTTGTATCTGCCGTTTGACAATGTGTGGTGAACACCAGCTCAGATTCTGATGCCTGTACTCAGGCTAATGAATACTCTGCGAAAATTGTGTACTGTTGGGCCTATGAGTTCTCAAGACCCAGGTTCCATTATTTTTGACTCAGTATCTCCGACAGTGAGCAGGAATAACCTGGTGTGCTTACTTCAAACTGGCCCCCTGCAGAGCTTCTCGCCTCTGAGCCTCTCCCAGCTCATCTCCTGAACATAAGATCACGTCCGTCTCGCTGTATCTTGGTGTAATACGGTCAGGGAACACACTGCTTATAACGTGAAAGTCTCGCTAATTGCTAACTTAATTTGAAATCAGCCTTACACAAATGATTCTTACGTAAAGATTATAATGTACAGAAGGACTGAGCATATGTACATGTCAGATACAGATACAAAATGTGTTGTTTTTTGGATGACTGCTCTGGGTGCTATTTTAGTATGTTTGTAAAAATAAATCTTGACCCATTTTCTGACATGTTTACACTTTATTTCTCAGGACATATGAGATGTGCCCCAAAGACTGTTGTACTACCACTATGGATAAAAGAAAAGGATACTGTGTTTTCCCATACTCCAGTGTGTCGTCCCCATCCACATCCAGGTCCACATCACTGTCAAGATTCTCCTTGGAGTTGTATGCAACAAAACCTATAAAGGACAAATAGGTGATGAAAGTGGCTAGATCCAGTACTACATATTTACAGTTTAACTTTGCAAAGAAAGATGAACATAATTGCTTAAATAATGCTTATTGTAATATGAACCTTATATGGCTACCTAATTGAAATCGTTTTTATGAAATCACATAACAATCAATCATCTAAAAGACCATCACATATTACACTGCACAACAATTTTTTCTGAAAAGTTTTGCTTCCTGAAAAGTTTTTGCTGATTGTGACAGGTACCTGGGGGATATGCAAAAATATAGTTTTGGTTTTGCTGCATCACATAGGAAATAGACGGTTAACTGTTTACCGGCAATAACGTATTTAATCACATTTATGATTCTCATATGCTATTAAGTTCAACATAATTAGAAGTGTTTTGTTCTTGATTTTTGTTTGTATTCAATGTCAGGTGCATCACGTTGCAATGTCCAACAGTAGTCAGCAGAAATTTTCATACCTGGTGACAAACACGAGGAAACACCATTCATGCAGTATCAAACCCAGCAATTCTCTGTGACCAGATCATTTAATTCTGACTGTGTTATGAGATGTGGATCACCTGATGAGGGAGGAGGAGGTAAGGAGCATGAACTGATTACAGTGCGTAAGGAGCATGAACTGATTACAGTGCATAAGGAGCATGCACTGGTTACAGTGCGTAAGGAGCATGCACTGATTTCAGTGCGTAAGGAGCATGCACTGATTACAGTGCATTGCCACACCCACCACACAACAAACCACCTCAGGGATGAGAACCTGAGTGCAGCCATGTGGCAGGTGATACCTCAGGACCACACTAGTCCGAATGGACGGTTCAAAATGGAGCACGGTTGAAAATCCGGATCATTGTCACTGCCAGTTCCCTGTATTGCAGGTATATTTAAGGTCCATCCTGCTGGTGGTTTCAGAATTGGAAGACAGTCATCATGTGGCACGGATCTCATTGCTGAAGGAAGATTAGGGTATTCAATTGACTTCTTGTTTTTGCCAGAGAAACCAGACACATTAGTCAAACAGAAGTAACAGTCCGTCACATGGTCTTTCTGTTTTCGCCATATCATTGGGACAGCAAACGGCATTGTCTTTCGGGTGCCTCTGAGCCAGGCTCTCAGACAGACAGCACATGTCGCACGACAAATGTGAGGCGCCCATTGCTTGTCTTGATCACTGATTTTACAGCCAAAGTACAGATGATATGCTTTCTTCACAAGAGCAGCCATTGAGCATCTCTGAGGCACAAGTGTATATTCGCCTCAAATATAGCAGAATGTATCGCGGCTGTTATATGACATTGACGAGACATACCGACCAAAACCAATCGTCCTGGAAATGTCTATAGTATCTAGCTTACTTGTTATATTGGTACTGAGGCAATGCTACATTTTGAAACAATACATACACACTATCAGCTCTATATTAATCCAATGTGCAACATCTGTGTATGCAGGCCACTTTTATAGCCTGCTGAGGCAGTGTCAAGCTGGCTCCGGCCTGCTCAGGCCTGATTCCATGCCTGATTCCATGCCTGGACATTCCCAGGTTGTATAAAACATTGTTGATATGTCTCTTGCAGAAATGAAACTTTTTGACATTAATATAAGAAAAAAGCATGACAAAACTTAAGATTTCGATGAAAGGGTAAGTGATGGGCAAATTTGGATGTGATTTACGTGATCAGCAGCAAAAATACTATGAACACCACCCAACACTGTTCAAGAAGCAAAAACTTCTGTTGTGCAATGTTATCGCACTATTGTCTGGAGACTCTCTAGCAATGACACTGCTAAAGAGAGAATTTATCAGTTCATTGATAAGCAGAGAAACAAACCTTTTCTTTATCCCGAGAAGCACCTTTGCCTAAATAATGCCTTTGCCTTTATATTGTCAGTATCGTCCATGTATGGAATCACATACGGAATGCGAATCAGAAAACTTATATTATCCTGGACAATATTATTATAGACTGCACAGTACACTGATAAACAAAAGACAAAAATAGACAATATCCAGTACCATGTATAACAATTTCAGTAGAACTTTACTTAAAGCAGTCCTCATAATGCATTATAGGTACCCTCACAATGCATTATAACGCATTTGTGAAGTATTAGAAACACGGCTATGATTATTTATAAAAAGGCACAACATGTTTATTATGCATGCTCTATGGAACTCTCATCTATAATGCATAATGAAGGTATCTATAGTGCATTATAATGGTCAGTATAAGCCATTATAATGCATTATAGGCTGTTATAATATTTGTTATTTTATAAATCAGGGAACAGATCTTTCAACACACAAATTTACCATGCAGTCAAACTACAAAGGACCATCTTTGGAGTTTATGCGCTTTTAGTAATAGCATATTGGCCTTCTCTCCATTCTCTATGACCTGCCCACTTCACACTGTTGCAGGCGGAGGAAAGGCATACGGAATAACTAAAGCTAAACTCAAACACGTGTATCCACAGCCATCCGCACGGTCATCCAAGAACAAGTGTGACTCACTGTGTGCAACTGCAATAGCAAACCATGCAGAAGGCTTATTATAGAAGGGCTCTTAGCTTATCTCCCTCCAACAGCAGCACTATAAAATGCCCTTTCAATGGCTGAAACACAAATAAAATGCATCACAAACGTCAGCCCGTTTACAATAGGACATTTGTTTTTAGTGATCAAATAAAAGAGACCTATTAAATTTTATGTGATCCCAGGGTCTGTGAGGAACATATGTTCGCAATAACGAGTTAGTATAAATAATCCTACTTGCTGTCCGCAGTTCCAGGCGATATAACACGATATTTCAGGAGAATTCTTGAATGCATAACAACTGAAGGTAGCACCAGTGAATAGCTAGCAGCCATAACATTTTATGTATTTCTCTACATCTACACTATTATCCCCCAGGTTCCCCACGTGCTGGAGTGTGTCCATGCATGTCTAGAACCCAGACTGAAATTGTTAAATGTTAAAGAAGATAAAACAATACATGTGATCATATAAATACCCTATTTATGCATATTCAGCAAAAGCGGGAACACAGCCAAATCTCCAAAACATGCTAACCAACTCGGCCAAATTAATTTTTAAACAAATTCGAGCCCTAATATGTAGCTATGTAGTAATATTATTGTAATATTAACATTAACAACAATATCAATGATCATTTTATTGTCACTGAAATTAAAATGAATTTGTTTTATTAATATTATCATTATAATATTGCTTTGATATTTTTCTTTATTTTACAAGTGATCTGTTTTCTTTGACTCCATTTACTTTTTTGTATGTGGATCTCTTTTTTTGTGAAGGCAGTAAGTCAAACTTAGGAAAGAAAGAGTGATAAAAAAATAAAGCCAATTTTGGCTCAGAATTGATTTTCCTCCCTGTTCTGTCATTTCTTTGTCATTGATAAAACCAATTAAATAAATACAAAGACTACTCTGTCTGCTTGAAAATTCTATGTGGATATAAATTTGGTACTCAATTTATATAAAAACTATAAAAATCTTTTAACTATAAAAAAATACTGAGTTTCAGAATTGACTGAATTTCAGGTCAGTTAAATTCATTAGGGGATGACAAATGACAGCACAGTGAAGGTAATAATATTACGCCTTTCATGAAAAGAAAAATGTTATACTTGTATGACAATTGAGGGTTCCAGCCACGAAATTCATCTGACAGGAATGATGGGTAATTTATTATTTGCCCTGTTAAAAATATAATTGCTTTGCAGCATGTGTCATCAGCTAATGTCACATACTTACATATATATTATAGATAGCTTGTCAAGAACAGAGAAATACATATGACAGATTTAATTTAATTTAATGTGCACAATGTCTTGTGTACATTCAGTTCTAATCGTGATGTGTATATCTGCGATGAATTTTCTAAAAAAATATATAATAGAGGAATTATGGTTCTTTATGAGATTTAATTACATCTATTGCTTTACTTTAACTTTTGAGTATAATTACTATAAGTAATCCTGCGATCCGATTATGAACACCCTGTTCCGCTTGCTTCTTAATTCAGAAGTAAAAAGGATTCCTTATTTTCTGACACACTCTCACTTTCATGGAGCAATCAACATCTATCTATTTAAATTTATTTCTTGTGTTAACTGACATCTGCATTTTTAGAAAAGCAGTTAGTACAAATAATTTTTCCAGCAATGGCTATGGAAGCACTAACACACCATATCAAGGCTTTATACTTTCTGTTCATTATATTCAAATTACTAGCTAGAGGTAGTTCTCGACTGATAGTTACCCATTCCACAAACCCTGAAATAAGTAAAATTTGGATTTACATTACAATTCCATTCAAGACAAGTTATAGCAAAAAACACATAAGCCAAAAACACACTAGTAATACATACTAAAGAACACATATTAAGTAAAGGAAAAGGTAAAATATAAAATTAACGCATCCATAAATTCTATGCATCATGGATGTTTTTTCTACAAGTCCAGAGATACTTAAATTGGTTTTACACAAGTTGAAAGCTGACCGTATTTGGGATTGTTCAATCTACGAATAATCATAATACAAGAAAGACAATTCACAGTTCAGCTGTGAAACATAACAAAAAGTCTGACACCAGCTTTGCGAACCTAATGAAATTGACTGGATTCCTGCATGAATGGCTCCAAAATGCGATCATAAATCATAATAATAATGGCAGCGTTAAACAGCACAATGTTTTGCTCTGCCATATATTTCTTGCATAAATGGAATACTGAAGTCACATACCTATTCTTCATAACAGAATCCTGTTCAAATGTAATATAGCCTAACCAAATAGTGATTTCACTGGACTTCAGAATTAGACTGGTTGAAGTTTATAAGACTAGAAAAGATTGCAAAAGGACTTGCAGTGAATTGGGCCCCCATCAATCCACAATTGCAGTTTACAGTTCACAAATGAAAAAGTTTTGTGAGTGTTCTACAGAGATCAGAACAAGAACCAAGGAATCCTCAACCAAGAGAAACAATAAACCATAGGCTGACATCTAATGACAGGCATCTGTTGCACTTGATTACATCTCTGTGAGGATCAGTCCCAGCCTTCTGTCATTTCCCTGTTTGGGTAGCTGGTGTCACTGGCCATCCCATTCTGTGTGTCTCCCCCTCCCCCATTCTGCACTCTTCACAGTACCAAATGTGTTTCCCATGGCTTGCCATGCTGCTGAATGGGCTGAGTCTGCAGCTGAGAGCTGTGTTCCTACAATCGTGGATTCGAGGCTGCCCAGGAGCCAGCTGCAACTATGGCTGTGTCCAAATTGAGGGACTGCACCCATCGAAGGCTGCATTTGAAGACCGAATGCAGCATGACAAGGCTGTCCCATTACCTCCTTCAAATGTGGTTTAGAAATTCGTCTTCTTTTTGATGAGTGCAACATATCCCAAGATGCACTGCAAAGAGGTAAAGTGGGGGTGTCATGGCTAGGCGATACGATATTTTGAGTTATTTTCCCCATCGTTAATCATCAAATATTTCAATATTGGTTCTTATTTTTGGTTTTAGTTCTTAGTTATCCCTGCTCATATATAGTTTTGTAGTTATGTTTTGATTCACCCATGTTTCTAGTCTCTCCTAGTGTCTGAAGTCCTTAATTTTTTGTTAATTACCCTTAGCTGTACCTGTAGCTCGTGGTGAGTAATTATTAACAACCCCTACGTCCCTCGTCATGCCTCTGTTATCTGTATATTTAAGTGTCTGCCCTTGGTCTTTTCCTCAGTCAGTCATTCCTTTTGTTCCTGTTGTATTGTGTGCGCTGTATTGTGTTTGTTCCTGCGTGCTCTTTGCAAGTGTTTCCCCGAACCTGTGTTTCCTGATCTGGTTTGGTTAAATTTTTGCTTGTGTTTAGATATAGCCCCTTTAGTTCTTGTTTAATATCCTGTTTTTAATTTTGACCCCTCATGGTCCCTTCTGTTTTGGATTCTCTCTCTCAACATGGCAGCACATCAAATAAGAATGAGGTTCATGGGAGGTTACTGTGGAGGAAATGCTTTTCAAAAAATATAAATGAAAAAAACATCCCTACCAGTCTCAAGCCCAGATGCTCAAGAATACTACTAAAACATTGTTCAGTGGAGTGATGAGAAAAACTTTTGCTTTTACTAAATGTACTCAGCATTCCGTTTGGAGAAAAAAATAAAACCTCACCAAGTTGTGAAGCATGGTGAAGGGGATATAATTCTGTGGGGTTCATTTTAGGAATCATACATTCGGAGAGAACTTTACAAACTTTCACCTCTATTGCTTTTTTAACACTGATGTTGAATAACATGGTGTTTCAGGGTATACCTCTAAATCTTCGTTCCAGCACTGAAGGGACCCGTAACCTCTTCTGCCTGCACCACTCGTATTCCTCTAAGTGAGTATTATTCTCTCCAGAGATATGTGTGGATTCATCTTCACTTCTGTTAACACACTCCTTCTGTGGGGCAGAAAACACAGTTAATTCAGATCTAAGGGGTGGTCAACCATTAAACATGAGACATGTCCACATTTTATGTTTCAAACATGTAATATAACATTACAATTTATAAGCATGCAACTAAAGTCTTTAATAATACATTATTTCTTTCAACAAATCAATCAAGCTCTCAAATTAAAATAAAACCCTACAAGTTTCTTTAAGAGTTTATATTGTAGGTACAGTATCTGTTCTACAGTATCTTAATACTAACTTCATTTCAATATAAAAATATGGCAACCCCTTCTGCCTTTAATTTTTACTACACTTGAATGGTTCTAATGCAGCCATATCGCTTTGTTTTTTAGCCTCTCAATTCTTCGTAGGATTCAGATTTACAGACTTAAAGAAACACATTTTAAGATATAGATACATGCTTTTTTAGTGGCTACATTGCTGTGTCCTGATAAACACCCTTATCTGTTTAAAAAGGCTACTTTTCATTATGTGAATTACCACATTTATCCTTTGATTTACCCGTCATACCCAAATCTTTGCAAATCTTTGATCCCTCTGTCTCTGTGTTCGCTGTACCACCTCATTTAATGCATTGTGCAAAATGTATTCAGTTTTTGTACGCTAGAATCCATATTTTTATATATTGATTAAGATGAGCATTGACCCCAGTATAGAGCCCTGGGGAACACTAAATATGTCCGTTCAGCTTGACAGTTACCAGTGAACGTTGTAGACGTACCTGCCCCTCTTCAGATCTCTGGCGCTTCATCTTCCCTATGCGGGCTATACGACAAGACACAAAGATTCAGAGAGGATCGATCTGAACCATTTCACAATAAGCAGTTATCATTACTTTACTTGTGAATCTTTGCTAAAATAAACAATCCATATGGGGTACCAGTGGAATAGCAGGGCATCAAATCTAGGACACTACAATGATAAATGTAATATTGAGATCTCCAATCCAACCTGTACAACAGCAAACAATGCTTGAGATATGCTTCAGAAAGTATAACCTGCCCCAGCTCAGAAGATTGTCATAGACTACATTCACATAGTTAATTAATTAATATGTTTAGCAGATGCTTTTAATCAATGCAATGTATAATTGAGAGAGAGGGTCAGCCAGTCTCTAGAGTAATTGGGGTTAAGGGCCTTGCACAAGGGCTCAACAGTGACATCACTCTGCTAATCATGGGATTTCGCGTTGGCAACTCTCCAATCACATGTGCGCAGTCCACAACTGCAGAGCCACCTACTGACCCCCACTGTCCCTCTTACTGGCATTACTGTCATTCAGGATTTTACAGTGATATGGCATTGCTGAGAAGAAAGAACAATAAAATCCAAACTTTGTTGGATACTCCAATTTCTGACATTTAAAACACAAAACTCTCATTCTCTATAGCCTCCGTTCAGGTGCAAGTTATTATTATAAATTATTATTATTATTACATTATAAAATAATAACAGTTTAACATATTAACTGTCATAGTGGCATGTATTATATGTACTATCTATCTTATCAATGGTCTGACGGTTATGACTTTACAGCAAGCCTCAGTGATGTCAGAGAGCCAGACAGTTTTGTATGTTGCTCAATTTGCCTGCCCAACTCTGGGGGGATTCCGATAAAGTCACCCCATTCATTCCTCCAGTCACCATGTCCCCTGGGTCTATTTGCTGTTAGCTATTTTTCATACTTACTACAGCAATTAAGATATAAATGTAATAAAAATATAAATAAATTTTTAAAAACAAGAACATTTGTAAGCTACATACCGTGTAAACGTGTTTGTCTGTTTGCTCTCACTCGTAAGAATGTCTGTGAGAAGAAAAAATAAAGCACACAAAAGAATTATTAAAGACTTACATCTTAATTACTATAATTCCTTTAATTCCTAAGAACTATGCTATGGATCTGGCCACAATATTATACACATATCCTTTCTTAGAACTCTTAAACTCTTAAATTATCATTTCATTATAAAGATGCAAATGCACTCAAATAGCCCACAGTGTGTGCAGCATGTGACAGATCAGCATCCTATGCAGAATATTCCCCTGACTTCTGCTTCCTAAGGCAGCTCACATTTCAATCTGAATAATTATTACATTGAATAATAAATAATAGTTTGTCCCCATGGCAATGATGCGCTCGATATAGGAACTCTTATACCTCCATTCCTGTGTGTATTGCCCAAGCTGATAGAACAGAATGTCCTTTACACTGTAATAAATATACCATTGCAAGTGACACTGAAGTTACAGTAGTATTATTGTAATTCAAAATACTAGGGCAATGTGAGATTGTGTGAATGACCTCAGTTAGGCCATCAGTACTTTCTGATCATCATGGATTATACAAGTGAGAATAAGCATGGTGGATTCTCTGGGACCATCATAAAACTTCACACGGTACACAGTTTTTGTCAGAATACCCAAAAAATTCTCTCAGGCCAAGAAAAAGACCCAATCTCAAAAACTTTACATCCAAGGGAATATACATGGGTGGGGCCACAGGGGCACCGGCTCCTACTGAAAGCTGATTGGCCCCTAGATGCCCTCCCCCCCATCAGTCACAGATTCAAAACATATCGTCAGCTAATTATGAAGTTGGCCCCTCTGAATGAATTACACCCCTTCTTATGCCCCCACCATTAAAAAACCTTAGTGTCACCAATGATTACCACTACAGAAATGGTAGACCACCTTAAATGTACAAAAAAGCACAATATCTTCCATTCTTTGATTCCACAGGTCTCCACTTGTTTAAGCTTATTGTGAAACGCAGGGGGGATATTTCTGGGGAGGGGCAGGGTCGAAAGGATAAGTCCTTCTAGTCCATCCATCCATTATCGGTAACTGCTTGTCCTATTCAGGGTCTCGGGGGTCCAGAGCCTATCATGGAAGATACGCGTGCAAGGTAGGGAATAACCCAGGATGGCGTGCCAACCCATCAAATGGGCCCCTTGATTAACCTATAAATAGTTAATATCTATAGAAGCTAAGTTATAGAACAAACTACGCATTTGTGTGCCGTGTGGCAGTGATGGGGACTTGAGTTAGCGACTCAAACTCAAGGCACACTCAGACTCGACTTGGATTTGGACTTGGATCTTGGGATTAATTAACAATACACAATGAACGAAATGAGACTATAACATACATTTAGCTACCATTATGTGCCTTAAGTCATCGCTTTTTGGATACGTAGATTAACGATGCTGGAAAAGCATAAATAACGATATTGTCTTTCAGAATACCATTGGTGATTAGTGTGATATTAAAGACTCTATTCAGCCAGCATCATAAATAACATTAGCCCAACAAACACACAGCAAGTTTTATTGAGTTAGTGGGGCATGCCATAAGCTACTCTTCTGGTAACATCATGGAAGAGATAAGCGGTCCCTCAGAGGAAAGTCGGCTAGAAAAACGTGTTGGTGAGGAAAGCGACAGCTCAGCAGCCACGACATCTTTTAAAAACCGAGAAACAGTACTATGAATAAAGAAGGCAAAAAAGATGGTGGTGGTGTGGAAGTACTTTTTGCAGTTTAAAGTCTGACACACAACAGACTGGTGCTGTGTACTATAAACTCTGCTGAAAACTTGTGCCAACTAAAATAAGAAATACTGCGAACTTATTTCACCACTTGAAGCATTGCCATTCTGCGCAACACTGCATTGTAAGTGCTTACAGTCACAAACACTAGCAGTTAGGATTTCCACTTTCAAGGTGAAAATGTACGGGACAATTCAGCCCCAGTACTGGTTAAAAATGGAACACAGCATTTTATTTTTGATTACAGGATGGGTGACAACTCTACCAGCAACGTCAAACCCATTCCCTGGAATGAGCAGTGAGGCAGTCAGACAAAAAACCCGGCAACAAACCATACTGTCTGCCTTTTCTACTGTCATGCTGTACGACAGATTTTTTTTGTATGATTTATTTATCAAATTGAGATTTCAGTTTTCAGTCCATTCAGTCATATTTTCCCTGTTCTGATTCTGTTTAAGGAATTTTATGTTAAGAGATTTTTTAAGCAGAAATGGAGTCTTGAAATAGAGAAATTATGATTTTAATTGTATTCTGTAAATTATCAACTGATATGAAACAAATTATCTTTATAAAATATTTTCCATATTGTCCAGCCCTGGTGAGGGGATCTGCTTCGGGACTGAAGAATACATTTTGACTCCAGCGTTTTTCTACTACTAAATTCTACTACTGTTCACTCTTCTTTCTGAATTCAGCTTGTTTTTTTTCAGCCAATTTTACAGGTATGTTATGTACTGTAGTACATTTAGCACAAGGATTGGACGCAGGCTAACGTTATATCCTACTTGGAAAAGACTGTTTCCTGAAACACCACAGTTATGGAACTTTTGCCTTGAGCAGACTACCTTAATTCAATGGTTGTGTTATTTTTAGTGCTGTCAAACGATTAAAATTTTTAATCAGATTAATCACAGGGTTGCTGTGGATTAATTTAGATTAATCACGATTAAATATCCTTCATTTTTAATCTATATTAATCGCATTTCATTTTGCATGAGCAAACAGACTCAAGAAAAAAGGGAACATATATGCACTTAACATGTTTATTGAACATCTTGAAAGCTAGTCGGATGCATTCCATCTGCCACAGAAGTGCAATACCATGGACCCATATCAAAAAGCTATATTCTTTGCTTAGTTGGACAACTTATCGGATTTAAGGTATCTCAGTTTAAATGGTCTTTATCTTTGTTCACTTACAATTAGCCCAAACTACCGTAAATCTGACAAGAAATCCGACTAATCGTGAAATATAGTTCTAGCTCGGTTAATTGTCATTGTTAGCAATATCAGTTGATAACACATTACGCACGGTGCTTTACGTATAAAACTTCGTAGCAACATGTCCACAGATAAGTTGGACGGAATAGTGTGTGTGACTGATTTAATGAGCCACAAATGAGAAGTAGTGCTTAAACAGAATAAAACTACAATTTTCCCTTCTGCTGATAAAAGGCGCAGCCATCTTGGATTCTGAACTCGGGATCCTCTGTGCTGCTCCGAAAAATTTCTCGGATCTCCAAGAAACGGGAGCGCGCATGTTGTCACTTCCGGCTTCGAAACTCGGAATCCGACTCGGAATACGAGTTCCGAGGGCAAATGGAATGCAGCATCTCATTTCGGGGATTTTGAGTCATTCTGCGCTGCAGATGGGTTAATTGCGTTCAAAATTTTAATCAGATTAATCATGATGATGGATTAATCCACGTTAACCCGTTAATTTTGACAGCCCTAGTTATTTTCTTAATTGTTTGAATTAAAGTATCAAGCAGCGTTGTTAAAAGATTGGAGGTATGTACTCTAATTTTCTTCACTAAAACAAATTTCAAGCAAACCTAAAAATGCACTTGCAGCAAAAGAATATAAAGAAAAATTACATGACTTGGACTTGAGCTGAAAGACTCGAGATTTGACTGGTGACAATCTCTGCTGTCTAGTTCACCTATCTGTCTACATCAAGGTGCCAAATAAATATTCCTGTTCGTTCATCCAAATCTCTGATGTATCTGTTTGCCATTATAATGGACCAAATAAAGCCTTGTCTAGTTGGTACTTGTATACATACCTGGTATCTGTCAGACTGGTGAACGAATTCAGAGCAGTGCAGAGATGAGGGAGACTCCTCCTCACTTTTGATATGAAGGGATAAAACGAGGGACTGCAGACACAAATTGAAGATGAAAACAGTGTACTGTCATTTGTACTGTATATACTTTAATTTTCTTCAGTTGTTTTTCCCCCCTAACTGCCCGAGATATAAACTTTACATTTAACCATGTAAACTGCTGGCCCTTCTATTGAATTGCTACCTGTTTTGTGGATAACTTACAGTAAATAAGGTACATCATCATTCCAGTCACAGGATGTGCCTGCATGGATGAAGGCTTGCATGCAAAGATGGCTTCAGTTTCCAACATTGGTGAAACAGAATTAATTTAGACCTCGTGTTTTCACATAATGGAAGTTCTATAAAGCTTTACTACAGTTACTTCATATTTTTCTGAATAAAGAGAGATAACTTCTCCAAATTGGGTACCATCCTCGATTGTTATTTCTTTGAGAGAGATTAGGAACGACTATTGTAGTATGACCACAAGTTCTAGAGAAGAATTCTTCTTTTGACTGCATTTGTGCATTCATTACCTTTGGTGTGCCCCGAGTCATGCCATCCTTGTTGGCTGTAAGCTTGCTGTAAAAAAGGAGGGAGAAACAAAGAAAAATTTTAAAGGGTTGTGAGGGTAAATTATATAATTATTTCTACTTACTGTATATACCAGCTAGCTATGTCTGCTATGCGAGACATGCTTGAAGGTGAAATTGCTTCAAACTGCAGATTTCACTGCCAGTCCTAATAACCAGGTTGTGGATTGGCTGCAGTATCAGCTGTTTTATCGATATGGGGCTGAACCTGTCCATCCCAAAAAGGACATCCAAATTCTGTACCTCTGCCCCTAACTGGGCATTTTACTGGCTTTGCTGCAAGTTACAGTATGCCTTCCTCAGCAACTGTGGATCTGATCACAAATGCATTATTTTCCTTATATAAATTTGTGGCTGATTTAAAGCAACCAAACCTATCCAGCATCTCACTGAAAAAGGACAAAAAGTTAAGCATTGGGTTCATATCACTGCAAGACTCAATTATACACACAATGGACATACCATATAATTATTTCAAAATGGTATATTTTTGGGGTTCATGGAAATGATATAAGCATGTTGTGACTTTTGACATCCATGTGATCTAAGATGGGGAAACATTTTTACACTCTGGTTATGGAAGAATGTACTGCTCTGTGATAAAACAGGCCCAACAGAGATCTTAATGAGGGTTGATGTAGAATGATCTGGTTGAAGCTCACATCAGCTCAATGGACATGAATCTACATTCTAGACATGCTTCATGGGCTCGATTGGTCATTGCTACTGGTCCAGCTTGATGGACTTCAGATGCCTCATGACCTTGAATGGCTGCTGCTGTTGTCTGGGTGATTTAGATGCACACAGGACACCTTTATAATACCACTTTTGGTGACAGTCTTCACCCTGAAACTCCAGCTCTCAAACAGCCAGGTGAAAGGAGTCTCTCCTGTCAGGTGTGTATTGTGTACTACTCAAAGGTGATTCCAGACTGTCTACAAGGTCTTCAGTCTCCAAAGTTTTTCTCTTATCCCGCCAATTTGTCGCATATTTCCATATACATAATTGGAACCACCCCCCCCCCATGCACACAGTACATTGTATTGTGAGCCCCTCGAAGGACCAAATTCTAGAATCACCCAGGCATATTTTTTGGACCGTTGTACTTTTCTCAAAGGATGTTTGTGGAAAATTGGCCATGTAATAATTTATTTAAGGTAAACTTGGTACTGTAAGGGAGGACATCTTAAATGAATAACAAAGGAAGAATTTTATTTTTATAACAATGCAAACTGACCTGTTCCTTCTGCATGCTTATGACATGCCTGTCTGAATCTCTTTTATAAATGCAACACGAGAAAAACTAGAGTATGTCTAAATATTATCAAAATTTGTAATTGAATTATTTTATAGATTTATCCCAGAAACATATGAGCCGTTATCTTTCTCAGTGGCTTTTGGGACTAAGTAATTGCACAATTTCTTCCCTTCTAAGGTTGAAAATGAACCACTCCAGCGCTAATATTTTTTGTAAGCAACAAATCAATGATTTCATTATAACACCAATTACTCTTTCATTACAGTACATGCACCAGCCCCGTGTCTTTAAATCTCAGTAACATTTGCAATAAGAACAACAGCTGGTTAGAAGCATTAGCCACTAAGTGAAGTGACTCATTACCTGAGGTGCAGGTGGCTCAGCTGATCCATCTCCTGTACCATGTGCTCCTGCATCTCACCAGGCCGGAGAATGACTTGGCATATGGGGCAGACAGGTGCTTGGTTGTCATAAAGGGAAGCCTTCTTCTTGACTAAGAGAAGATAAAGAGGAGGGGGTATTGTCATCATGTTTTGCGATCCGTACACAGGCATGGTATTCCAAGCCTAACTTACCAACAGCATTTCTACAGCAACACACACCTTCACCCAGAGGGGTGATAACATCAACCGTGCTTCTCCTAGGCCTGGCTCCTGGAGTCTGTAGCTGTATTCAAAGGTTTATGTACAGGAATCTGCCAAAACTATCCCTCTCTGTGAAGTTCATAAAGATTTGTTCCTGATGCCACTTCCAGATATCTCTTTAGATTAGACTTTTGTAGTCAGCCGATTTGGAGCTGCTCATCTCCACAGATACCACATCCGCAGAGTATGAGTTTCCACCCACGTTTCCCTCACATGATGACCACATCATCTTAGTCATTGTTCCTTGAGTAGCTTCATAAAGTTGAGCAGTCTTCATTACTGACACTCTTATCAAACATGCCTCAACCACAACCCCTCACTGACACCATGGTAATATAACATATGATAAAAGTAGCATTTTAACATGGATTTGGAAGAATTTATTTTGTCATTTTATGGGTCAATATAATACAGTATATTTAATGTTGTTTTTCAGGTGTAGACAATAAGTAAGAATTAAACTTTGCACACTTTCCCTAATATGCTTGCCTTTGAAATGTTGCATGCTACTGCCCATAATATCTTTTGGGGTAGGATATTCTGGTAAGATGTCATCTTCAGTTTTAGAGATGTATTGAAACATGCACTTTGAACATGGGTGCTCATATTTTAATCTATTGTTGTAATATTCATATAACAGAGACACATATGGGAAAAAAATCCAGGGTTGTACAAGTATGCATTGTGCATTGTTTTATGCCATTTACTTTTAAAAGTTTTATTGCTTAAACTGTTAGTATGTTAATACATGTGGTTTTTACATAATGTATTTAAGTGCAAGACTGAAGTGAATTTTATTGGCTATGTGAGTGTTCATGATGACCACATGACAGTGTAATAATGAATGCTGTTTCGACATACTGCCATTGATCATGCTAAAATCTACTGGATCAACCCATCTGTATCTGCATATCCAAACCAGAGTCTTAGATTCAATCGGCTAATGCCTCTCAGCCTGTTAAAGGCTGTTCCGGCTGTGGCTTTAGAGGCATGGTAAAAAGACAAAGAACGAGGGGACAGACAGGCAGTTTCTGTCATCCCAACCATCCGCCATGTCTGATGTGTTAGATGCTTTCATTCACCAAATCCTTCCATTGTTCACAACCAATAGTCTGGGGAAAATATTTTCACATGATCTGACACAGGGGTCGGCAACCTGTGGCTCGTGGGCCGCGTGCGGCTCTTTGAGCACGAGGCTCTTCTCAGAACGATAGACACATTCACATTTTCATGTCTTAACATATTATGATAATACTTTCGTAAATATAAATAATTTATGGATTTAAATGATTATTTTTTTCATTTAGATATTTCTTTAGCTATATGTGAATGAGGTGGTCTGTCGCGCGCTTCTGTGATGTCTTAATATGCCTCTTTTCCGATTTTGATGTCGGACAAAATTTTGCTATCCGAGTTGCCCCTGTGACATCATTTCAACATGGCAGCTTACACAGTCAACAGTAATTTTATTTTATAAATATTTTAAAATGTTAATTTTGTTAAATGTATTAATAGTTATAAATGTAATTGCACACGGTCGGTTTAGAAAATAACATATCATGACCGTAAACAGTATCCTAGCATGCAATATCAGATTTTTACCAGACTTCTTAGTGTCTTTTTGAAAAAAGAATATTGCTATGGATCTACTAAAATATTTTTAAGCTTTTAATGTGGTTTGACTAGTTCAGGTTTATTGTTTTTTTGTCTCAGAAAAAAGAATCTCGCTCCAAATCTGCTAAAATATAAAACAACAACACACAACAGCGTGTTCATGGAGGCAGCCATGTTTGTTCTGAGATATGTAGCTCGAACGGGAGATTGGTCGGATGTGATGTCACACGACTTCGGAGAGATAACCGAACACACTATTAGTCACCTTTGCACTGCTACATATCCGAGTGATTTAAAACTGAGAGCTCCCCTCCCCACCCCAAAATTGTTTCTCTTTATTTTTTCTTTATTAAGTTTTGTTTTTGTGTTAAATGCATATATACCGATATTGCATTAAAAAAATTGTATCTCAAATCCTGTTCTCTATCCATTGTGGCTATTTGTAAATTGTGTGTCAGACATTTAGGATAAAGTGGTTCTTTGCTGTAAAAAGATTGCCAATCACTGATCTGAGAACAAACTCTGAATGTTCAGATGTAGATTGCAAAAGAAATGTCACAATTTACAAGTTAGTTTAAAACATATGGTTCCATTATTGTTTAGCTAAGGCATCTTATTTATACATTATTCAAGCACCTTGTTTACCTTTAACTATTGAATAATTCAATTTTATAGTAAAATCAGAATAGTCTTGTTTAAATCTTGACCAAGGGAACTGTGCAAGAATTCCAATGTCTGCAAATGGCAATTCAGTTCAATTCAAAATGTGTGGGATAGTATATGCGTAGGATATTTGGACCACGTTCATCTTTTTGCTCTGCCTAAGTCATTCCTTTGCCATATTGTGCAGTATATCTGACCTTAAACCCTAACGGAGAAAGATGGCATCTAACTGCACAGAGCAATGTTTCCTCTGAAGTCCCTTTAATGCAGCATTGTGGCAGGACTGTCACCTGTGTGGGACGTATGGTGTGCACCCTAATAAACAGATCATGTGAAAGGCCGATCTCTCAGGCATGTGATGGATGACAGGGCCATGCCTTCTCCATGCATCTTAGGGACGCATGCACTCATGCATCGCGCTGCGCATGTGTGTGTGCTGTACATGTGTGTAATTGTATGGCCAAATGTACAAGAGTAAAACAACCACATTGTACATTGTTATATTGGTGCTACATGTGTGTCCCTGTAGAACGATAATGTGACCTTTTTACTGTAGAAAAACAGAGATCAAAAACACAAATATTCAAATATCAAACGTTTCAAGGAATGTACTTACTGCTTTACTGTTATTGTACTCATTAATTACCACTGAACGTTATTAAATTGCATGTTAGTTGATGAATAGAGGACAATATAGCCAAATATCTAAATTCTCTAATGGAAAAAAGAGAAAAACATTTGCGTACGAACTACACGCTAACCACGTGTGTGATCCTGCTGCCTGTCTGCCCTACCCCTCCGGTTACTCTGTGCCCCTGTGTTTCTCCCCTGCTCTCCCTGCCTTGTCCTGACCCCTCCAGTTACCCTGTGCCCCTGTGTTTCTCCCCTGCTC
>JAODLC010000001.1:26536624-26569124 GCA_026781145.1 Hippopotamyrus pictus
TAAGGTAGTGGTTTATATATTGTTAGTTACTGTAATGTTGCGCTGCTTTATTTGTTTAATCGTCCAGTCTGTGAAGAATTAGTTAGGAATTAGTTTAGGACTTTAGGCTTTGAAATGGCTAAGGTCATATCACTTTAACATGTCAGGCAACATTTGTTGACTGCCCAAGACTTCTGCATATTGTTAAGAAATAACAATAAGAAATAAAGGGAAAATGATTAATCCGTTCCCATGAAAAAAAATCCTATTGTTATTGGCATATTATGCATTGATGGGGCTGTATAAAATAATTTAAACACTGTTTAATTCTAAAATACATAAATACAAAAGCAATAAATAAATGAAAAGAGAGTTATAGCGCAGGTTGTTCACTGAATGGTAGCAACTGGCATACTAACGCTGGTGGGCAGTCGTGGCTTTGTCTCGAGAGAGGTAAACAAGGGTAGCACGTGGTGTCGTGACTCATTTTGACCCATACAAGTTCTAGCACGTGAGTCGTATTCCAAACAAAGGTTGTATACCAAGAAAACATTTTTACGTCCAAACAGGACGTATACCAAGTTGGACTAATTTCAAAGTGGACGTATACCGAGGTACCACTGTACTTTTCTTATGTTTGTTCACCATTATTGAATCATGATGCTTTTTTTTGTCAAGTACCTATCATATTTGTTCATGATTTGTACTTCAGTAGTAACTGAGTTACTACTAAGTATTTGTGCCTCATGTAAAGTGTATTTTTCATGTAGGAGTTCTCTGTCAAAACATGCATTGTATTAACTGAGTCATTATATCAGTAATGTCTGCAGCCTCATTTAGGGACAATACAGTAAAACTGGATTCTGTTCATTGTTGCCAGTTCTGTTTTAAACGACTTTGTGCTGTTCCATTCATGAAGTTGCTAATAAATATTATGACACATGTAAAGTTTTTCGGCTGCTTTGCCCAAGTACAATATTTGCTTATTTGGGCAAAGAAAAGCCTAAGATTGTGCTGAGTAATAACTGTGATTGTGTGAGATTGTGATTGTATGTGCTTTTTGTGAAGCCAGCTACTAAAAGAAGATTTTCGCTTACATGGTGACAATTTCCTATGTAATATTCATCTAATAAAAGGAATTGTAACCGGTAATTGTAATCCTGAAACGTTATTCGTACTGATACCCAGTTGTATCGTGAGCCTTGTTAGTACTGTGGTTAGTATCCCACTTGTCATTTGGGAGACTGGGCTTTGATTTTCTAGCTGGGAGGGGCTGTGATCAAAAATGTCTGTTAAAACAGCCAATGATATGATATGTTTTTAATAATCGAGGGACAGGGGAGGGGGTACTTTGGGAGCCAATCAGCTTTCAGCATGGGGCCGTTTTCTCTGTGTAAAGGTGGGGAGGGACTCTTTGGAGTTAAAGCGGGGATGTCTTCTTGATCCCTGTCATGTGTGTTAGTTTTCTTTATTTTTGGACCCCTAATGATCTGGAGAATGCCATGAAGCTTAAATTCTTAAATTGCCTTTTTTAAATGATTGTTCTCTTGAACAACTGGATGCTGTTTTCCAAGATTGATGTCACACCGTCATATAGGTATGAATGTCAAGTGGCACTTAGACTGCATTTTTATAAGGTTATAAGAATTTCCTTTCAAAAACCTGTACAGTGAAAAGCCAGCACTGATGACTAACCACAACCTCAAAGCACTAAAAGTTAAACATTAAATAAGCATCTATATTTTGTTATGCAATACTCACATGTAAATAATAATGGCCTCTATTACCAACTTCTTTATATTAACTTTATTAGATGCTCTTTTCTAGTTACAAACTGACCTCCTTGCAGAAATTCATAAATTTGAAACAAAACTATGTAATTTCCTCAGACTTTAATGATTTAATGATTAAAGTTTCTTACTGTATATACCTATAAAGTGCTACCTTTAATACACAGGGTTGAACTACAGTAGGATTAAATTTTGACCCTGGGCTTTAGGGTTCCTCACATCCCCACAGTATATTTCAGGGAGGGTGTCCCCTTGATAAGTTTTACCGAATGACACATTTTTCTGTTGGGGGGGGGGGGTGAACATTATGCATACCAGGTTTTTGGACCAATCATCTTAGCTAAACACAATGGAAATGATAACAATCAAAGGAGAAAACAGCTAACTTTAACAAAAAAATGACATAACAGACGAAAACTGATGACTCATGACAAGTGACAGCATGAAGAAAGATATGACGAGCAGACTGACCTTTTCCAAATGTTACATGTCAGCGGGATTTGGTGTCACTCTATGACAAAATGTCAAGAGTATTAAATGCTTTGTCCTCGATATGCAGTATAGCTAAATTGGTGCACACCTGCATCCCATCCAGGGTGTCCCCTACCCTGCATTCTGTGTTTCCTGGGACATTTTCCAAACTCAATGGGACCAAATATGCCAAAATAGATATTTAATTATTATATCAAATTATGAATACATGAAAAAATTGGACGGGCCCAGGTAGTTGGAAGTGAAAGAACAGCCCCAAAGGTCTTTTCATTGTCTGTATCACCTTCAGTTCCTCTATTGACAGATCGACATGGCCACACCATCAATAACCCACCCTGTAATATGACAGGGGAGCTCGATTATTCCCAGTTTTAGACAGACTGATGCTTACACTGAAAAATCCTGCTGTAATTTTTAACCAATAAGGAACTAATACAGTGGTGAGGTCATTCTGGTTAGATGTATGTATTTAGCTGACCCTCATCTGGGTTCACACAGATGTTGCACCAGTGTATCTGTTACATACGGATCTGATGTATTTTGCTCAGGTGGCCTGAAATGCATTTGGTGGCCTGGAATTTGCTGGACTTTTACTGCCATCAGAGAACATTCAGTCTCCACCTTTCTTGCAAACAGTGTTTTGTACAACAGATCAGCTGCTGTAATAGTATTGGTTTTATCTATCTATCTATCTATCTATCTATCTATCTATCTATCTATCTATCTATCTATCTATCTATCTTTAATTTCCTTGTTACTGCTCTTAGTACCATGTCGTAGCACCTGATTTATCACCCAATAGTGTTTTTTTATGTCAAACAATTATTTCTATTAGGATTACCTAATGACATAGACCGTGAAACAGGATGGTTGGCTTCAGGATTAAACATTTAAAAAGCAGACGAGAGTGAAGGGGAACCAAAACAAAGGCAGTGTGTCTGGACACCGATAATATGGTCACTACAACAAACCTAAAAACTAAGCACCAATTCCCAGGCGCACCAACTATAGAAGTTCCATTAATCAGGACTATGAACCCAAGAGCATGACATCAGCTAACCAGGACCAGAGACTCAAGAGAAGATGCCATCCATCCTGAACTGTGGACCCAAAACAAAACGCCAGCATGCAATTCCACGAAACCAGTGACAATGCCAGCAACTCAGGAATAAAACACAAACTAAACTACACTGAAACAACCAAAACTGGATGATGATTAAGCACCACATAATGCTTAATGCTGTTTAAATAAGATTAATAGCTAACTACCACTAGCTCAGAGCAAAATCACATAGACTAGACCCAATTACCTAATCCAATGCAATTAATGTGATACCAGTGCAAAACAGGACTAACAAAAAGTGAACTGAAAATCAAAAGAAAATACTAAATACAAACAAAAACTAATGAAAATTGCAATGCCTCTGCTATCCTTCAGGCAGGGTTCTGTGACTGTTATTCAATGTACAGTTGTGGTGTAATGCTACAGCTTCAAACAACGTGTGTGTGTGTGTGTGTGTGTGTGTGTTTTTGTTTTACTTACAGTGTTTTACTGTAAGCATAAGCTTATATGCATATTATTCTTCCATTTAGAGAATGAGCAAAGAAAGTGGCTGAAATAACTGATGAAAGCGAAGTTTCATTCCAATTTAGTGGCGAGGAAGACAATGAACTGCTTGTAAGGAGGATGAAGGTGAGGGTGCAGACACAGGTATTATCAGTATAAGATAGAGTGGAAGCTGCATTACCAAACCAATGACTGGCAGAGTGATGTCATCTTTGGGCCCTTGAGCAAGGCCCTTAACCCCAGTTGCTCTAGGGTGCTGGATACTGGCTGACCTGTGGTCTGACACCAAAACCTGCTCTCAGGTGTACAGTATGTATCTTGTGACAGGTGTGTATATGTAATATGAGAAAACTACCCAAATTCCTGACAGGGATGAATACAGTGTCATTGTTTGATTCTATTCTATAACACTTTTCATTCATTTATAATCTATCGCATTATATGTAAGGTATCCCTTGTGAAAAAATAGTGCACTAAAATATTTACTTAAAAAACACACATCACGAAAAAATAAACTTTCAGCAAAGCCTATTAAGTGTGTTATATCCCTAAAAATGTACTAAAGTGCATCTGATTATAGACATACTGTACTTTTATTCAAGTGTGCTTCAGTGTACTTAATTATGTTTAAATGCAAATTTTTTTTTCTAAAAGTAGCATAATGCCAGTGTATTAAAACAAATGTGTGTAAAGAGAATGCATTTTTATTACACTTCTAGTGATCAAACCACACTGTTAATACACTTTAGTGCACTTTTTTCACAAGGGACGCTCATAATGTTGTTTTTAGCAAGAACCGAAATTCCAAAACAACCTTATAACAAATGTTCCCAAGATGATGACACACTAATGTGACTCTCTCTCGTGTCTTTAACATGATTTTTATTGCTTTTCTTGTTATAGATTATTGATGTAAAGTTTGATGAAATATTCTTATACTCATCTCTGCATTCATTTACTATGTAATCGTAATGTGCACCATAGAGAGTTGAGATAGTCCTCCGGAGAACGTTTGCGATACAGAGCAAACAGGAAACATGCAAACAGTAACGCCCTTCAGCAGGCTTCACCGGAAACACAAAGTGGAAGAAAATCACAAACCTGCCCCTGCACTGACAATTAGTTACTGTAGTAGTATCAGTGTAATATCTCCAGCTCCAGAAGAAGGACCTGCTATCATACAATATCAGAAACTGCAGTCAGCTGCTTCGGCCATTACCAAAGTTGACTGGTCAAGATGAAATGTCTGGTACAGCTGATCCTGACTTGTGTGCTTTTCTCTGAAGGTACTGTGTCGTTTGCATTCATAATTACGTAAAACTGAGCAAGTAGCACAATATATAATTATAGATATTTGCTATCAGTAGCGGCGTATTCATCATTCTGGAAATTAGCTGTCTTTGAGCAGCAGTGAAAAGAAAGCAGGTGTAAATAGGTTCACGCAACAAAAATTTGAATTTTAAAAACGGTGGTCTTAGAGTTATTTTCATTGATTACTTCTCAACATATATGTTAATTGGCTGAAAAGCATTATCCTTGTTGTCAGTGAATTTCAGCATCAAATCATTTCATGACCATGAATATTACTTATATATTGATGTGTTGTCTTTTAGCTTATACACTCAAGTGCTATGAATGTACAGGTGAGGAATCATGCAATGGGACTGAAAAATCTTGCCCATCTTCAGATTACAGATGTGGACGAGCAAACTACTTTGAGAGTAAGGGGGAGATGTGAAAACTTTAATTATATCATTTTTTAAGTGTAAGGTATATATGAACAGATCTGAATTATGTACAGCTATTCTATTGTGTACTTATTGGGAGAGAGAGAATTTTTGGTTATTTACAGAATTTTTAGACTGTACTATAATGAAAGAAAACATAGAATAAAGTGAAAATACATAAGGTATATTTTCACATTTGTCAAAATTTTTTTTGTTCTTTCTAGATAAGGGAGGTACACTTAATAGATTGATGCACTCAAAGGCCTGCATGGAACCTAGTCAATGTTCCTCTGGTTCTGTAAGCTTTGGTACAGGAGGTTTTGTGTACCACCCCGAGTGCTGCGACAGTGACCTATGCAATGGTGAAGACCACAACGGTAATTATGAGGAACTACATCTGCCAGAAACAGCATCTATCTTACATGTAGTCAGGATTGGGGACCAAACACTTTAACTGGAATTTCCTTAAATAAGTAACTCCAGCAAGAGTAAGAGAGTAAACAAGTAACTCCAGCAAGAGTAAGATAATGGGAGGGAGCATCACACACATACACACACGAATACACACACGCTCCTCTTTAGTGGTCTTCACATCATTACCTTTGTGGCTCAAATGTTGTACAACCACTTTGTATATCTCTTCTTTATTGCAGTATCTATCAGTAACCACTCCCTGAATGGACTGAAGTGTTTTGCTTGTTTAGATAATGTGTGCACAAATTCTGTTGACTGTCTGGAAAATGAAAATTTTTGCATGTCAGCTACAGGTAAAAATTCCACTCCATGTATTTCTTAAATTTCGCCACCAGCTCACATAATGAGTTATCCTAATTAAATAATGTGATAATGCATTGATTAGCCAAACATGGTATGGTAGTGGTCCAGTCAAAAGATATGTGGGTATAATGGATGGTTCCTGCAAATACTGGGGTAACTTTAGGAATTAGTTTAGGACTTTAGGCTTTGAAATGGCTAAGGTCATATCACTTTAACATAAGTCAGGCAACATCTGTTGACTGCCCAAGACTTCTGCGTATTGTTGTATATGTTATATTAATACGTTTCTAACATGTAATACAGTTTAGGGTCTAATGGACAGCTAAAATCTATTATACTGTTCTGGGCTGTATTTATATTTTTGTGGGCAGCTACCTGAAATAATAATAAATAATAATACATTTTATTTATAGGTGCCTTTCTAGACACTGCAGGACATCATACAGTGAATGCAAAAGAACAATATAAATAATAAAACCATAAATACACTCATTTCTGTATTGCACAAGCAGAGTTTTACGTAAAAGATGCATTTTATTCAGCTCCGGCATAAAAATCAAATTCTGTTTCTAACAGAAGTTACATTTCTCTTATTGTTTAAGCAAATATTTTCAGGTTATCACACCACATCAGGGGATGCGTGTCTGAGAGCCTCTGTCCATCCAGGGATGTTAGAGTTCACATGGGCCCTTTGTTGGGCATAAACATGAAATGCTGCAAAGGGGAGCTGTGTAACAGCGGCCAGCACGCGGAACAGCGCCTCCCCTCGGCCCTGCTGCCGATCCTCACCTCCATCGCCCTCCTCCGCTGAGTCAGCACAACGCCTCCTCGCCCTCCCTTTGCGTTCCCTGCCACACCCCCACCACCATCCAAATCAAACTCTGTGTCACAGCGCAGCTTGTTTCCTGTTCAGCAAAGGAATGGATTCGCTCACATTGTGGCACACTGTACATATTCCCTTTTCTGTTTATAATATAATGGATTCAACGAATAATACATTCCGGAAGATGTGTGTGATTAGTGTGTGTGTGTGTGTGTGTGTGCCTTGTGTTGGGTTGGTGCCCCATTCTGGGTTATTCCCTGTCATGTGTCTGTTGTTTCAGGGATAGGCTCCAGGCCCCCGCGACCCTGTACAGGAAAAGTGATATATAAGATGAATGAATGAATGAATGAATGAATAGAAGAATGGATGAATGAATGGTGAATGAATTCAAGTTTTTTCTTGTTTGGTCAGATGTGTAGATTATACATAGACACACCAATTATCTGTCCATTCACTTCCATTCTACTGATTCCATAAAAAAATGGTGTATCTTTGAATCATGTTGTTTTCATCACATACGTGACCTAATGGAAATGTATACACTGGTACAGCAAATGCAAGAACTACAAAATAAACCTTAATAAACTGACTTTTAACTTAGATTACATTGTTTTAAGATATGTGCCCAGTTCATTTCAATGAGCACACCGCAGTTTATTGTCGATTCATTCTGGAGATATCACATTGATTGTGTAAAGTCAAGGAGATATTTTTGAGAAAGCTTGGTGTGTAATTCAATACAGTTGACACTTCAGATAATGTTGGTCTCTGGGTAAATGATTTATTTGATATATGTCAGAATGTAATATGGTGGAGTAGCCATAATACTGTTTAAGTTATACAGTAAAGTTATTAAAGTGATGACTAGGGTCATTCTTACAGGCTAAGAATGACATGCTTATAAAATATGTTTACATATTTTAATTATCTATATGGTGTAATTCATCCGCAGCTCTGGTCTCTAAATTCTTTGCTGTGATCACACAAACGAAAACAGAACCAGAAATACATTATTTGTTTCAGAAGAATTCATAATTCTCTCCTGAGTTCTTCTCATTTCCTCCATTCCAGTTAAAACCAGTTCTCAAATAAATAATGATACAATAGATCCCTGTGAGGATTATGGTGGAGAGCTTTGTGTGCCCCAACTATCCATAGAACTATTCTGTCTGGAGCTTGAGCCAGAAGGCATCCCTTAGGCCAACAGGTCTATGGGAACAGGCCAAACAAACTATGATGCAACAATGATTCCCAGTAAAAGGTACTAAGAAGAACGAGTGCACCAATCTCAGAGAAAGACTATTAGGACAAACACTTGGAGCCAAACCTAGAAGTGAAATTTGCTTCCCACTTAACCTGGCCGAACTCAACACAAAATGGCTACATGGAGCCATCTCATGGGCTCAGCACTAATGAGATGTAAGGCTAGGGTCAGGTACACTGCTATTTGGCAGCAGGCATCACTGGGAAGGACCCAGGCAGAAAAAAACCTTTGCACTGGACACTGGCTATGATATCGTAGAATGCTACCTCTCGGTAGGGAAGGAACTTTCCTTCCATGCATAGCGTGGGCTCTTAAATGACAGCCCTCAGGTGGGTGTGCGTACCAGTCCCCGGCTGTGCAATTTTTCTTGGTGGACAAGAGGTCCATAGAAATGTATTGTAAATTGAATATTAATATTATCATCCATCTTTAAGCAATGTTAAAAAGAAATAGCTAAAAATATTCCTGCTCCTTGGTCTGACCAAAAAATATTCAAGGGTGACCCCCCACCAAACAGCGGGTCAGAATACCAGGCCAGAATGAAGGTGAGTTAGATGAAAGGGTGCTACCTACTAGGCATGTAAAGATGAATCGCGAAACGGTTAAAATCGATGTAAATGTATGACGATTTAAACTGGCTGATGTGGAAAATGAATCGTTACTCTAGGAGTACTTCACGGTACCTTAACAAAAAAACACGTGTAATACTATATTTGATCTCACGGCTTGAGTTCGATGTCAGATGTCACTGTGTATTCATGTCGACGTTGTATGTCAGTTTTTGGTTTTGGTCCCGGGTCCTTGCTGTGTGGAGTTCACACGCTCTCCCCATTTTTCCCGGGGGCTCCGGTTTCCTCCCATAGTCCAAAAGCATGCAGGTTAGGTTGATTGGTGAGTCTAAATTGACCCTGTAGCCGTGTGAGTGTCTGCGCCTTGTGGTGTGTTGGCGGCTGCCCGGGGTCGGTTCCTGTCTGCACCACCTTGTTCCCGTTGCTCCGGTCCCACCACAACCCTAGTTGCGATTAAGCAGTTTCAGAAAATGGATGGATGGACGCACCGCCCGATCTTAAATCGGCGGTGTGGCAGCATTTTAGCTTTCCGGTGATCACAAACGAAAACGGCAAGAAAAGCACAGACAAGACAAAAACTGCGTGCAAACAGGGCCGGCCCGTGGCATAGGCAATATAGGCAAATGCTAAGGGCGCCAACTTCTGAAGAGGCGCCGAATTGCCTGCAAATTTCACTTTGCCTCAAGCCGGGGGGGGAGGGGGGGCGCTGGCGGTGATGCTTGCCTAGGGCGTCACACCGGCTAGGACCGGCACTGCGTGCAAACATTGTAAAAGACTGATAACATACACAAATAGCATGTCCACCGGCACCACAGTGAGCTGTGCGAAGATTATTAAAAGGGCAAACCATGCTAAAAAGCTACACATGAAAGCCTTAGTTTATATATTGGATTTTTTTTTATTTACTTATTTTGATTTGGGTACAGTATTTTAATCAATTTCAGTTGCACTGTTAAGAAGAGGACACATTTTGCACAGTTTAAAAAGATAAATAAAGGAATATTTTTGAATAAATTTGTCTGTAGCTCATTCTACGAAAAAATCGTGATAAAATCGTATCGTCAACTCAGAATCGTGAATCATATCGAATCGTGAGTTGAGTGTATCGTTACGTCCCTACTACCTACAAAATCTGGGGTTCCAATTCCATGGTTACGTAGAGAAGAGATGGAAATGCTTGGTGGGCTGCAACTGGGAAGAATAACATCCTGGATCAAACCTTGAGTGTTACTGGATTTCTGTGCAAGCCTTGGATTGTTTACGTTCAAAACCAATGTATACATGGCACCAGAGCATCCTAAGCCAAAGGTCAAAGGTCAATCTGTAACTGTGTGTTTCGTACAGCGGCAGAGGTATCACCTGATCCCCACTTTGTGGTGAGCTGGGTTTAGCACAGGAAGTCAGATGGAACAGGACGACCCAGACCAACAACCAGGGATTGCTGAGAATGTCTAGCTGAACATTGGCACAAGGTAAATTCAACTCACACCCCCGGAAAAAAAACCTGGATACCTGTGGTGAGGGAAGGTGTCGAGCAGGAGAAGGAGGCCTGCAGGGGCATGCTCCAACAAAGGCAGTTAGAGAGGTGAAAGCTTGTTTATGGGGAGATTTCAGAGAGACCATGTGACTGTGATCCTCTGAGAATAGCGCCTGTCTGCTGAACTGCCCACCTGCCTGCCTCCTCCATGTTGTCCTGCCATCTTCCTGAATTTACATTGTACTACATTATATAAACTTGTACTGCCTAGTGCTGACCAGAGGAGGGTCTTTCTCTTGAGTCTGATTCCTTCCAAGGTTTCCTGGTTTCTCTGTGGTTGTTTTTGCTTGCCATAGTCGCCTCAGGCTTACTCCCTGGGGACCTCAAGCCCAGGACTCTGTAAAGTGCTTTGCAATAATGTTCCTTGTTAAAAGCACCATATAACTAAAATGGAACTGAGCTGAATTGTATTTAATTGAAGTGAATTATGGGGGAGGTTTGTGAAACTCACAACTACTACAGAGCACCTTGTTGATGAGGTTTTTACAGAGTTTAATAGGGTTAAATACCTGTCCTTATTTCTCATTTCAGCTGCAATATAACACTCTGTGTATGACTACATGGTATCTCATGGATTATTTTACTGCATAATAATCAATCCATTATTCTGTTGAAACTATGCTGGTGAGAGACTCTGCAAGTGGATTTCTTACAGTGACATAGAAAGAGGATTGTTGACTGTGAAAGCAGTATTCAGGAAAGGCTAGGGAACAAGAGAGGTCATTGCTGAATCACAATGGATTAAAAAAAAGAAAGAAAAACAGGAATTACCAGAATGCCACAGCAATTCTCAGGGTGGCCACCAGAGGGCTGCAGTCCTAATACATTTATTCATTCATTTGTCAAAAGGATTCCAAATGATCAAGTCTGGCCAGCTCCTGTTTGTGTCTCAGTGAGTTCACCCATGTCCTCTTCTGTTCCCCATGTAAGCTCTCCTTGTTCTTTGCTTGGTCTTGAATCAATCTAGCTGGAATCCTAACAGTTCTCAAGTTCCTCTAGGGCTTGTTGAATTTTGTTACCTTTTTGTCATCTGTATCATTTGAGCTAACCTAACAAGCAGTGTGTTGTGTGAACATTTTTGTAGGTTATTTATCTTTCTATGTTGCCTTTCTGCAATTGTTCTCAGTGTAGAACAGTATCACAATTGGCAAATTCTGGTAAAGACCCTTAATTGGGTTACTGTAACACAGATAGAAGTGAATGTGTGCTTTATTGATTTCAGCAGAGCTGTTGATTGTGTTGAACAAACAGCATTGTCATTATGAAATGTCTACACTGGACAACAGTCTGAACTGGAAAACAGAATATAAAAAACTGACTAGTTCCAGGTAAAGGGGTTAGACATAGTTGCATACTATCACCATACAATACCTATTCAGTCTGCATGCAGAACATATAGTGTGAGATGCCGCACTGGAGGAAGACAATTGTGAATTCAATATTGGTTGAAGAAACAACAACAACATCCTTTGATATGCTGATGAAACCATACGTGGGGCAAAAAAAGAAATATCAGAGTGATATCAGAAATATCAGAGTGATATCAGAAATATCAGAGTGATATCAGAAATTTCAGAGTGATATCAGAAATTTCAGAGTGAAAAGATGGGGCTGCAACAAAATGTAAAGAAATTAAGATTATAAATGGCTTTGGATCCTGGGAACTATCATCCATAATGGTTAGACATCACAACAGAATCTCTCCATTACAGCAAAAGCGGCCACATGTCAGAATTCAGCACCAGTGTTGTGGACAGCTGGTCTGCCCTTAACCATCGACGGCAGACAGCCCCTGATAAAGCCAGGATCTACAAGGAAGAGGCCAAACCTATCAGCAAGCATCAGCTAGCTGCTAGCCTGGAGAACACCAAGCACAAGGGCACTAAGGACTGCCGCCAATCCTATTGAGTAGTCAGTATGAGCCCAGCCCCATCTGCAGCGCCTCCGGACAACCCCGGCCCCACCCTCAGCCAAGCCTGAGGCCTTCCCCTTTCCCTTGACATCACACTGCTGTCTTAATAGGCCCAGCTTCTCAGGGCTGCCGCTTGTGAAACTTTCTGTTATTTGTGAGTGATTATGCTGAAACCTTGCTGATATGTTACTTTATAAGCCTAATTAAATACCACCACTGAGACTAGATAGCTTCTTTTTGTGCAATCTTACATTACCATTACTGTCAATGATAGCATCCTTTTGTCACAAATGGACGGAATAATACTCAAATCAATAACAACTTGGATTGTCATTTGCTTTTGGTTTGTTTCATCATTAACTGCAATATGTTGTTTAACGCAGCTTCTGAAGGCTAGGTTCCAACCCTTGCTTAGGAATTCACCACCTAGTGGCTATTTATGGTTTAACAACACAGAAGGAATCTGCTTTTAAAAGGCCATGCTTTACGCCTGTGTTTCCCAACCGAGTTCTCGGGGAACCCCGGACAGTCCACGTTTTTGCTCCCTCCCAGCTGCCAACCAATCAGCAACACCGAATATCTGGTACAGGTGCGCTGGGAGCTGAGAGAAAGCAAAAACGTGAACTGTCTGGGGTTCCCTGAGGACGAGGTTGGGAAACACCCCTCTATGCAAGAAAATACAAACATAACTGATATTGTTCTCCATAAGTCTATTTAATTTTTTTTCATGACATAGTGGACATTAGAGTTTTAGTTTAATTTTTGATCTTTTTAAACCTGCCATTTTGATTTTTTTCATTGGTTGTTGTGTGAGCGTTTTCATTAACAATAATAACCTTGACCTGGATTGAAACTCTACAAAAAAGGCAACAGTTTGTTGATCAAGCAGAATGCTTACAACACCAGCTAAAGTGGCTTTGTATGCTGCCCGATGTTTTGGCGGAGATCCAGGTTGCCAGGACAGAAGGCTATTCAGCAGACAGCATATGTTCTCCAAGAGACTTCAGGTTTTTCTTGGGAAGACGCCACAGTCTCTGCTGTCACGAGTGCCAGTGGTATAGAATAGATAGTCCTTTTCTGGATTTTCTGATAAATGGTACCGAAACGTTTGTGAAATGGCTATTTATACCCAACTAAGAAATTAAGCAGAAAAGTACATTTAAAAAATTGGGTATATAAACTCATTGATATGGATAAATACAATCAATGGTTTCATTTTCACTCTGGCCTATAATCACAGAAGTATCAAACCTGTTTTTTCTCCCACCCCCTTTCGGTCTGACATGTTTTGAGATCTTTCCTCAGTCCCCCCCCAGTCCACGAAGCTCAGACTCTTGGCATCTGATAAGTTGCTACAGAGAAAGTTGTGCAAAGACGGGTCCGTCCTGCTGTGTGGATTTGGACAAACACATGCCTGTTCTACCCCGGTGGCCTATGAAATTAGAAAATCAGTCAGTGTGCCGCCGAGGTGTGTGGGATTGGGTGATAAATCCAGGGATTTCTGCATGTGGATGTGTGTGAATTGTGTTTGTGTGTCAATGTGTTCTGTCTGCGTCTACTTATGTCTGTCATGGACATTTATTTTGGGCTAGAAAAATCGTTTTTTTTTTTTTCTTGAAAACTAGGTTTTATGTCCATAAAATTCAGACATATTTTCACCCTGACTGTCATTTCTTAAATTTAAAGCCATGTAAACTATTTTACACATTATTTCCTGTCTCCATGATTTCAAAATTTAGAAAAATCTAAATATTCACCTCTTTTGTATTAACAACCAAAACTTGACTATGTTCACCAAGCATCTAGACTCTTTTCAGTGTTACCCACTAAAATAGAACACAAGACACCAATACCATATGTTTTTCATAAAACGCACATATGAAACTAATTAGCATGACAAATACTTTGATTTTGACGGGAATACCTTGCTCTCAGTTTTTAACTCTCAGGACTTAAACTTCTGGTTTGCAGAGTAAGCTTAGGTGTGATATGTTTGACATAGACCGATATCCTTACTCAAGACATTCTGCCTGCTCCAGGCAGCTCAGAAATATTTTCAGACTCAGACTATTTTTGACTCTTCAACATCCAGAATTGAATACAAACATCTGTCCATAGCAGAACAGACTACTGCAATTCCCCAGTGTCAGGAGTCACAGATGTCACCCTCTATGCCCAAAAGCAAATTTAACCTGCTGTTTCTGCAATAACTACAACCAGAAGCTGAAAATAACATAAGGAGATAATCACATCACATGAGTCGTGCATTTAGGACATACTTAAAAATAATTCCTACAAAAATTAAGGGTTACATCCTTATTGATTTATCATGCCTGATTAATGTACATAATCCAGTTCACATTCTCCAATCACACAAGACATGGACTGCTGGCATGAAGGACTTGAGGTCGAAGACTTTAAGTTTATGCTGCAATCTGACAGCTACTGTTACAGATGCCCCGTCATTCTCAATATTTAACTCCAGACGGGACATACTATATGTTATCATAGTCTTAATTTTAATCTAATTTACTTTACAATGCCCTGATGCTGTTACTGAACATATTGCTGTATATCATCATGCAGCAGTCATACCCACTGCCTCTTTCCCTCTACATCTGAGTGTTATGCATTGCCATGGAGAATATCAATGAATCGATATTCAGACAGACGAGTAGCCTGACATTTACAGCATCCTGACACAGCAGAATGGCTCACAGTAAGGTTCCATCAATGATGGCATGTTGTCCAAAAGCAGCAAGTTGTCCGAAAGCAGCATCTCCAGACTGTTACATCATCACCAATCTTGACCCTCAGGTAGGAGGCTCTTCTCTAAAATGCTGTGTTTGGTATTTGGCAGACATCATATGGCATATGTTGTCCAAAAAGTTCCAGTTAAATCCATCACCCCACAGAAAATTCTGCCTAGAGTATTTAGAGTTGTTGAGGTGGAGCTCTCATGTTTTCTTTACTGGTCAAAACTTTCTCCATTGGGTGAGTTTGACTCTGATTATTGTATGGTTGAGATCTATCTATCCTTCTGTCCATGCGAAAACCATTCAAAGGGTTATGGTGTGTTTGAGTTTCAGAGCCTAAGAAATATGTTTTTAATCCTTTACTGACCAATAGGTTTAAACAACTCTCCAGAGGTTTTCATGGATTTCTTTCGAGTAAAGCATGATATGTCCCTAGGAACCTATTTCACCTACCTGGCTCTTAACGGTGAAGGTTTATGTTAGCGAAACTTGGACAGAGATGACATTTCATTTGACATCCAATCTGGTCCCCTTCTGGGGGTGCATTTACTTACTGTACTGGCATCCCATACAGGGGGAACCCCCTCCCTGGCCCCATCCAGCACAGTACTAAAATGAACATCTCTGGTAAATATCTGAGTCTATCTGACTAAGAAAATCATAAACGGAGGCAAAAAACTTTTCCACGGCCATGTGCCTCAATAATTTTATGCAGTTTCATTTGGGTCACTTCCTCCAGAACATTAAAAAGGGGTGAATCTTTCAAATGCTTCTGCCTTAAATTTGTCTCCAACATGATCTGCTTCTTTCATTAACCCAGTAGTTCTCAATCCTGTTCCTGGGGCTCCCCCTGCCAGAATGTTTTCATTCCAATCTACATAGCTTTCCACCTGTCACATTCATTATTAGCCTATTAAGGAGCATATAAGTCTGATTATTGTAGGGTTAGAATGAAAAAAAAATTTCGGAGGGGTGCCAGGAACAGGATTGAGAACCACTTCATAAACCTAAACATGTTCCTACTCTAATTTATACCCAGGATGTAGTCCCGCCTTTACCTGTCATGATAGGTTCCAGATCACCACTGACCACACTATGATAGGCTAATTGAATTAATCAATCAAAATATTTGTTAATTATAATTGGATAGACCCTCCCTCTGCTGCAGGTAGAAAATTTATCTTTCACATTTTTAGGTTTCTCTCCCAGTCAGATTCCTGTACTGTCTGATTGCCTATGATTTTCTGGCATCCCTCATTGATTTTTCAGATCGAAAAAGAGAATGCAGAAGTGTGATACACACTACAGGATCAAATCAAACCCATTAACGGGATCACTACACAGATGTCTCAAGGGAAAAGCCTTTTTTAAATAATGATGTGCAGGAAAGGAACAATCAGATTAATAACCACAATGGAAAACACATGGAATCTGCTTGTGGAAAGGTCAGCAAAAGGGTAGCAAAAAGAACAAGATATTACTTTTACACTATTACAATTACTATTACTATTACAAAGAATAAAGATGGTCATCATGTGAGCAATCCGAAAATGAAAAGTGGAATTAAAATACAACGGTATTCATGGTCAATATGTTAAAATAATAAATTGCTAAAATTCTGTATTTTCACAGACTTTTACATTTATTACCCAATTGTTTCCTTGTCTAATGTTTTATAAGTACATCTAAGGTTAAATACCTTAGTCAAGGATAAAACAGTAAGCTCCCTGCTAGCAGAGATATCCATTAACACTAATCAATGTTATGGCTTACAATGCTACAATGTAATGCTCTAAATGATCTCAAACTGGCTTCATCTTCATGTATCTATGCCAAGCCTGTGTCAAAATTTGATGGTCCAGCTGATTAGCACAATTGCCTTGCTGCTACTATGACTTTTTCATGTTTCAAAATATTTATTCTTTGAAATATTGATACAACAATTTCTGAGCCATTTACCTGAAGTTACCTAAATAGAGTAACCTAAATATATTATTATTACATTGAGGAAGAGACTTGCATGCAAGTGGAAATTAAAGGCTAGACTAATATAATTACTTCTTAGTAGAAGTAATAGTACAGAAATATTGCACTCATAGAGCCTGTTATGGATGTATTTTATTTGAGAAACTGCAGAATTAATCATAATCTCCCAAAACTATCAATATAAGCCAAATATCTGCTGGACAGCCCTTTGTTTAATTAATTTTTAAAAAGATTTGCATATTGTTGTTTTTTATTACCCCACACTCAGAAAAAAGGGTACAAATTTGTAGCTTTGCTTGTCACTGGGGCTGCACCCGAGTAACTGTACCTCTTAAGGTACAGAAATGGACTCTAAGGAACATCCTAAAGGTACAAACAGCAATAATGTACCCTGAATGGTACAGAAATGTTCCTCAGAGTCCATTTTCAAACCTTAAAAGGAACATTTACCTACTGCTAAGGGTACAATTTGCAGACCCTTGAGGGTACAGCCTCAGTGACAAGCAAAGGTACAAATTTTAAGCCTTTGTCTGAGAGTGTACGTGGATTCTTCTATGGCCTATCTATCTATCTATCTATCTATCTATCTATCTATCTATCTATCTATCTATCTATCTATCTATCCATCCATCCATCCATCCATCCATCCATCCATCCGTCCATCCATCCATCCATCCATCCATCCATCCATCAGCTTTACTTGCTAAGCAGCACTGTTCTGTTAAAGTAGCCCACTGTCTTCAACCACACAACAGTTTCCTTAACAGAGTGTAGAGCAAACAGTACCCTATGTACTAAAGCAGAGCGTAATGTAATGTAAAGTGATGAAAGGGCATCCTTCTTCCAGTTCCTCCAACATGAATCCCCTTTACTCAAGAGTGTTGGTCATTAGGTGCTCAGTCTGTATCCCAGTCTGAGCCCTGTAGGCCCTAAAGGTAACTAATAATACCTCTGGCAGTTTTCTTCCTTATCCTTGACCATTTTTCACAGAAAGTTCGGTTCAATGGAGCCAGACTCTTCATCAATTATGGAACTTCTCAAAGGGACATGATATTTTTACACCATATTATACCATAAAAAGGCTATACCTGCACTTACCTTTCTAATGAAAAGGTGATTGTGGTTAACCAGCTAACTAGTCCTCTACATAGAAGGGATATTACTTCAGAGTTCTTTTTTTCTGCTAGATCTCTGTCATCAATGGTTCCAGGGGTCACACCCAACATTAAGAAAGTCCTTCCTAGCCATTAAACCTCACATGACACTGTAGTGGAACAACAGCGGTTGTACATCCTGTGTAAATTACATCCTGAAAATGACTAAACCTGCTAATTTTAGAAGAATTGCTTGATTCCTCCCAGCTCCCAGAAGATGCAACTGTTACCGGATCCACTCCTGCTTCAATGTCAATATGAATCTTATTTATAGGATATGCATGTAACACTGTATTCTCATGAGACTGACGTCTTGTCCAACTCACAATTAAAATCAATGGACGAAAATGCATTTCATTGAAATGATCAAATCCCTTCTTGTTTAAACAGAATAAATAAATAAAGCTTAAATGATCAAGAATCGGGGAGGTGGAGAATAAACTAGATGGAACATTATTCGGTCGTACACTAAAATCAATAATGTGATCATCGCTTGAAGATATTTTAATATAAAAGCTCCTATCAAAATGTCCAAGCAATAATTAACAGATATTTCAAAAAATAACTCAATAACTCTGAAATCACACTGAGTCTGTGCAGAATTAATAGTCAGCCTGTTGTAATTTACCAGCTAACGACCAATTTCAAATTAACAACTCCATATGGCTACTAAAACTGCTGTTTGACCACAATGTTTGGTTTCTTAATTACGATAAAGAATACAAAATTAAAAGCATACAGTATATGTATATATCAATAAAGAGAATGTTACCATTTCAGTATGATTGCCAGGAAATCTAGCAACACTAATTGCAACCTTAGGCCTTGTTAACAGGACAAATCATTTACTCAGAGTTTTTCAGAAAGTGTTGTCTGCTTCAAGAATTATTCAAGCAGAACATTTTTGAATAGAAATGTCTTTTGAAGAGATGCCACAGGACTCACTGGACAGGGAATGGAGCTGAACATCACTAGAAACTCCAGTTTTGACTGATCAGGATGCTGGGCTTGCTGGTGAACTTTCTGATCAGTGATCTCCAGAATGACTGGAAGACTGCTGGCCCCACAGGAATCTCTGATCCTGGATCCTTTTGGCTTGGTGATGTTTCCTACCCCAGGGAGGAATGTTCTAGCCGGCTCTAACGAGACTGGGCTCACAAACTCACTCTGGTACATGAGGTGGTTCACGGTCAACCCCCTCTGAGCAAGGAACATCCCACAGATAGCCCCTCAGACACCTTCTGATCAGAGACCCATCCTTTCCTCTCTCCCTCTCCTCTTGCCAATTTGTCCTCTGTCCCACGACACACATAGTCCATTTATATGTGACAAACATTTAATGTAAATGTAGTTGGTGTAATATTCATGTTTGTTTTCAATCTAAAGGTCTCATTGTGAGTGGTACAATGATCTGTCTTAAAGCAGCATATCATTATAAAGATTTGGAAAGTTAAGGAAACCTTGCCATGTTAAAGGGTTTGCCCCCCTTGGTGTAAAAGAAACGTAACAACCCTATTGTTAAAATTGCTGCTGGTTAGTAAGTCCTGGGATCTGGCTGTCCAGTGACCCATTGCCTTATACTCAAGAAAAGAACAGTTATAGTATATGTTCAATGATTGGTCTATTCATTCAGTCCCAAAGCTTAATTAATCAAACATGTTGACTATTGGCTTACAGCCTCTGAGTTTAATTTGTTAGACATGCTGGAATTGTATCAGTGCCTGAGCTGGACTGATCAAACAAGGTATTGGTTTACAGCCTCTGAGATGAATTAATGAGACATGCTGAAACTGTATCAGTCCCTGAGTTGAGTTGATCAAACGTGCTGAGTAACCATGCAACCTCTGCATGAATCAACCAGATATACTGCAATTAGGTTAGATTTACTAAACGTTTATATACTGTACAGTAGTTTGTAGCCGCCTTGGAGTACCTTACCCAAGGCAAAGCTGGTTTCACATTGTGTTCATGGACATTGCTTACTCAGCCAAAAGCCAATCCTTTGAGGCATCATGTGAATTCAGTTAAAAGTAAGAGACACCTATTAGTAATCAGAACAATGCTAAATTAAGTAGAGATCATAGATTAGTATTCAAAAACAATTCCAAATATAAACTAAATTAATTAATTTGGTCAGATTTAAAGGGTAAATAACCTTTTTCAGAAGCACATGGAAAGATGTACACACATTCAAAGCCTTCAGGAAAAGGCGTGACAAGTGTATCTATATAGCACAATTCAGACAGCTTACCCCACCCTATCCCAAGTCAATGTTTACACGAATGATTGAACCAGGATCTCTGTGGACAGGGGGACATACCATTTGGTCTCCACGATGTAATATAAACCTAATCCACACACACACACACACACATATACAAGTTAGAGTGAAGCTTTAGATCAGAGTGCAGGTGTAACCTGGAGCCCTTTGAGGGGCACAGTGGACATGTGACTATTCTGCCAAGAACAGAATTCAAACCCTAAGGCCTAACCCTAAATTACGACGCTTTGAGCAGAAGCTATCAGAAAGGACTAACAGAAAAAGACTAATAAAACTAATCAGTAGTAAAACAAGCAATATCCCAAGTGAAAAATAAGATATCCTACACCACTGTGTCACGGCAGGACTTGGCGAAGCTACCTATCTTGTCCCAAAGTGGTCCTAAAGCTATCAAGGAAGCTGTCTTACTGAGGTGTATCTCAACATCCGTGAGACAAGGGGGTGAAGGGATGTAGTTAGAAACTGAAGGGGCTCTGCTCTTGTGGAAATCTGTGTTGCTGGATTTCAGCTGGCATCACAGATATCCACAAATGCAAGAATTCATGCCTGTGTCCCCGTTCCATAAACAGATGGGCGGGGGAGCACCTAGCTTCGCAGAGCTGTATACTTTCAACTTTTTCTGACACAGAGAACACTGCTGGCAAAATGCAGCGTCCTCATTTTTCCTGGCATGTAAATGTTTGGTTATGTATGAACTTTCACTCACGGTGATACCCCCCCCAGTGGAGTAAGGCAACCATGGTAGACATGAAAGATATCAACAGCTGTGCGTTTCTGAAGTGTTGACTGAAGATTGATTGAGCACACAGTGAGAATGATATATAAAGCTAGCAGAAGCCTCAACAGCTACACCAGATGCTTGACAGAGCTGGCATAAAGATATGGGATTGAACTCTTTGGTACATTGACATTCTTTGAGGTGTTTCGTATGCACAATACCTTCATGGCCTTTGTAAGGCACCACATGCAGGAAGATGAAGCTGTGAACATGAAATAGTTCTTCAAAGAAAGATCATGGTTAAGCTTGTACTAAGAAGAAGATCAAGGTCAATAGTATTCACTGATAGAGGCACTCCTTCAGAGAAGACAATCGAGAATATCAACAAGGGGCAGAAGATACTTCGGCAGGAAAGACAGTAGTCAAGGCCATAGAGATCCACACCATAATCATTTCACCTTAAGAAGATGGACAAGCAGTCTGAAGTATGTTTAGTTTATAAACAAATAAATGCATAATGATGTAGTCAAAGCACAGTAACGGTGAAGCTTAATGAAAATTTCCCAGGGCAGTATAGTAAATTTCATTTTCACAATGCAGAGTTCAGAATACACACAAAAGGCATCTTTTGGCAGATATCATTGTCCACATAGCCGACAAAGCCATATGCACTAGGATGTCCAGATGAATTTAGTCAAAGCCTGCACATAAACACACAAACAAAGAGGTTACTGAGGAGAGTGTAGTACTTATACATAACAGTGCTGTTATAATGTGCACATCTCTCTGTATAACAGCCTGTCTCATGCAGGTTTATACAGTGTTTGCAGTGTAATTTGAGATAAATTTTACAGTAAAAAGGCTGACTGTCCAATGCAATCATTTCCACAATTTCAGTAGCTGGTGCTGCTAACTTTGAATAGTGATAAAGTTGAAATATCAGTATATGAACCAATATATATTGCATGTCCCTACATATTATTTGTTCCATCTTCATAAAGATAATATGAATATAATAATAATAATAATTAAAGAAATATATGTTCAAAAATTGTGAGAAAAAAATCAGAATTTTGATTCTGGAAAAAAACAAGAAAATATGATTCATTTTTTACCCAGAATTGGGCAGCCCTACACTCCAGTGTGCTGCATGGTTTTTGAAAACAGTATTTTTTAACTGAGTGAGTAAAAATTGCCTCTTGCAGAATGCATTTGAGTAAAAAGTCGGTATTTCGCTCAGAAATGCAGGAAAGTAAACATGAATATGTTTTCTAAATGTGTCTACTCTACCCCTACCCTAAGTTTACTTATATGGAAGTTAAAAATGCATTAAGGATGCTTTGCACTGCATTCTAAAGGTATCTATAGTGCATTATAGATAAGAGCTTCACAAGGCAATCATAATGCATAATACACATGGGTATTATGTGTTAAGTCTTTTGATAAATATTATTGGCTTTATCAATGCATTATTATTTGTTATGAATGTCTTTATAAATTACTAAAAACAAGGCCTTAAGTAAAGTGTTAACAAAAACTTCAGGTAAACAAATATGGCACAGTGATTTTAACATGTGCAGGAGTCACTGATTGCGCAGCCAGAGGCTACAACATTCAGCAGTAGTTGTGTGTTTGGGGGGCTTTTCACATGCCACATCAGCAGTGCTCACTGTGCAAATTTTCATGACAGCATGTTCAGGCGCTTCTATTACTGTTAAGGTCCTCGCTGACATGTAGCACCTACGGTAGGTCAATGACATGCATTAGAAAGGTGAAGAAGATGATGATGATGATGATAGAGCTGATACAGCTGGCCTGGGAGTTGCTTGTTTTCGAGGTTAATGCCAACATCTCCCTCAGCAGGTAAGCTTACCCCACAACATCTGCACAGGTGCCTCCTAATTCCCTTACATGGCTTGCTGGAAAAATCTGCGCTGCAATAATGCTAGAACTTTCTAACTGCCTGTGACAGCAGTTTCTTGCATATGCAGTAGCTATTTTATTCTAAGCCAGTGTTTCCCAGTTCTCTCCTTGGGGACCCAGAGATGGTCCACATTTTTGCTCCCTTCCAGCTTCCTGCTGGGCAGTCCACATTTTTGCTCTCTCACAGCTCCTGGAGCAAAAATGTGGATGGTCTGCGAGTCCCCGAGGACTGGATTAGGACTTACTGCTCTAAGATAATCTTGTGCCCTTGGTCTCATACTGTTTACAAACTCAGGTGTTCTGGCTAAAATCCATCATGTAATGAGTTATGTTTCCTAGGCTTTGGACATATTTTCTGAATGTACCTTCTCTATCCCCATGTTTACTTTTCCATAGCTTATATATCTATGGGAGTTACATAAATTTGTTGGAATAATAGGCTGGTGTTATGCTTTAAATGGTGACAGATAATAGATAAATGGCCTAACAGATAAAAAGCCTGAGAGGCAACACCATTATGCACATGCTATACAAATATATGAGGTAACATATATAACAGTCATATGCATCCTGAATGTAAATAATAAGTTAATTCATACAGAGAACCATACAAAGTAAACAACCTCTGCATTATATATATGGAAACCCTACATATGCTACCACTTAATACTACAGTATTTTTTTTCTTTAGCTTGCATGAGTATTGTGTGGCTATGCAGGTTAGAATTCCATACCGGTTAGCAGAAGGTCACCATTCCAAATCCCATTGGTGGCAGAGTGATGTCACCACTGGGCACCTGAGCAAGGCCTATAACCCCAATTGCTCCAGGGAGTGGTTGACCCTGCCTTCTATGTATATAGCTTTGACTGAAAACATTTGCTAAAATAAATGTAATGTAAATAAATCCCTTTAGCTATGTGGCAGTCTATTCAGCATTCTACATTCACCGTGTTCCAATACAGACATGGGAATAGTACATAATGTACAACTGAGAAAGCAGGGTGAGCCGGTGCCTGGAGCCGTTTGTGGTAAAGGGCTTTTCTGAGGGGGGAAGGTTGATTCTGCGATTCAAATCAGAAACCTTCCAGTCACAAGCACAGCATCCTAACCCACGCGAATCTCCACTTTTAATTATTCAAAACTGCGTCCTTTAAGCTGGATTCAAACCAGCAACCAAACTATGTTAACTAACATTCCAGTATAGCGCCCCACTCTATCAACTGAGCTACTGAAGGAGACATACCACAACTGTGATCCTATATTATTCGATTTTTTCAGGATTCTATTTGTGTGCTTATTAATTTGTACCATGCTTACTTGTCTGCACTGAGTGCTGTCTTTGCACCTTGTCTCTTTTGGAGTACAGACGCTTCAGCCCACTTCAAGCACTGACAATGTAATTACAGATGCTGCTCTACTTACGAATGAGATATGTTCCGAACGGCCGTTCTTAACTTGAAATGTTCATAAGTCGTTATTCAACATAATTTTAACGATATATGCAAGTACTAAGAACTAGGATGCTGGGAGTTCGCATGCTACGCTGCTGCATGGCGGGAGTATTGGCCAGAAAAAAAATTATGTTGCGGACAGGAAACGGGAGCCCAATGAACACAATTTGGACTTACAGTCCTCTTTGTTCATATATCTGAAAGCTTGTAAGTTGAAAGTTCGTAAGTAGAGGAGCATCTGTATATGTATATTCAATAACGTTACTTGAGGGGCCATGAATAATGTAGTAGTACATGCGTACTTAATGCATTAATTAACCAGTAACTAAGTGTTTGTTATGTACTGATTCTATGTTGATTCATCATTAATAAATCATGACAGTTCAAGTATATCATAGGGAAACCTATATTATATTTGCCCCCCCCCCTCCAGTGAAGTCTTACCATTATTAACTAATTAGGTATGTGTTAACTAATATAGTGCCTGAATGGAATACATCAACTGTCAAGGTTGATTAATAATAAACAAGCATGGGATCAGTACATGACTAACACTTAGTTATTGGTGAGATCATTACATCCTGAGTAGCCAGGTACAACAGCATTGTGGATGTAGACAGCTGAAAAACTCCCTGTACCCCACAACAGTCAACAAAAAAAGCATTACTGCAGAAAGAAATACACATCCACTTTACAGTATATGGATTGATAGGGAACAGAATGCTGTAACAACATAACGAGCAAAAAAATGAGCTTTTAAGAACCACAGCAAGCCTCTAACAGCCAGATTTCCTTCATTTTTTCCTCTTTTCCTCACTAGTGTAATATAATAAGCATAGAGTGTAGCTGAAAAAACAAGGTACAATATTAGCGTCTGGGCATGCTAAGCTAAGTTGTCATATGTACAATATATCAGGGAAATGTGGTGCTTTAACCACCCCAACCCTGTTTAAAACATATTATAAATTAAACTGCAGTTATAAAACAAATTTAAAAATTCAATTCTGTAAAAGCAACACATCCCCTTGTCTCATTTTAATTCTTTGCAGGAGATAAAACCTAAAGAACTCACTAGCAGGGGTCCAAGCTGAATTGTTTACACTGCGTCCAATTTGTTCTCCGAGTTCTGCGACCGTGTCAAAAATGTCATGGTAATTTAAGAGCCAAATAAAGGAGCTGAACAAAAGGCTAACAGCCTACATGGAACAGTCATTATCACACGAGTTGCAGCTGGCCCGCTGTTTGCTCTACACCGAAACAACCGTAAGGGCTGCGATTTTTATGCCACGAGACATCGACATGACAATGCTCCTCCATGACCCCCTGGCTGAGGAAAGCACAAATGCCTGGCAAAATAAAAGTAAACCCCAGTATAGACAAGGTGCTCATTATGCATCTGGCACTGGCAATAGTGAAGAATCATCATGCAGAGTTATATACTTGTAATCTGCCATGTAGGAGAACATTCATTCACACAGTCAGATCGCTACAGATTGGCAGGTGAGTGGCGACAGGCAATGCAGGTTAGGAGGCTGTGCCTCTGATCAGAAGGTCTCCAATTCAAATCCCAGTTTCAGCAAAGTGATTTTACTGTTGGGCCCTTGAGTAAAGCCCTCAACTCCCAATTGCTTCAGGGACCGGCCTACCCTGAAAAAAAAAGAGATCCTTTATTTGCTATTCGCACAAGTACATTGGGACGCTTCTCTTCATCTACCGCATCTTGGTCGGCGTCAAACACACAGAGAGACATTCAAATGAAAGCAAGTTTTGGGGTGGCAGCACAGGGCCAGCCAGCATGCAGCACCCCTGCAGGTGGGGGTTAGGGAGCTTGATCAGGAGCGTACAGACATGTGACCATTCCGCTGAGGCCAGGGCTCAAACCGATGACCTTCCGATCACAGGCACCGAGGTTGAGCCCTCGGAGAGACTCAGCAGACCCAGATTGCTCATAGTGGATGTTACTCTGGATAAAAGCATCTGCTAAGTTAATAAAATGTAAATGTAGAGATTGTTCTCAAATACTTTAAGTGTAAAGTGTTGGGAAGATAAATACATGGAATTAGGAGTATAACTAAATACTAATCTTGTAAATTAAAGTAATAGTGACAGTTAGTATACCCCCTGAAGCTTTACATAAGCATTTTTGGACATATGGTTATATAAACCATGTTTTAATTCTGTGAATGGATTAAGGTGACCTGAATGTAAGACAGGAAAGAATAAACACTGCAAACACTGCAATTTGTACGGAAGAGTACTAGGGCCCCCTTAAAAGGAAAGATAAATCAAGACTAAAATTGAAAGCTTTGATATCAAAATTGAAATAATCTTTCTAGAAAAAAGTCAAAAGTGAAATTGTAGAAACCTGTGAGTGACTGTGAGATATCCATAGGAGTTCCTGTGAGTGACTGTGAGATATCCGTAGGAGGTCCTGTGAGTAACTGTGAGATATCCGTAGGAGGTGAATCACCTTGCATCATGCAGACGCCTCACATTCAGCTGCCTTCTGGGTTCATTCCACACATCTGCTAGGAAGGGCTCAAAATTTTGGACTTGCTCAAACGTTTACTTTGAGTACTTGTTTTATCATTTTTTTTTCTTTTTAGGTGGCTGTAATGCTTTTCTGTAAATGTGAAGTTCAATTTCCTGAGCTAAAAAAAAATATACTGCACTCTTAGCTTCTCTTGTGATGTTTATATGTGCCTTTAGACATGCGCCTATTTATCGGAATGCTTGTCCTTCTGTAAATTCTGACATTATTGGTTACCCATAACTGTAAAGTCACTAAAGAGCCTGAGCAGTTTTCTATTCAGAGCTACGTATCTGGCTGGCTGGTTACATTGTCATTTACATTCAGCTGGCTATGTGGGTACTCTCTCTCTGTGTCCACGTCAAACATGAAACACTACCAACAAATCATATTCTACTGAAAAAATATATGAATTTAAGAGCATATATTTTCTGAATAATATTCAATTATTAAATAATGATGAAAAAAATATCTGAAGGCTTAAATAATTGATAACATGCAAAAAAGTATATTTCCATGAAATTATTCAAGAAATCTTATATATTAATTTTGAGCCAGCTGAAGCATCAGGTATGTGGTAATATGCTGAGGTTATCACATCCCATTAAATAATAGTATTCCCTGATACAGTTTGCATACTTCAACTACTTACTCTTTGTTTCTGACACCTGTCATGCCCCGCTCGTCCGATCCTCCCGTGTGCCACACCCTCTCATCTACCCCCTGTGAATCCCCCTTGTTTACCAGCTGTTTCTCATTGTGGTTAATTAGTTCAATGTACAGTATTTAAGTCTGCATTAGATATGTTTTCCCCAGTCCGGTCATTAACATTGTAATGTTGTGGCGTTCTCCTGAGTCTGTGTGACAATAAATCCCTCATTCCCCGATTTCACGTTTCCCTGTTCCCGCTTCCCCGGTCCGTGCCTGCTGCCTACGCCTGCACACGACACACCAATGTAAATATTTATAGTATAGCATTTAATATTTTTTTTTTCTATGTTCTGCTTATCCAACACAGAGTCACAGTGAACCTGAATATTATCCTGGGAAATACCAGGAAGGGAATAGATGTCGATCACAGGGCACAAGCAATCACTACGGGCAATGTAGGGACTCTAGATGGTATGTGGCATAACAAGAAAACCACCGTAACTCCAAACACAGAGCGCGGGTGGGATTCAAACTCACAACCATTGGGTTATGAGGAAACACTGCCACCCAGTGAGCCACTAAAAGCATTTTACATTATAAATGCCACAAAAGTCAGATCAGGATAAGAAGCTGGAAGAAGGATGCTTGGATTATGGTAAAGGAGTATGTAAAACTCTGGCTCATTGTTACACGCTTCTTTCGAGTAGCAGACCCGCATCACTGGTCTTCTGGGCAAATTATGAGGTGGTGAAGGATGACCTCAATCTCAGACAGTGGTAACACTGAAACTCAGAGAAAGACCAAAATATCATATGTTACCCTATAGCCATTCCCATCTACTGCATTGTCCTCTGATAGGCTAGTGTACTTTGAGGCTCCAATCAGGAATGATCTAGCCCAAGAACAGAAAGTCCAAGACAAAATAAATAGATATATTCCTTGTGTTTGTTTGACTCCCTTACCGTCTCCTCTGTCTGTAGTGTTACTGCCCTTCTCATCCCTGTTAAATTATGCATAGCGCAACCCTCAGTATGCATGATTAAGTTTTAATTTTAGCAAATTGCCCATGGACGGTAAATCACATGGCTGCTGGGTTATTTATCTGAACAAAAGACACCTCATTACATCACTAATTGGTGCAGGTGGGGGTTGGGTCTGCTGTGGTTTGGACACCCTCCTTGTCGTGCCCTTTGAAACTAGGACCTTGACTTCCCTCACGACACTCTGCTCTATCCTCCCACTGGGAGCATCCAGGGAACTTTATCCTTTTATACCTTCTGTGTTATTCAGACTGTAAAGTGAAACTTGTGTAAATACCACAGTGGCTATTGTAGTAATTGTGTTTAATATTCATTAAGGGTTCAGTATTTGTAGCCATAGTAATGTGAATCCAGGGAGTATCTGAGAATGTGTGCATGCACTGTGGGTTGATCATTTGAATGATGTTGGGACAGTGTCCATTCTTTATTTGCCCTGTAGAACATTTCTTTTCACTGTTGGACATTTTTGAGCAGATATCATTAACTTTCGAGTCGCCTTAAACACTGTCTACTAATTTTGTCATTTGCTGAGCGTGCCAATACCATACATCCATCTGTTTTCTATATACAATTGTCCTATTCAGGGTGACTGGGGTCTGGGCAGGGCAGGGAACAACCCAGGATGGTATACACTCATATTCACACCTATGGGGAGTTTGGCAAATGCAATTCATCTCAGCATGTCTTTGGCCTTTGTGGGGATAGTGGAGTACCTGGAGGAAACCCCACGATGGTACAAGGAGAACATGCATGTAGAGCCAGGGCTTGGACTTGAACCCCCACTTCTAGATGCATGAACAGTGTGAACCACTGTACCACCCCCCCCCCCCCAAAAAAAACACATACAGAGTAAAAAAATGTTTAATTATAAAACTCCTTGGATTTAAAATCCACTGCTAAATCACTTCCAGATTCACTAATGTATCCCACAACAAAATCATCACAAACAACAAAACAAATCAATTTTTGGCATTTTTAGCTATTCTTAGAATATTGGACATATAACAAATGTGTGTGAATATATCTTTATCGGGAAACATTCTTCTGGAAATGTATGTATCTTGCATAATTTTCGACAGAATCATTGTGACATTTTTTCAGAGGTCATCATGTTGGATAAGCCATGAACTTAGAAAAGACTAAATTCAATGGTTAATAGGGCTAAAAGGAGGCTTGAGCAAGCTTGTTGCTATGTATAAATAACCTACACATGGGATGACATACTGCTTTTCTTAAGGCAACCCCAAAAAAGATGGAAATGGCATAAAGATAGCGGAAATCCTTAAAGAGCAACTGATAACCAGCTTTTTCCTATGATACAAAAATGTGTGTAGCTGGCATCTACTGCTAAATCTTCTGAGGAACTGCTTGCTTGTGCACATGTGTGATATCCCCAGGCAAAACAGGGAGATGTGTTTTATGTTTAAAAAGGATCACACCCGATGTCAAGCATTATCTGCCACATGGATAAGTCAATCTCCTCTTTCGTTTTGAAAAGTGCTGTGAAAACATCAAAACACACACACACACACACACACACACACGCACACACGCACGCACACACGCACACACACACATATACACACACACACACACAGCTCTCCAACATGAAAAAACAGCTCCCAAACATTTCATATTCCAGCTCCTGTTGGCAGAGCTGTTCACGATGTCTTCCCAAATATTCCGATAATGTTTGCATCTCAGGAGTGTGACGCCACTCCAAAGCCTTCATCGTGTTTCTTTCCCTGTAAGTACTCCAGGTTGTGTTTAAGGTGTGTTTGCGTCTTGCTGAAATATCAGGCCTCATTCCGGATTCCCCTTCCTTGCTGACTCTGTCACATCCAGGCTTCCTCCCACCCTGTGACACTGACTGCACCATTTCCACAAAGCACCTCTAATAAATACAGCCCTGTGCTTAACAACCGTAATAAGTTTCCCCAAAATGCCAAATAATACTATTTGTCAACGCGAGCTTCAGGATTTGTTTAGAGGAGTCCCAGTTTGCTCTAAGAACACTGTAAAAGTAAAAATCTGGCATTTTCCTTGCTTGTCTAATTAAATAACCAAAGCCATAAGAAGAAATTTACATTTCATGGATTGTTAAAGTAACCTTTTTTATAATTGACTGAAAAGGATTTTTTGGCATTCACAATTTTTTCACTTTACTTCGAAAATAGTGAGAAATAAAGACTGAGTATGCATTTAAATTTACAGAATGATGTGAAGTTTGATGTTATACTGCATAGTTTGCAAAATGGGAGTCATTTTTCTGTGCTCTCATCCATCCATCCATCCATCCATCCATCCCTCCATGGCCAGGGTCCCAAGGGCGATGGGGGGTGGGGAACCTGGAACCAATCCTAAGCATCAAAGGCCACAAGGCTGCGCTACGCCCTGGACGGGATGTGTCCATATCGATTTACTGAGATATGTATTTTAAGTAGGGGGGGGCAGATCTTGCAGACTGAAATTTGCTTTGGCCTTGATTCTTGCGCTTGAAGCTCCACTGGAGGAATGCAGCATGCTGCTCGTAAGGGGAGTTCAATGTGTTTTGACACTTACACAGGACGAGCTTGATAACATTTCATACGTTTCAATTTTGGTCATGATCTGATGATTGGAACGGCGATAGTCATAGGCTATTTAGAAAACCACACAGCACTATGCAAGTTAGGCACGTGGGGGGTGGGGGGGGGGGGCTGAGAACATGCCCCTTTCGCCTGAATTATTGAAAATGCCCCCCTTTTACGGTTAAGTGTCCATTTTTGATAACCAATGATCACGCAAAATTCATTCACCCAGCCCCCCCACAAAAAAAACACACACGCACACGCACATACACACACAAACATAACCACACACGTTATATAAATAAGAGAAACTTAGGAGAATAAATGACAGAAATATATTTCCCTAGAACCCTAGAACAGCAGTACTTTCTCCTGTAGGATGATTTTAACCAATTTGACAGCAGACAGATATGAAAATAGACATTTAGGTGAAACTGTCAAAGGCTATACATCTGTGCAAAAACAGTTATAATTCATCATCTTAATTTGTCAGCACCATTAATAAATTTCACTTGATGAATTGTGATCTATAACAAAACAAATGAATTACGTAATTTATAAACTCCCAAATTTTCTGTACGGAAAAAAACGATGAAAACTGAAACATTCACAAGGATTCAAATCATCCCTATTTGACATTTTTCTTGTCACTACTTCTTTGAAAGCCAAAGGAACAATGGTGAAAATGGTGCATATTATTTTTTTAAAAATTGTATTTAGATGTGCATAGTAGAAGCAATATTTTTTTAATGCATTTGTACCGTTAGGCGGTAAGCACGGATCTACCATGGACTCCAGCAGCAAGAAATGCTGCTGTCCTTCAGCTTTATTATACAGTAAGCCTGAATGTCACCACAAAGGCAAATAAACCCAAGACAACAACAGCTCTCTGGCTGCACAGCGGCCTGCCGTCCTTCCTGAGGCCTGCCCCCCTTCACTGCAGCCCCAAAAACCTTCCCGGCGACGAGTAAAGCTGCGTCGAAACGCCGTTCAGATAAATAT
>JAODLC010000001.1:26574124-26591288 GCA_026781145.1 Hippopotamyrus pictus
AAAATCTCTTATTCTGAAACCATAATAGCCACTTATAAAGTAATACGAATGAGGCAGTACATCAGCACTCACAGTACTGAAAATCAGCACTCACAGTACTGAAAATGCACTACTTAATCATGCTACAAGAAATTCAATGAATGGTTTCCTTGCAGAAAAAAACAAATCCTCAAAAAAATGTTAAATGTAAAAAAACAACAAAAAAAGGAAAATATATTCTTTGTGGCTACTTTATTATATTATGTTTCACAGGTATATCTATGTAGTGCCAGGTAGGACTCCTTTCTGCTCCCTGAACGGCTTAGATGGTTGATGAGTTGTGCATTCAGACGTGTCTTTCTGCACACCACTGTTGTACTGAGGTGATATTTTTGCACTAGTGACCTTGCTGTTAGCTTTAACGAGTCTGGCCATTCTCCTCTGACCTCCCTCATTGACAAGGTGTATTCAGGCACAGAACTGACACGGACTGGATTTTTTTATTGCATCATTTTCTAGACACTAGTGTATGGAAAATCCAGGGAAGTGACTGTTACTGAGATGCTGGAATGAACATTTATGGCACCAGCAATCACACCATGTTCAAAATCACATGCATATATCTCATTCTAAAAGCCGAACAGGAACTGAACCCCGTGACTGAATGTCTGTATGTCTGAATGTCAGTTACAGGCTTACAGCCCCATGATTAGATGTTTGGAGGGGTAGGCTGTTCCTGTTAATGATCAGGGGTACCTAGTAAAGTGGTCACTGAGTGTAGATCAGTTTCAATAGCATGTTTGCTTTTACATACAAAAATGAGTTTAAAAAATTAAATAATTGCACAATATACTCTACATTGCTTACAGTGATAACCATAAATAGTGAAATGTCTGTTTCTGTAGGTTCCAGTCTGAAAAAGCATAAAGTTTAATAATATTAGGGTAAGAAAAATGCTGCATTATGTTAATTATGTTGTATTGTTAATTAATTAATTTTATTCTGTTCCTGAAAACTCTTTTTCATTACAGGTCAGGAAGGAATGCCAGATTCAGTGGAACCTGACAAATGGCAATATCTCATTATATTTAAATCATTTTCGAAAACAAAGAATTTTAATTTAATTTATTAATAAATCTGTCTTCCGGGAAGAAATCAGAAATTGCTAGTAGTAGTGATAATAATTAATGATAATTAATGATAATAAAAAATAATTAATGTTAAGTGATACACATCATGTTATATAAAGTAAATGGCTGGCATAATAATGGTATAACTGATACGAATCATAACTCATGGCATGAAAAAATGCTCCGCTATGATTTTTGGTTACAGTAAGCTTCAATATTTTGAGGCTTCTGGAATAAGCAAGATGAACAACTTGCATTTCAACCAGGACCCCTTGATTTACTCCAAGTGTTTCACATTTAATGAGGTTACCGGTCATTTGTGTGACAAATATTTTGTATTTAACACTTGTAAATTATGAAGTCTTCAGATATACACAGCAATATGCTGACAAACACATGCATATAAAATTTTAGCAAACGTTATCATGCATTTACATTTAAATTCAGATCAATGCCCAAGTGAACTTTAGAGAAAATTGAAGAGTTGAGAAAATCTATCAAGTCAGACGTAGCCAGGGCCTGATCATGCTGTTATTGATTTATGTGCATTCAGTACAGATCTAGCAATACGCTCTGCCTTATTACTTGGTAAAGAAAATGTAGATAAGACTTAGTGACATGAAAGTGGAATTCTTTATTTACCTTATCTATCTATCTATCTATCTTGGGTCCATCTTGACTGTCTGACTATTATTATTGTAATATCATTAAAGTAGAATAACTTAATATACAGCAAGTATTACCAGGTGTTGACGTCAGCACATTCTCTACTTACGAACTTTCAACTTACAGTACGAACTTTCAGACATTCAAACGAATTGAGGACTATAAGTCCAAATTGTGTTCACTGGGCTCCCGTTTCCTGTCCGCAACATCAAATATATTTTCTGCGTGCCAATTCCAGGTAGTACGACTTCTGGCCTCTACTCCTGCCGTGCAGCAGCGTAGCGTGTGAACTCCCAGCATCCTAGTTCTTTGTACTTGCGTATACCCTTAAAATGATGTTGAATAAAGACTTACGAACATTTCAAGTTATGAACAGCCATTCGGAACATATCTCATTCGTAAGTAGAGGAGTGTTTGTAATTACATTGTCAGTGCTTGAAGTGGGCCGGTACTCACCAGTACAAGGTACTGACACCTCTTTGTTTTTTTCTGGGAATATTTCATACGTACTGATACAGAATAACAAGGGGAGTACTGGCACCTGTTTTGTCCCCAAGTCAAGCACTGTGCATTGTGATCATTTTATTGCAATTCAACAAAATCAAATTTCATCCATTGTATTAAACATCCTCATTGGAAAAAGTCGGACAAATAGTCCAGGGTGTCCCTTGCCTTGTGCTCTGTGATTTGCTGTCATTCTCTATTTAATAAGAATTAAAGGACAATGGTTAGCTAATTGGGTGAACAAGGCAAATTCCCTTGTGTGACAGTCACATTTTTAAGACAATTTTAGGTGAAATTTATCCTTGTAATACAACATATGGCATCAAATATATGCACATTTAAAGAGTAATATAAATTACTTACTGCTTTTGTCAATTTTTTCCTTAGAATGTTATTGAGTAAAGCATAGAAGTGATGATAATCAATATTTATAATAAATGGATGGTGCAACTTGTTATATTGTTAGAGTTAAATATATTTTAAAAATGAATATAAACTCTGCAGTTACTTTCCAAATAAATAAATGTGCATAACAGTCTTTTATCTAGTACCATGGCAGCAAAACTCACTCATGCAACAAGTCAATATGACAACAGGCTATATTTGTGATAATAGGCTTATGTAATGTATTTGATGAGTTTTATATGACTCATGATGAAAAAATGGTCAACAACAGAACATTAATTTGATTGTTAAAAGAATATAGCGATTATCTTGTAAGTATAAATGTTGGCACAGGCCAATTTTAACCAGTGTAGTGCATAATATGATTGCAGTGTATGCTGCAAGAAGTAAGCAAATAATATTCATTACTATTAGGTACTGCCAAGTAGAATTTTGACTCATGGCTACCATATAGAGATTATTAATTGCAAACTTTCTGTCTTCAGTCCAGGCATTTAGGCTTCCCAAAGGAATCTTCACTTTTGCAACAATTGAGTTCATCCATTTTGCTGGATGTCCACTTCCACTTTTTACCTTCAACTTTTACAAGCATTATGACTTTTCCATGGGTCTCCTCATAAGATGCCCAAAATAAGCTTCACTTTGGTCATTTGTGCTTCAAGTGAAAGTTTAATTAGATTAATAATCTACTTATTCATTTTCCTTGTGGTCCATGGCATTCTGAAAATTCACAATACATCAATGCTTTTCCTGTCCTGCTTCTTCCTTGTCAGTTCCATTAAGAGTCAGAAAATTACAATTCATTATTCTTTTCACTCTGTTCTTTAACTTTCCTTGCAAGTGTTGCCAGATTTCCTCAGCTGTCTGCTTTAAATGTGATGTCGTCAGTATATCAGAGGTGGTTGTTTCACCAATTTGGTATCCACAATTGAATTCTTTCAAAAGTCATCTATAACATTTTCACTGTCATCCCTTGTTTTCCTCACATTTCAAGCCGTCTTGTCACTTGGTTTTTTAAGCATCTTCAGATTTGCCACTATACAGTACATATGGAGTCATCACCACTCTGAATTCTCCTTATATATCAGATCTATATCTCAGCTACATTGAATGATCTTTATCATAATATTACTGGAATTTGGCACGAGGGTAATTTTATGATCGCTTGCAAAGCCTGCCAGATCTTCTTTATTTGAAATTGGTATGCAAACAGATCTCTTCCAATCTCCAAGCCATCACGTTGTTTTCAAAATATACTGGCATAATTTTGCCGACATTTCAACAACTCTTTTTCAGTTGCTTATAACACAGTAACCCCTTCAAATTCACACATTTTACATTCACAATTTTGGTTATTCCTGAGTTGACCATGAACAGTAAGTAGTTTAGGAGCATGCCAAAAGATTGCAAAAACTCACAGATGATGCCTAAGCTGAAAACAATACTGAAAATGATTGGGATCACATAAAATCATATAAAACATAAATATTAGTAATATTAGTATTAAAAGTCTTGGCTTGTGTAGACCACGCATCTTTGTCTTAGCAGCCAGCCCTACTCTTGTGTTAGCTGTCTTTATGACCATGTAATCTTGTGTTTCTCTTGGTAACTTTAAAAAATTTCAGTGCTGTTAATTTTGCATTTTTAATAATGAGTGCTTCCATTGTGTATAGTAGTAACTTTGTACATACAGTACAGGGGCACAATTTAGATGGTTTGTATATTATATAAAAGGTCTTGATAGAAAATGACAAAGTAATCTGACATGCAAAGTATACAGTACAGTACGGTTTGTTTAGAAATTGATAGGAAATAGACTTATTATGTTATCGTTAAGGTTACCCAACTGTTATGGGTTACGGTCAGAAGTGCCCAAGTATTATTTGCAAATTTTCACAATTGAGGGTATCTAACACCTCTCACCCTCGCACATGTGAAGGGGGTACTGTATTTCTATTGAGATGCCTTCTAACCTCGTGAGTTGCCTGTTTGGCAGTGATCTCAGGGCTAATTTGACCTACAGTTCCATTATTCAGCATTCTTCCATGTGTCTGACCTTATTAAATATATCTTACTTATTGATATCTTTACTATAGAGGTGTTCAATGTGTTTCTTCCATCTGTGTTTGATCTTCTTATGTCAGTTATTTTCCCCGTGATGTCTTACAATTAAGGGTGGAGGATCTTTTAAATTCTACAAAATTTCGGAAAAACAACTCTCATTCTTCCATATTTATTTCATTCTTCACTGACAAGTTATAATACTGATAATTTTTCTTCCTGGAAGCTGCAGTTTTCTTTATTATCTTTCTTGATTTAGGCTTTTAATTTTCATTTTCAGTTTCCACTGTGCCTCCTGTCATCCACATTGATTTCTTTGGCTCTTTAATTTTGGTCAAATTTTTAGCGGATTCCTCTTGAATGACTTCTATGAATTCCATCCACAATTTCTCTGGTTCTTAATCAATGGCATCCAACATCTCAAATAAATTTCTAATGTTTTCCTTGAAGGGAATGAGTATACTGAAAGTCAGATGGACAGCTTAAGATGTTCCTTTTTAACTCCACTTGGAACGTCTCTGTCACACAATCTGCTCCAGGCCACATCGTTCCTGTTTGAAGTGAGTTCTTCAGAACAAATACCATGTTTTATTTCCATGAACGGCATCTAGTTATTACCAAGTGTGGTGATTATCACCATATGACGTTCATAGAATTATCTGGAAGTGAAATTAATATAATAGTCTATAGATTTGCAGAAGCTGATAAGTTAAGTTAGTCTCCAGCTTTGTTTTTGCTTCCAAGTCCATACTGGCCAACTGTATCTTCTCTTTTCTGACTGTTTGACAGTCCATAATCACCTGGAATATATATTGATGGAAAATTCTGTCTATTTCAGCCTAACCTGGTCATTAAACATTTTGATTTATTCATTGTTCATTGCAAAGCCTGTAATACTGAAGGGGTGTCCATGACATTGAATTAATATTAATTGGTCTATTGTAGCATCGTATTTGCATTTTACATATTTAGCTGATGCTTTTGTCCAAAGCAACATACAAGCAAGGCAAATAGCACATTGCTAACATAAATTCCAAGGAGTCAACTAGGTATAAGTGCAGCTAGGCTGAGCTTCCAATGAACAAGTGTAAGCAGTACTGCAGCAGCTACACAACAAAGCAGACCAGAAGTGCAACATAAGAACATTCAGGTAACATAAAGAAGCAACAGGCTAGTAGAGGAATTCATGGAACAAATGGGTCTTAAGCTGATTCTTGAAGGTGGTGAGAGAGTCAAATGACCAGATGTAGTTTGGCAGCTCATTCTATCATCAAGGAACTGAGGAACCACACAAGAGAACCATCTGGAGTGACACTTCTCGTGTGGTGGAGGGCGCTCCAAGTGGAGTCGGTTTTCTGACCAAAGGGGGTGAGTTGGGACATTGGTCTTGAGGAGGCTTTTGATGAAGAAGGGTGACTGTCCATTAATGGAACTGTAAGCCACCACCAAGGACTTGAACTTTATGTGAGCGCCAACAGGGAGCCAGTGAATAGAGACAAGGAGAGGTGTGACATGAGACCTTTTAGGGTCAACGAAGATCAGAAGTTCTGTCACCTTTTAATTCACTGCATCAAGTTACAGTCTTTTCAATATCCTGCCCAAATATGAAAATGACACCATTTCTTCATTGTTGTCCACTGAATGGTGTATTTGCCATTTGAAATTGTCCTAGTCCAGTGTATTTAACACTAATGCCTAAGATGTTAACATGTAAGTGATTAACTTACATCTTTACCACATCCAGTTCTCCCTGGTTCATGTTCCACACATTCCATGGTCTAATAGCGACCATTTCTTTGCAGTTTAGGATTTTCTTTTCCAGCATGGCAACATTAGTGATCTGATTTCCAAGTGTTATTGATCCAACTGCATCATAAACACAAGCACATCATAAAAACAAGTATTCTTGGCTGTTCCTCAGTAGCATATTGAGTGAAGTCATGATTGGAAGACTACCATTTCCAATTCCTTGTCACCAGTCTTTAACCCTGATTGCTTTAGGGACTGGCAGACACTGCTTTCACAACCGTACAGTATGCAACCTTGGATAAGTATCTGCTATATAAATGTAACATTTACCATTTCCTTTTTCTACACTGACATAGTCTTTGCAATTGTCACCACTGTGATTTTTTGCCAAAAACATTGGGAAACATTAACTACTTGCTTCCCTGATGTGGACTCATTACCCTAAAAAGGTATCATAACCTAAGTCAGAATGATTTATAATCCATTGTACTACTGAACTGGTTTAGTTCCCCTAAATCTGTATCTGGACCGAAAACACAATGTAATCCAGACGGAGTGATCGGTCCCCTCCCCATGTCGGTGAAATTTATCAAGTGGGACCCCACCCCTGCACGGATTTTGGCTTTGTGTAGCTGATGAAATCTGGACCTCCGGGAAAAATAATCGATTACCCCTGGTTTAAACTGTAAACAAAATAAAAGAATTGAAGAGTTGGATGAAAATACATCGTATGAATATTAGGCAAAATGCACAATGTTCAGCATACTGTATGTTTGCTGTCTTCACCTACATTTCACTTTCGAGTATAATAAAAGCATATTGCTTAATTGAAAACGGATTAGGTTGTGCTTAGTACATCTGGATTCTGGCATTAGGTGGTATGGAGCTGATATAGGATATTCCCTGATGGGGACAAAAAGAAGCCTAAAAAGAATGAGTGGTCTTATGTTATAATAATTTCCTCACTCTTCAGCGGCTTTGTAGTGCAGAACTGGATTAGCAGGACAAAACAAGCACTTCTTGAATGATCAAATAAAGATGGAGTGCACAGTACGGCTGACAGGCACTACATGTAATGAAGGGAAAACACCAGCAGCTCCTGTTTCAAAGAGAAATGAATTATAAAACACTCAAACACAAACACATTAGGGCCACTTTATTAGGCACACCTGCTCATTGATGAAAACTGCTCCTCCAAACACTGAATCACATGCCTGAAAGTGAATATATAGAGCATGCAGACAGATCAAAGTAATTTTGAATGTAGTGTGATTGCTGGTGCCTTGTGTGGTGGTTCCCGTATCTCAGAAACAGCCACCCTCCTGGGATTTCTGCACATTACAGTGTCTCGAGTTTATAGGGAATGGCACGGTAAACAAAAAAAAAATCCAGTCAGGGGCAGTTCTGTGGCTGAAAACACCTTGTTAATGAGAGAGCCCAGTGGAGAATGGTCAGACTCGTTAAAGCTAACAGGAAGGCCACAAGTGCAAAAATAACAGCTCAGTACAACAGTGGTGAGCAGAAAGGCTTCTCTGAAAAGACATATCAACCATTGTGGTGGTTCTGGAGACAAAAGGGGGTCCTACCCGGTACTACATAGAGGTACCAACTAAATAATAGATGTATATAAACACATAAAAACATAAGTACATATTTATATTATATGTATACATAAATATTATGGTTATATAGTTCAATTCAGTGTGGTTTCAAATGTCTGTCATAATTACAAAAAAAGTTATTTTCTCTGAAAATTAATAGTGATTAATCATTTACTTTGTTTACTTCATTAAGAATGCCTCCCAAATTTGTGATATTTTGGAGAAGTTAAACTTAAACTAAGTAATAGAGACAAAACGGTGTCGTTTTGGAAAAGTTTCTAACATATTTTTCAGCTATCTGATGAGCTCAGAAAACACCAGTACAAAATGTCTTTCACACAAAGTTTTGCTGGAAGATGTGATAGCAGATTATACATATTATAAATATATACAAAAAATGTTTACAAAACTACACAAGGAAACTTCAGACCTTCTGCTAATGACTATCTATCTACAGTATCTATCTATCTATCTATCTATCTATCTATCTATCTATCTATCTATCTATCTATCTATCTATCTATCTATCTATCTTCCTGTCTGTCTGTCAGCTGCACAAATTCTCTGCATTTATTCTAATACATATAGTATAGTTACAGAAAGATACGTACTTCCCCTTTTGTTGATTTACAAATACATAAAATTCATGTATGTATGTGTGTGTTTGCCTATACAGTATATACTGTATATATAGGTGGGTATACATTATTCCACAGCTGCGGGTTCGAAACCCCCCACTTCCGTATGTCTGGAGTGTATTCTCACTGCGCTTGTGTGTGTGTATGTGTATGTGTGTGTGTGCGCCCTGCCCGGGAGTAGCATCCCCTTCAGGCTGTTCCCTAAGCTTGCACCTTGTACTTCCTGGCACAGGATCCATTCTCACGAAGAGGTGGACACTCTGGATGGGATGCTAGTCTAGTGCAGGGCACGCAATCATGTCATATGGGCAATACAGACTTAACTAGAGTGAACAGCCAAACTAAATTCAATATGTGCAATACTATACGCAGAACTGCTTTATTAAATTAGTACAAGCTGGATTGTTCTAGTATAACATACAAATTTGGAGTGTCATTTTATAACCAATTTGTTTTGTTTATAGCTAAAACAATGAAACGTAACAAAAGCAAACTACAACTTGCTCCTGTTATGGGTCTCAAAAAAAGCAGCTATCACAGTGGTGAAATACACAGACGAATTGTGAATCTTGCTACTTTGGGACTCTTGAGGAAAGTACCTACATTTCTTCAGTAAAATACCCAGCTGTGTAATTGTGTTAAACTCAAAAAGCTGTTCCTCCCTCATCCACTGACCCAAGTTTGACTTTGGTGTTTTGTTTAACTGTCATTGCTAATTCTTTGTTTACAACATGTCTTGTGCCTACTCAGGGCAATGACCTCTTGTTCAATAATTGTCCACCAGCGTTAACTGTTTTCTTCTGACTGCTCAGTGCTTTTAAATGCCAATGCTGAATACAAACCCTGATTAAAATAACTCAAGCTATTGATTTGGGTTCTTTAATGGACAGTACTTTCAATTCACTTCTTACTTCAGACAGGATAAATAGGTAACAACAATGGTTGACATACCCATGAAAAGGACAGAAAAGACTAAAATAATCCAAAAACTACAGATAATATAAGCTGCGAGAGTTCTCCTTTCACTTTCAGTTTGCTAATCTCTGTCAGACTACTGCAGTTAACCCTGAAGTCTATGGACTGCAGAAATTCTATAAATGATTATTCAGAAGTCTATGATGATTTATAATTCTAATTATTATTATAATTATTTAAAATTATTATTATATTGAAAGCATAAAATGATATACATGCATCTTACAAACAGTGATATTTCTAATAATAATCATACTGGTAATTTACTGTATAGTCAGGTTTTCAAATAAATATATAATTAAGTCATAACTCTATAAGTCTGTTTTTGTATAATAAATTCATAAACAAATCATGTTCTTAATTAAAAAGTTCAAAATTTTGAACCCAAAGGTCATGAGAATTTTAAATCTGAACAAAATAGTTTAATATTTAGTTCTTGAAATTCATTTGGATAACTGGTATTTACCTTTTAGCTTAAAAAATGTACGTGTCAGTTTCATAATCATAAGTAATAATAATAAATGTGTAAATAAATATATTGTGATATAAATCAAGAACAACAACTGGGGTCACAACAGACCGTTTACAGTTTTCCTCGACTGCTTTGGCACATTTCTCAAATGACCATTAACATTTGCAAAACAACAGATGTAATCCCCACACCATAATGTCACTTCTAAAAGCAGGACACAATTTCTCATTGCTTCACACAAATACCCAAATGTTTCAGTACATGAATGGAAAAGTTATTGTACAATTGTCATCATTTGGCATAATTTTCAGTTGCTTCAGTCTTGCTGGTCAAAATGGATTATGTAGTTATATTTTTGTAATAACTGTACACCCAAAACTATATATGTAAGTGATCATCATGTAAGCCACCACATACAAAACAGTTCACCAAACTGTCAAAATGATTCAAAAATATATTCTATAAATTGCAGTGATATGGCATTGCTGTATCTTTGGTTCCCGCAGTACCTGATTTTGTTGCTGTTTTGTTGTTCTTGTATTGCCATTTTGCTATTTTGTGTTATACATTGCTGTGGGACCTGTTTTGCTATTGTACTATGTCTCGAGATCTGAAAACTACATGTGGATACTTCATTTTGCCACTGAACTTTACATATTGAAATGTAGAGCCTTGCGAGGTTGAAACTGGTGTCTTTGACATAGATAAGTATCAGTTTGTTAAAGAAGAATGACAATGAGAAAATAGGAAATCACTATCATTCAGAATTTTAGAGCTCCGGAACATACTTACACTGACACTATGACAATATGACAATATATCTAAGCATTTTGACTCTCACAGTTAAAATGATGCTAAATGTACTTCACATTTTAGTGGCACTGAGTAATTCATTCAAAGTTATTTGCTTTTGAGACATGAGATAATTGTTTTGGGTGAAACAATATTGTTGAGCTATATGTTTTGAGAAATACTCTTATAATTGTGAAAATTTTAGGTTTCATGAAATGTGCCAAAGCAATCGAGAAAAACTGTAAGGGAATACTTAAAGTACTATTTAGAAATCTTGCTTACAAAAGTTGATACATATCAGTGATGATTAAAAAAATAATTACAAAATCAACATAAGTGTTTTATAGAGCAATAAAACTAAAAGAAATACATGAATACATGAACATAAATTTATTTAAACAGAACATTTTAAGGTAATTTAAAGTTATTAATTCATTATTTACCAATAGGTTATTGTTAGGTGAATATTTAATTGTTATATATAAGACTAAAAACTTCAGCAAATTGCAGTAATATTCATAATGTAATTTCGCGCATAAATCTTCCCCCACTGTAATCTATATAAACGTAAGAATCAATCAAGATTTAAATGACACTTACGTGTCATTTGGAAGACTTGGAAATATTATTTCTTGCTGTTTTAAGCAGTTCATAATAATCGAGTTTTACCTTTCCCCGCAGCTTTCGACTAACCTGAGAAAATGAAATAAACTCTCTGCGAGATGCGTAGCGTTCTAATTACGGAAAAATCCCAGTGATTTAAATAACTCTATAAAACAATGTTTTATATATGTCTTTGAAATATTTCACTCTATTTCTAGTCCTATTAAACAGACCCTGACATCAGGAATTTCCAAACAAAGTGTACAGATTGTGAATTTAGTCGGTACGCAAACCCTATCTCACTTGCGAAAAGTTAACCCACAACTTAAAAAGAAAATAAAAGATTGATTAGCTGTTAGCTATTAGCTAAAGATCGTCACTATGGACTACAATATCAGTTACTGAAAAGCTAAAATAGCACACAATTGCAAATCTGATCTGCTCCGACACGACAAAATCACAATAGAATGACAGAAATGTAAATAACTGCATTTTAATATTAATTTCATTAAACGTGTACAGGCTGCGTTTATGACAAAGTGAAAGTTTTCAGATAAACAGACCGAAAGAAAATGCAATAGTTTTAAAAACAATACTTACGCTTCTTGTACTTACAGATTTGGGATGAGGAAAATCCCGTGTTATTGTCCCCGCTGGCACTTTAGCGCATGGGAAGAGTGTAATGGCACCGCATGAGAAGATGCGCTGCCGGTGATCCGGGCGGTCCCCGCTTTGTGGGGATGGCATCAGCTGCGCGTATGCATGATAAGGAAACTGTGGCGAGTTTCCCAAAAAAAAGAAAAAGAAAAAAAGGAAGAAGGGAAAGAAAGGGGTTGAATGTGAGATCAAGTGCTGCTCACGACCGTAAGGTGCTGCCACTCAGCGCCGGATTGGCTCGCTGCCTCCCCGGGGGAGCCGGTGGAGCTGTAGGGAAGCTCGTCTCATTTATTTCTCCTTGTTTTACCATCGAGGATGGCATGGCGATTGAAGTCCACTGCAAAACAACAGAGCTGCTTAAAATAGTACGACCGAAATTTATTCGAACCAACTTTTTTATTTAGTTAAAAAATAATAATATATATATATATATATATATATAAATTTAGATTAACCATACATTAAAAACCGGCCACCCACATCGACAGTATAACATGCACTTGCCTAAGACGAGATATCATGCGAATTTATGTAATTAACATGCCTCCAATTCACAATGGAATGGTTTTAAGTTGTATTTTTTGCCTAAAGTTCCTACGGTCTGCGGTTATTTAACAGTACTTGAAACTTATCATACTGAACAATTTTATTTGATTATATTACACTTTTCCTATGAACAGTTTATTCTTCTAATGCATGTATTTGGGAGTTACTTTAAAACAGGCATTATTTTAAAGTATACAAAAAAATATTTATTACTTATATCTGTTGTTAATTATATCGTTTTGGCTGAAAATGTTTTTTAAAATGGTTAAGTCCCTTGGTTTCTGAACTGCTCTCGTTTCACAAAGAGCTGTATTTATGAGTTAAAATGGGAAATGTGATGCATGCTGGTAATTTATTTGGCATAGGCCTTTGTGTTACTCTCTCGTACCTCCAATTCTGTAACTAATGTGATGTGTGAATGGAAATTAGGTTTCAGTGCTGAACTGAGAAATGCAGAATTTGCACTCAAACACGAAAGGCGTTTTCCCACCGCTATAACTATGTTTCCGGAGCCTGGAACTTGGAATAATTTTGATCCCGGAGTTCTCCAGGTTAGATGACCTTAAACCTTTCGACATAGCGGAGGAGAGAACACCTTCCAGTAACGAATGTCCCGTGATTGTCGTTAACTGTTGCGTGTGTACATGTGCAATCTTGCATGTGTAAACTTGATACTGAACAATGACATTCGTCGTTTCAGGCATAGCTAACTAGCTCGTGAAGACAGCCTGAGTCCCTGAACCCGAACAGGTACTTTTCGTTCGACCTCGAATTACGAGCGGGGTTCATGGCGATAAACTTCCTTACTGGTTGACATGGATGTTATGCGGACATTTGGCGGAAAGCGATAGAAATAGAGGAACAAAAATGAGCAGATGGAATTATTTTTGTACCTCAGTTACATTTAAGGCAGTACCTTTTTTGCTTGAATTTCTGCGTCTGAAGATTCGATGGATAAACGATATACTGTCTAACGGCGCCGGTGTTTTGTCGAGTTGATCTACTTTGTCGAGTGCTAGTGCTAATCGATAGCCCTAACCCTAACTCTTGCCCTAACCCCAACCCCCCAAAACCCCTAAAACCCCTACTTTAACCCTAACCCCTAAAATTTAACCCTAATCCCAAAACGGTGGAACTGCACATGCGCAGGAAGGCTCGCTAGCACGTCTCGATAGGTAGCTCAACTCGTCAGAATACCGGCAGTTAAACGTACCAGCGCTTATATTAGCGGAATAACATTATGTCGTTGTTTATTATGTGGAAAACGAAAGATCTAACAAAGAATAATAAACACCGTGGGTACTACAAATAAAATATTAAGAAAATGCTGTGTTCCGTTTTGATCGTAATCGGTTGCCTACAAAAACTAACAAATCGACTTGTACACCCTCCATTGTTTTGGGGTGACGGTTTAGTTTTGTATGAAATGACGTGTGAAGTCTAACATGCGAGCTTTTTTTCGTCTCCCATGATTATTTAAGATAAAATCCCAGTTCCTTTTGCGCGGTGTGAAAGCAACACACGAAAGTAGCCAAGAGCTACAAAAGTCCCTAGTCAAGGCAGCCCACTAACTCAGAACCAGGAACTATAGGTTCCTGAACTTTGGGGGGGGGGGGGAAGCGCCTGAAGTCCTGATTGTATAACATCATCTTGTTTCGTTTGCAAAATACTAAGTAATTTGTATTGATAAGACCATTTCAGGATGTTGAGGACTGAAAACGCCTGTCTTGTTCTAGAACCAAAGTTAAAAATAACAGGAAGAGTCAACTGATTATGCAGCTGTGACAATGCATTTGCTGTTCTTACTAATACAGCCTGGAAACACTGTCCAAGTCCTTCAGCTGAAACCAGGGCTTGAGCAGTCTTAGTAAACAATTGTCATTGGCAGTTCTGGTATTACTGATTAAGTCGGCCAGGCTATCATGCTGGACCCTATTTGCAATTATACGATTCTTATATCCGTCGGTGCCAGTTCTCCTGCATTTGCCCCCCCCCATTAGTGTTCAAAGAATCAGTAGACTCAGAAGTAAGTGTACACTTTTGGCAGAAAGGTGTCTAGGCTGATTTTGTGGGAAATAGGGGGATCAGCTTAGAATGATAAAGAATTAGAAATAACAAATCTAGAGAGATGATAATGGTAATCATAATAATGTAAGATTTCCATAATGTATAGGCATTAGATATTTCATTTTTCTTTATGTTAGACAACTTAAAGTCAGTGACAGTTTGTAGGGACATAACTTATATAGTACAATACTAAATATATGTGTGTATATATGTGTGTATATATAAACTGTGTGTATATAACCTTTTTTGAGTCTTGTGTTGTTTGTCAGAACGATTCAAATAATTTAATAAGCAATGACAGAAGCAAACTGTATAGTGCTCCTAATTAGGCCTACTTACAAAACCTGTTTTTTTCAGCTATGGGCATAATTGATTTTGCAGATAAATGTGTAATTGCTCTAATAATAATTCTGCACAAAATAATAAACAGATTTCAAAAATCAACCTCCATGTGACATTACAGTATACTCTTTGTGGTTACGACATATAATAATTTACCAATTTAATCAGCAAAGCCAAGTGGTTCAGAAACACGACTTCGCAAATCTAATGTAATATCCCAGTGATCATCCAGGCTTTCCTCCAAGTATGGCCACAGATTTTCATCCTCATTACATCTAATGCCCCGTGCAAAGCATTAGGGGAAAAATACACCGTATCCATCCCCTGTAATCATAATAGTGAATGGATCGAGCACAAACATCAGAACCTTAGGATAGTGGTAATAAACCTTCAACCTCTGTGCAGGAAAAAAGCATCTTAATGAGGTTATGGAAGGGGTAATATGATGGGAAAAGTTCCATACCCACGTGTTAGTGGGTAGTAAAGTAGAGTCATAAAAGCAGGCATTGTTCCAAACTGCTATATAATTTGGCACGTTAGCCTCATCAGTCATATTATCTGGCAGTTGTAAAGGCAGCGGTGTCTTTGGAGTGTAAATGAAATAATAGATTTAATTCACCTATTCAGTGACTCATTTTTCTGTCTGTAAAATTGTGCTTGACTTGTAGTTTGTTCGAAGGCAAGTGTCACAATGAAGCTGAAGGGTTCCAGTAAAACAGGTTTCATTATCATAAGATCCGACCGGGTACAGATGGAATCAAGTAGAACCAAACCGTCCCACTCATACTGCCAGGTTTTCTCCCCGATGATCCCTGCGTCCTTAGGACAAAATACTGCAGGAAGCAGGTAACTGCCAGGACTGGGGATGCTTATTCGATGGAATGTTCTGGAACGCGGCATGCAGGACGTGCACTCAAGTGCCGATGGTTGAGCTGGTGGGGGGATAACTATCATAAGAATAATCAACATATGCTCTATCTGACTCTGTAGTCATTCAACATGAATGGATGGACAATTAAGAAGGATTTTAAAAAATGCACCAAGTAGTTAATACATTTGGATCAAGAAAAGTACATCCAAATATCTTCTGTACCTGCTTGACCAGAGTCTGGAGCCTTTCCCAGAAGCTATGGGTGCAAGGCAGAGAATAACCCAGGATGGGGCACCAACCCATTTCAGGGCACACCCTCACTCATCACTCACGGTTTGGTAACTCCATTTCAACTCAGCAAGTTTCTTCTTCCAGGACAGTGATGAGGAAACTGGAGAGGAAACCCTCAACGACAAAGAGAGAGAACATGCAAACTCCGCCCACACTGAGCAAGGGTGGGGTCCTGAACCCCAGTCCCACCGGTGTGAGGCAGCGGTCCTAACCACCACGCCACTCCTAAAAGTGCAACATTACAGAAATAATGATGAGAACCTAGTAGCCGATCTGTTACTAAGTTGCATCTGCTACCAGATATTATCCTTCTTGCTGACATGTGAAAATGTTATTTGACTTTTATGTAAATAGAAAGGATAAACATTGTACAATGGTTATTTCATTGGGTTCAAAGTTACTTCATAACTTTAAGCCATGCTTCAAAAAGAGCAATAAAAATGATTCACTGGGAAGTGTTTTTGATTAACCTTTCACTGTTAGTCTAATTTATTAAATTGATTAAAGCTTTATTAAATCTTCATTTCTACACCAAGGAATTAAGTACTCTTCTTCCATTTTGCAATTGCAGCAAATGATGGCATCAATACTGTTTTCATAAAGTAACCCAGGCATGTCGACACGTACAACATGGATAATGTGTTTGTTCTTAAGATTTTAAAACAGTAACAATCAAAGGTTTTGACACACCTACTTACAGAAAAATTAGAAAAATATTGAATATTATATATGGATTTATGTCCCCAGGTGGGCCCACCACCCGCAAGGGGAATGTCAGGGGTTCGGTGCACTGTGGATTGGGTGGCGGCCAAGGG
>JAODLC010000001.1:26591388-26616178 GCA_026781145.1 Hippopotamyrus pictus
CTGGCCTGGGAACGCCTCGGCGTCCTCCCCGAGGAGCTAGTAGAGGTAGCTGGGGAGAGGGAGGTCTGGGTATCCCTTCTGAAGCTGCTACCCCCGCGACCCGAACCCCGGACAAGCGGAAGATGATGGATGGATGGATGGATGGATATATGGATTTATACAGACCAATCAAAAGTAGCTACCTACAGGATGTTTTTCCAACTGTCTTCAAGGAGTTCCCAGGTAGGCTGAGCTCACATTGGCTACTTCTCCTTTATCTCTAGTCCAGCTCACCCAAAACCATCACTCTTGGGTTTAGGCCAGGTGACGATGGAGGGTAGGTCGTCTACTGCAGTACTCCTTCTCTCTCCTTCTTTGCGTGGTAGCTTTTAGCTTGGGGTGTTTTTTTGGGTCATCTTCCTGCTAAAAAACACATGAGATCCCAAGTACAAACCAGATGAGACGGTGTATCCTTGCAGAATGCTATGGTGACTATACTGGTTAAGTGTGCCTTCACTGTCACAAGCTAAGCACCCTACACATCACATCTCCCAAATGCATCATAGTTGGCACTATATATGCAGACATCATCCATTCACTTCTACATCTCTCAAACACAATGGCTAAAACCACAGTTCTCAAATTTGGACTCATCAGGCCTAAGGACAGATTTAAACTGGTCTGATGTCTACTGTCCCTGATAACATTTATCTTGTTTACTTCAGTAGCAGTTTCTCAGTAACAGAAATTCCATCATGGAGGTCTGATTGTTGCTGAAGCACTAGTACTATAATCTGAGGAGTAATTAGTTAATTGACAATTTCTGAGGCTGGTACCTCCACCCTTTTCACTACGGGTAGCTCTTGCTTTGCCTTTCCTTTTGCTGTTCTCGTCACAGCATATGATCGTTTTTACGACTGCACTTGAAAAAACTTTCAAAGTCTTTGAAAGTTTCCAGACTGACTGACTTTAAGGACAGACTGTCTTTTCACCTTGCTAAGATGAGCTGTTCTTTCAATATTATTAACTACTAAAACAAGGGAAAAGGACCTTCTTCCAAACTGGGCTATGTATACCTTGCCTGTCTTGTCACGAATTGACTTAAAAGCATTAATGAGGGAAGACATACCACAAATTAGCTTTTGAAGAGGTATACCTGTTAATTAGAATGATAGTTCAAAAGGAGAGGTACTATTTTTGGTGGGATGGGGCATTAAAAAAATTCATATATATATATATATATTTTTTTTTTTTTGGGTGGGGGGGAGATTTTGTTTTCAAGAGAAATTTGTGCCTAGACATGACAGGTGGCATAGGTGCAATTCCTTTACAACGTGAGTCACCTGCTGTATGTGACTTTCATAGGCACCGGTCTTTGAAGACTTGATTCCTACTGAAAAGCATGACACAATTTCAAGGTCAGGTGTCATCATAACGTATTTAGACAGCATGCACATTTTCAAAAGGTAAGTTACTGAATTGTTTCGTGTACAATGAGCAGAACTGAGGATCATTTTCGGAAACCTGAGATGAGAAACGATTGTCTTTTTAGCGAGAAATGTTTTCTGTCTTTCTGCTATGCCACATATCCTATTTAGCCTGTCTTTCTGATAGTGTAGTCATGAATACTGATTTTACCTGTGATTTGGTATAACACTGAAGCTCTTCCAGAGAAACCCTTTCCAGATTTATTGGGACAAATTACTTTTTTCAGGGAACCCTTCACAAATGCCTTTTAATTATGACATGCTGTTCATCTACAACCTTCCTGCCGGCAGATTCAATGCAATGTCCAAAGCTTCATCTAAGTTATTCTCATAGTCATTTTAAAACACCCTGCAGTAGACAGAACCAAATAGAACTGCACAGAACGGAAGGATGACCCCTGTCTCTATGTAGACAGCTGTCAATATCCATGAAGTTACTTCAACCAGTGATGCCTCTTTTTATTCAAGAACATTGTCATTAGCTCTTGTTAGTTACACATCTTCAAACAGGCCTATACCAAGCTGTCATTGTAGACATGGAATTTAATTGCAGGGTCTTAAGAAAAACAGAGAGCTACTAGTGGCTCAGCATGTAAATACACAGATAACATCCATCCATCTTCCAATAGCTTACCCTCCTCTTCATTGTTTTTCTGGAGCCAGGATTGGGCACAAGGCAGGGATTGAGCCTATTTAGGAAAGCTGTACATCACAAGGCACATATACAAAGTCCGTATTGTGTCTATCCTAGCTTCCTCCCACAGTCCAAAGACAGGCTTTACTAGATGGTTTTTATGTGTGTGAGGTGGACTGGAATCCTGTCCTGTTTGTTACACTACCTTGTGACAAATGTTGTCTGGGATAAGCTCCAGATCGCCCCCCATGACCTAGTACTGCGTATTTCTTTAGAAGCTAAATGGATGGATATTTATTGGAAATTAGAGTCCTTTTCTTATGAACAACAGCACTTTTTATGCTTAACACACCATATATCCTCTAGATTTTTATTTAACATTTGTTATATATTACCCTAAAGGAGGAACAGTGTAAAGTTATATGAAAAGTTGCTTGTATTTTGAGAAGGGGACAAATCATTCTGCACTTTATACGTATACCCCCCCCCCCCCAGACCCACTCATGCTGAAGTGCTCATCTCCAGAGAGGCTAACCGTGAAGTAACAGCCCAGGCGCCTGCCTACGCCTCCTGCCCGCCTTCCCCCTTCCCGCCGCCCGGCTCTTTCTTACTCAAGAGCCTGACACCAGCGTGACACTTCTAAAATAATCATTAACAACACGCACAGCTGACTGCAAACAGCCGGCTGCCCTCGGTGATGTGTCACCGATCATTAGCAGAGGTCTCGCTATCTCCAGTGATGAGACAGAGAGGAGGGAGCAGGGGGAATGGATAGAAAGCCCCTCTGGGTACAGGGGAACGAACACGGAAAGTGACATGTGTGTTCCATTGCTTCCTGTTGCTAGCAGGCTTCTCCTAAAACCATAAGAAAACAAGTACAGAAGAAGCACATATTAACATCTAACATGTGCTGTTACTCTTCACTGTAAACTCACGCATATCCTGGGATTCAAACAAATTACCCATTTTCCGGCTCCATCCCCATCTCGGCTTCAACACGCGTTTTGATTATTTCCCCGCCTGGCAGTGAATAATAAATGGCTTAACTGTTAAAAAGCAGAAATTATGAAAATGAAATTTGCAACCATTTACATAATTTGTATATGATACAAGGGCCGCACTCAAATGTGTATATTCTCCACAGTTGGATATACAATCATGAGCAAAACAAGGGTTGGAATGTGCGATTTTCACATCCCACGACACGTTTAAAACAGTATGCTGAGCAGTGAGCTTAAAATCTGCCGGCTGTATGCCCGTGAGACGGGGTGGCTCAGTGGGTAGTACTGTCACCTTAGTCCTCCAGGGTTGGCGGTTAAAATCCTGCCTCTGCTGTGTGTGTGAGCAGTTTGCCTGTTTCCCCTGCGTTATGTTGGGTTCCTCCTGCTCTCCTGCGGTTTGGCTAATCAGCCTCTCTAAGCCGCCTGTGGAGCGTGACTGCGGCTGCCCTGTAATGCACTGGCATCCCATCCAGAGCGTCTCTTACCCTCGTGGCCTTTGCGGCCTCTCCCAAGCACTGGGCCTCTCTGGCCAACATAAGTGCTTTGATTGGTGGATAAGAGGGCATCAGATATACTTTCTTCCTGAACTGAATATTGGCCTCTCAATGGCTCTGTTCCAATTTGCATACAAGAGCCTGTTTGACCTTGCAAGTGGAAATACGTTTCAGAAATGTTCAGAAATTTACTTTGCAAAAACTGCGTCATGTACAATTTTAGGGAAAAACAAATTAAAAGAAAAAAAAAAAATATATATAATGACTTTGATTCCTTAATAAATGACAGAGGCAGGTTAAACTAATGAATTATTCTGCTATTACATTTCAATTTTAATTACCGTTAATGGAAGTTAAGGTATATTAAAATGATAGAAATAATGATTGTAATAATCAGTCTGATGTCACACACCAATAGAACTAATTAAGAATAATTTGTGCCAGAAACTAACATGACAATCACTGATTACTTTTAAAACTGTATCTTCAGTATATAGGAAACAGCAATAGGAAATATTTCTTCGTTACCAGTGTGCAATCAAACTCTTTTTCTTCCAACAGTGTCATATTACTGAAGTAATATTAAATTATGCCAGATGACAGCACATAAAGATTACAAATTGAGGCTACCAGGATGTCTATTGAGTGTAAAAGATGAGTTAAATTCATTGTTCCATAAATGTCAGAAGCAGGTTAAACTAATGAAATATTCTGTTATGACATTTAAATTTTGGGAAAATTGATCAGAAATAATGAATACATGTAATAAGTGTCCCTTATGTACAGTACTTACAGGTAAACAATTTAAGATCTTTAAGTGTTGTTTTGTCACATAAGCTCAGATGCAGATGTATGCTTACTGAAGTACTGCTAAAATCTGCTCTATTTAAACAGGGATTTTATATTGCGCTTTACCATAGTCCCATATTCATAATGGCATTTTTATACATTACTAAAAAAATAACATGACTGTCTAATAAAAGATAACATGCATATTACAATATAGTTAGTAATAAACATCTATTTTGACATCCTATAAATGTTTACTTAAAATAAGATTAAAATTAATTATGTTTTAGTACATTTTTTAAATGATTGCTTTTGACCAATTCCCTTTGAGACGGTACAAGGAATTTTAAAAAGACCTTTGGAATTTCACAGGTTTCAGTCATAAGAAGTGGACGACTCCACCAAGACCAGGCATGGGTTAGAACATCTCGTCAACCGTTATTGAATGAATCAAGGGGTTTTTTGCTCACGGAATGGTCGACAGTGCCACTGAATTATAAACTCAGCTCTGAGTGTGTCAAGAAGAGAATGCTCAAGCATTCAAAAAAAGTATTCCAAAGTGCAGACTGACGCCAACAGTTTTTGAAGAAAGAGGCCCTAAAAACTAAATTAGGAAAAAAAGTTCACCTTTCAACATAAAAAAGGCTTAACGCTCAAAACATCTTCAAAATTAAATAAACGATGCTGACAAATCATAAAAAAGTGAACGAAGTGGAATTGAAGGCTAGCTAGTCAGAATAACTTTCTTTATGGATCTTTGTCCACTTCCAGTATTTGGTTTATGCAATTAAACTTTGCATATTGCTTTGCAAATGAATAAGTAATATATGCATTAAACAACTGGGTCCATGCATTGCTGCTGTGCTCCAGCCTGTCTCACGAAGTTCACTGGAACTGCTACTTGTGGTGTTTTTTCATTCCTCCCTTCCTTTGTTCTCATCGTGTCTATTTATCACGATGTGAAGGTTGAAAGAGATGTTATTAATCCTGCTGAATGAAGGTGGAGTAAGTGGTATGGATCACGCAGTGAGAGGTGTAATGATGGAAAGGCGCGCTTGGCCAGTGGCCTGTGCCATGTTGATAAATGGGGGCCCCAAGACCGGTGCAAGGAATGACAGGCTGGTGGGCCGCACACAGCCCTCTGCAGCGCACCTATCCGGCGCTCGGGAAGCACGAGGGGGAACGTGCTCCTCCTCATCTCAGCATCGACTTACTTTCCTCCTCATCTATCACACTCTGTCCTTCCACTTAATTTTCAAAAATTGTTTAGAATAGCCTTCATTTTGACCATCTAAAATTACAATATAAAAGGAATCATTACATCTCTTGTCTTGTCTTTTTGTTTGCACAACTCAAGGGGGCTGTTAACTCAATCCCATTGTGCTGACGTGTACAATGAAAACAATAAAGAACTGAAATGAATTAGATATATTATACTGACTCAAGGTTGGGCCAGAGATCTAAATAAATTTCAAGATTGCTGAAAAACTTGATTTTATATTTTATTTTTATATACAAATACTGCAAACATTAGAATTATTGTACATATTGTATATGTCAAAACTTAAAGCAGTGCTACATAAATTATTTCTTTAGGAATATCTAACATTTTAGCAAAACACTGTCATAGCACAGAACAAACACGTTATTAAACAGACATAAGAAAACTATGACAATTTTCAAATAAGAATCCATGTTATTGCGATGTCCTGATCAACGTGAAGTCACCTGTCACTACATATCAGCCAATGGTCAAAAATGAACATGTCATTTCAATTATGTCACTGTTGTCAGAGTAACTCTCAAATAACAGCACAATATTGTACATATGTCACTCATGATTTGAAAACATCTAATGCGAAATATCTCAAATTTTTACGTTATTTAATAAGAATTTAATAAGTGATGAAAATATTGACAAGATCTATTACTGATATCCACAGGTAAAAGAAAATGGGAGAAAGTATTAGTTTAAAGAGAGGATTTCATTGGATGCATATTTTGAATCCCCCCCACCCCCCCATATAATGTAGAGCCATATAAAATGCATTTTATTTTAAGAATTCATCTCTATGATGCATTTGTTGGCTGGTGGGTTTTACAATGAGATCTAATCTGAGAGCTGCCTAACTTTGGCTCTTGGCTATATAAATGTTTTTTTTTTCATGTTTGTTGTTGGTTTATTTTCACAATTTGCCAGTTTCTGTGTGATCGTCATGGTATTATCCACTGTAAACATTCTCAGATTTGACCTCGCTTGCCTTTCCATTTTTTCCTGCACTTGAAATAAATTTGTTGGTGAGTTACTGCCACTATAGTCTTTGCATACTTGACTGGTCATTCTGTCCTAACAAAAGTGTTATGGGTATTTTTCAGTGTTTTTTAACGTATACCAGACTGGTCATTAAAAGTTTACCCAGTTTACCAACATGGTTAAGTCTTTTTTGTTGCAAACAATGTGACTTATTTTATTAACTCAAGTATCTGCCACTAGCCGTAGGCAAGATGAGTTGCACCTCAAACCCAGCCATCTCGCCCTACTGTCAATGCGTTCATGCGATGGTGCAGAACTGCGTGGAAACACAATTGGAAACAGAAAACTGACGTGACACGGTGTTGCTGGCAGGTCAATGTCTCTGGAAGAACATGTGGCACTGAGAATCCAAGCCCAGGCGATCGGTGAACGCCAACGATGGAAACAAGGACATTATTGGCCAATAAATGGGAACGAGGAAATGAAACAGGAACCGAGAACCAGTAGGTGATAGGAATCTGGCTAACTTGGAGTGGAATCCCAACAGACTAGGAATTAGATTACAAAACTCAGGCAGACTGAATTTATGAGACCCTAAACTTAGGATGCTGGACAAGTAAACCAACTGACAAATGAATGACAGGGGTGGTCGGATTACTGAGGTTCCAACTCAGTCTAATGTAGAAAGCATCAAACAAGAATGAGTTCAGATAGTTCTTATTACAAAAGAGAACATCCAAGAGATCTCCAGATCCAAGGGAACTCCAGAGATGTGAGGCCAGCGTGCCACCCCTGTAGCATACTAACCTCTATTAATTTCCAAAATTCAAGGACTTCTCTGTTTTATAGCAGAACGTTGTGTTGTCTCTGCCAGTGACAGGGCCGCTTGACACTAATAAAATATTTACAAAGAGTCCATCCATTTTGTGTAGGATAGAAGCCTTCAGATTAAATGATCTCTGGTGTGTCGTTTTTTTGGTGCACATCCCAGTTCTACTTAAGTAGCCAAGGAACCTAGTAATACGCCCAGTTTTGGTGCAATTTGGTGCAACTATTCATGACATCCTCATTCATCTAACATAGTAGACATTTATTAATAGATTTAGTATTGTCATTAATGACTGCCATTACATCAACCAAAACTATTTACATCTATGGAATTTAAAGAAAAAAAAAATTCTATTTCACACACATACATTTTTAATATTAATGAAATAGAAACAAGTGAACTGAATCAATACAATACTCGTCACCTATCCTCTCACCTATTCCAGAGATAATAATAAAAATGTGATTCCTATATCATTCTCCAATACCAGACATCTTATACTGCTTCAGAATGAAAGCAAATGGCCACACCGAGGCACCTTTACCACACACACACACACACACACACACACACACACACACACACTGGTTTGTAATTATATCTTTATATCTTTGTGGGGACTCTCCATTCATTTCTATTGGGAAAACTCTAACCACAACATGATGACCATAACCCCTACCCAGCCCTAACCTTAACCCTAAGCAACCAAACAAAATACAAAAGTCTTTTTGGAATTTTTGTTTTTTGATCAAAACAACAGGTTTTTATCATATTGGGTATTGGGGGGACATTTAGTCTCCACAATGTAATATAAACATGACCCCCCCCCCCACACACACATTACCCCTTCAGGCTGCAAAGGTATTTGCAATATTACAAATAAAATTGTCAAACATACAGAAGTAAGACGATTAAGCAGCAAAGCATTGTACTATATGTATACGCAGTAATCAAACACTCAAAATAACCCTTAAAACAGATTTATCATTTTTATTGAGTCTTACGCTTGATTATATTTCTCTCAACCAACTGGCTATCACCCTTGGGCCTATATCTGTATCCCATAATGCCACATTGGCCAATCATACACACACACACATTGAGTTCCCTGAGTCGTACGAGAGCTCATGGGACGCTCTAATTATGTCACAGCACTGCCCCCCCCCCCCCCCCCCCGCTGAATAATTTCCAGCTGGTGACCAGTGTAATAAAATGTAATAGCAGACAGTGTTAGGTGTCAGAATATTACAGACATTAATGGAAAAGCTGCTTCCATTCAGATGGCAGCTCCATTACTGGGACTGTCACAGCCCACTGGTTACTAAGCTAATGGGCCAAAGTCTGAGCACTGCTGACGGGAGGAAGAGAGTGAGCCAGGAGAAGGAGCTTCGGAAGAGAATGGAAAAGGACAGAGAGAGTGGCAGATGTCTGAAGAGGAAAAGGGAGATTTACATTATATTATACAGCGTCTTAAGAACAGGAGAGGAGGAATCATAGAGGAGACAGAGAAAATAAGTAACAAAATAACAATGATTAACCTGTCATTTTACTGCAAGCACTTTAACTAATTAGGACTGGTTGGATGCCTAACAGCCTAGTCCCTACCAGGACGTGATCAAACTTTGGCCAAAGGGATCTTCCCTTAATCATGCTAGTGCCCAGGACACCCCAAAGGGATGGAGATAGAAAGCAAATAAAGACGGAGAGGGATTAAAGGAAAGGAAGCAGAGTAAAGAGAGAGGAGAAATATTACTCAAGTTTACTGCTAAAATTCCAGCCCACCCCAGATTCTCATGCGGGTAAAGCGGATCTCTGAAATAAATCCACACCAACAGAGAAGCTGGGATGCTATCTGCGAAGACAGAAAGTAGAGGCTGAGTTTGAGAGCGGAAGGAGGCAGTGACATAGAAGCAAAGCTAGAGATATATTTAAAATCTGTATATCACAGAAATTATCAAAATGACGCTAAGTAAGGAACAAGTCGCAGACATTAACTTTCTTAACAAAAAGTCAGCTACTACTACAAGAAAAACGGCCAGCATGGTGAAAGAAGCCAGAAAAAAAGAAGACAAGCCACTCAAGAAAAGAGCACGGCCTTCCGAAGGAAGAGGAGTGACTACAAACGATGTCGCCACAACAGTCAAGGACCTTGAGATGCACGGTCAGACATCCGAAATGTGGAATAATGCTGGACATGAAAAAACAGTTCCCCAGATGTCAGGCCTGTGTTTCTGCGCATGTTGTTGGTGCGGCTCGATGAAATCTGACATGTCCCTGTGTTCTGTTTGCTTGTCGTGCAGAAATGCATGAGCTCCAGCGCCAGGATCAGCTGACAGCGTTTACTCTTGCCCGCTGCGGCGACACCGAGTCCTGCTATCAAATCAAATAGCACGCATACAGTGATACACAAACCCCACCACCGTCTGCTGTGGTAATTTATGAATAGCTACCGCAAAAAAAGACACTAATTAGGAGACTCATCTAATTATTTGTTCACCAACAAACAAATACATCAATTTACTTAAATAGCCATCTAAATAAATACTAATTTTCCAAGTTTAAGCATTATTTTCTTCACTAGAACACTGGAACTTCAAGAACAAAACACACACACACAGATTTATTAGAGTACTTTTAGTAAGATTTGCCAATTACAACGAGTCGCCTGACAGGATCTGTGCAGCTCTCTTGTCGACGATAAAAAGAGCTATCACAGGCTATTGTGCCGCACATACAATTTGACTGGGAGGGTATTCACTGTCAGCTGTGATTCGATAACTTTGAGACATGGTACTTAAATATGAATACGCAGCTTCTTGTACTGTCTACTATTATCATTCATACAACGTAGCCTCAAATCCAGGGTGATAACTATTTACCTCTTTAAAGCGTATACTTACAACCTAAGTAAGATTTCCTGGCAGGAAAAAATTGTGAAAGATCTTTGCAGCTAATCTTTTACTCATCAAACAGTGCAGAGTTACCATACATATAATGTCTGGAAATCACAGGAAAACCTATCCAGACCCTTCCTATGTGAAATTAAATTTACACATTATGTCTTTTTTCAAGTTTTGCGTTTTCTTTCTCACATTTTGCACAAACATATTTCCAGATGTAATATATAGAAAAACAACATAATATAAAATGATTAGAATTAATAAGTATAAAATAACAATATAAAAAAAATTATGCAAAAAAAAACTGCAAGATAAAACAACACAAATAATTGGCAAGCATAGCTGTAAATAAAGTTGTACATGTAAATTAAGATTTATTTTTTTTGTCTTTTCTGTGTTAATTTTCCTATTCAGTTTTATTATCATACAGTATCACCCTGAAACTGATTAAGTAGCTTCTTTAAAATAGCTATTGAGTATGGAATGATCTATCTAAAGCAGGGGTGTCAAAGTGCAGTCCTGGGGGGCCGGAGCCCTGTGTAGCTTAGTTCTTTCCCTGTTCCACCATAAATGATTCAGCTCAAGAGCTGTGTGGTAATTAGCACAAGGAGCTAAGTGCTTGTTTTGTGCTATTCTCACAGAATCATATTGGTTTATTTTGATCATTTGTTCATTCCTCTATCATGTTGTGTAGTTCAGCACCCCCATCTTCACATCACAAAGTTCTTCATAAAGAGTTGGTCTGCCTCTCCTAATTTTCAATATAGCATGGTTCTGTCCTTAGAGTGAGCCAGCCCTATAAGCAATCCATAGAGTAATGAGGGTATGGATTTATTATTATTATTATTATTATTATTATTATTATTATTATTATTATTATTATTATTATTATTATTATTATTATTATTTTGTACTTCACTTCAAGTTAACTTAAAATACCACTAAAATATTACTGAAAGTCTGATGAAATGATTATAATCCTCACTTACCCGAGCATATGCTTTTCAATTTGCAAATTTTGGTTTTGAACATAAAATATGCGGAATTGTGCCTACTTACCTAAAACTTTATTGAAAGTTGAGTTTGGCCATTTAAATGGAACACATTTGGCTTTAACTCTGCCTCCCAACACCCCTTAACCCAAACAGAAATTCGTTCCACTGCCCCCTTTCCCCCGTTCCTCAGCCACAGAGATAAAGCCCTTCATCCCCGAGATCTTGGCTGCTCCTCGTGTCTTGGCAGGAGGACTGATTGTGACCAGTGAAAACTACAGTCTACAGTGCCATTGTACCAATTGCTATATCTGGGAATATAAAACTGTGTTGCATGACATCTCGCAGCATGTTGAATGGATATGCCAATTGATTTTGCAGCAGACGATTTGACAAGCTAGACTGCCCCTGTTGAAGGGCATCAGTCACACAATCTGCTGTCACTATGGCTTTTCTCTCCCTCCCTTTTCTCTCTTCTTTTGGTCCCATTCTCTTCCTTTCCCTCCAAAATGTTCCATTTTCCTCGCTCAGAATCCCTCAGCCCTAATCTCTAAGTCCAGCAAGTTACAAAAACCGACTGGAAAGAAAGCAGCATCAAAAAAGGAACAGCAATTTAAGCATTGGAAATAAAATTAGAAGCAGGGTAGAGGTGCTTCAGGGAGATAACATTATGGATGTTATATTAGGAGCGAGAGTAAGAATTTCCAAAGAAAAATGCTTTAAATAGATTAATGCCATAAGCTCCTGGTTAAGGTGACAGTACCTCTAAAACACGTGCCTAAATATTTGATAAAGGTGAATGAAATATCAGTAGAATGAATTGGAATTTGCTGCAATTTGAAAGCAAACCTGTGATAATTTCCAGCAGCTTCTGCAATCATTTTCTTCATTCAGCTTAATTTTGTTTTTCTCTCTTGAGTACACTCTGATTATCCTTTTCATAGTCTATATACTAGAGTAGGTGGGAAAGAGCACAAGAATCAGTTAAAAGGTGCAGATTCTGACTAAGAGTTTTTTTCGGATTAGTTTGCCTTGATCGATTCCATCACAATGAAAAACGTGATCAATGTGTCCATTTTTGCAGTAGTACGTTGCCTTTCCATCACTGCCCTTATTATTCTTTAGAACAAGGAAAAATACCACAGATAATCAGGAAGGCATTACATTATAAGAAAGGTGCCCATCAGATACTCATTAAGTCTTGTCCACACATTCAGGATAAGGGTGGTACAGGAATCAATTAAGGAAAACAGCATTTGTGTACTTCAGGGCTGCCCAAACCTGCTCTTGATGATCTACCACCCCACAGAGCTTAGGTGAAGCCCTAATTTAACACACCTGATACAGATAATCAGCGCCTTCAGTACCATCTCACTATTAGAGCCGGCTATGTTGAAGCTAAGGTGTGTTAAATTAGGGCTGCGCCTAAGCTCTGCGGGGTGGTAGATCTCCAGGAGCAGGGTTGAACAGCCCTGATATACTTATCAGATAAGAAGGTAAAATATTCTGAAATATTTTTCTTTTTGACTGCAGTGAGACCTTACATGATGTATAAATATGAATTGTGTTATTATACCTTCTAAATTGCTCATCACGTGTAACTGTATGTTTGAGCGTGTGCCATGCGAATAACTGGCACCCGGTCCAAGGAGTCCTCTATGTATGCCCTGTGCTATCTGGAATGGAGAGGGGGTCCAGACTGATTCTGTATGTAAGGAATGGATATGAAAGATCGATGGATAGGTGGATGGATTGATATACGTTAGGGGCCAGTTTGTTAGGAACATCTGCTTGCTAACAAAAATGCCCCTATAAAAGTAACTGCCCCTCTAAATAGCCAGGTCTGTGGGTGCAACTAAATACATACAACACACAGACGGGGGCACACAGTTTGGCTATGTGTTAAAATGGCTAAAACAAATGATCTACCGTGATATTGAACGGGGTGTGACTGCTGGTGCCATACGTGATTTCAGCATCTTGACAATAGCTTTCCTTCTGGGATTTTCATGCACGGCAGTGTCTTGAGTTTACAGAAAGATGATCAAAAAAATATCCAATCTGTTGTATTTCTTAGGCTGGAAACACCTTGTTAATGCGAGAGTTCAGAGGAGAACGGCCAGACTTGTTAAGGCTAATAGGGAGGCCACAAGAGCAAAAATAACAGGTCTATAGCAATAACCGTACAACAGTGGCATGCAGAAAGGCTTCCCTGTTACCACTAATGTGATTCTGGAGGCTAAATGGGTCCTACCAGAAGTCAGCTAGGTGTCCCTACTAAAGTGGCTACTGAGTGTAAATAATTAGTTTAATAAGTCTAGTATAATTCTATTGTTTCAACTGCATTTTATTCAGTTTAACTATTATTTGTATATCTGTAAATAATGTTCAAGTATCTCACTCTGTATGGAACTCACTCATGCCTTTGTCTGCTTGCATGGACTGTGATTATAGACAAACACCAATTAAAGAAAGAGGAAAAAACTTCCAAATCAATCTAAATCAATTTTTTTAAGCCTAGTATATTTTTTAAGCTTCTAAACAAAATGGTTTGCACTTAGAGGAATATATAAGTATATCAATGCGTCGAGTAGTATTTAACACCGTATAATTTTGCAGTTTTACAAACTTACAAAAAGCCTGTAACTGGTTCCTTTCCTGGCTTATTCCAGCCACAACTATCAGAATTGTATACTAAAAAGTGCAAAAGTACTTCAATGAAATGCACGAATAACAGGGAATCGCCTGTGTTTTAACCACATTTATAAGCTGTTGCCTCATTAACTGCAGTTACTCCAAACTGTCGCCATCTTAAAGTTATCATCAAACTCTCCTCCCATCCCCTACTTATGATCAGCGGTGCACATTGCAACAAGCTTGGTGCAATAGTATCCATGGCGGGCTAATGCGCTCTGACACGCGAGTGCACTGAGCGAGCCGCATCCTGACAGTTATCCAGTGTGAACATGCTACCTTTTCAGAACCAGAATAGTACTCGGGTTCTGTCAGGGCTCTCGGTCCGCCATGTAACAGCAGATGCTGGCACTCTTTAAAGCTGGATGTAACCGCTTTCCCTTCCTTCATGCTTTTCCCCCGTGTTACCCACCTTTAGCCTGTTTACTGGCCATCGGGGAGTAGAATAGAGAGACCCCCTGCCGTCTCAGAGCTCCAGCCACGTCTACTAGTAACTGGCTCACTACCTCCTAACCTGGCAGGCTGAAGCTCCATGGAAGTCTGTTCGCTCCCGTTATTCTTGGCTGACTTTGTGTTCATCCCGGCTATGAGTAAAGAAACTGAGTTGTTTATAATTGATCCTTCTAATCGTTTCAGGATAACTTTCAGGATCATTAAATCGATTCATTTTTAAACAATAAGCATTTCGAATTCATGTTTACGGACATGTATCAGACATCACCGTCCCATCATTTAATGTTATTTCGACATTGTGCTCTATAAATACATTATGATTGTTTGATTATAGCAATAGCTGGATGGTTTTTACAATTTACTATTATTATTATTCTACTAGTATACCATCTACAAGCAAAGTGACTGTGGTGATTATGATGATCCTTATAATCCATTCAAAATCATTTGATTGATTCATCTTTAAACTAGAAGCATTTGAATATTTATGGACATGTATCAATCAGTATTGTCTCATTTGATGTTTTGCTAAAAGCTGAACTGTGTTGTTATGGTTTACTGTTACTACTTATGCTGTCTACAAGCAAAGGAATTGAGATGTTTAGGACCGATCCTTCTAATCCATTTAAAATCATAAAATCCATTAAATTTTAAACTATAACCATTTCAAATATTTATTAACATGTATCAGTCAGTACTGTCCCGTGTTGTATTTCTTAGCTGTACTGTATTCTTACCCCTGACTATGACTGTTACTGTTCTTGCTTGCTGTATGACTGCTTTGGGCCACCTGCTGAAATGGGTGATCTGTAATGAGAGCGTAAGATGGGGGGGGCATGCAGACCCAGGCAGGATGAAGCTAGCAGATGCGCCCTTCATTCAGCTGCGGCTGTTCGGCTGCTCCTTGTGTACTTTCTACCTTGCGCTTGTGTACCTTCCACAGCCTGCTGCCCCCTCCTGTGACAAAGGCAAACCGGCTGCCCCTGGTTATTAATCCTACAAACCCCGTTCCAAACTTTCCTTCGTGACATTTAGTCTGCCATCCCAATGGCAAGAAGCACCACCTGCAAGCAGATTCTATATACGGATTTAAAACTTATTTAATTGACTTATTTAACTGAGTGACACCGTCGTACCACAACTTGAGAGCTGCTGGTTTGAATCCCTTCCCCATGTGCAGTTTGCAGTCGATGAGCCTTTCACTGGCATCCACACCCACCACATGCATGCTCTATAGTCATGCCATTTTTTGTAAACGTTTTCACTTATGAATTCAAAGTTCTTGCATTTGGCACAAACACGTTTAAAGCATTTAGGACAGAACCACGTTTTATTGAAAACTGGGAGAAGCAGACCCACTCTGGTGCCCTGGAAGACAAAGACATCCAGTTAGGCTATTTGCCCATAGTGCATGCGGGTGTGGATATGTGTGAATGTACCCAGTTATGGTGTGGCATCCCATCCAAGGTGCCCCCCCCCCCAATAACCGAATACTGGATAAGTGGTTGGAAGATGGATGGATGGGTGATTGAAAAAGAAGAGTTGCAGTGAGGCACCAGGGAGGGAGTCAATCAGTTACTGCATTACTCTGCTGCAGAACCTTGTCTCTTCTGTTCAGTGCAATTAAACGAATTCCAGGTCAACCCAGATCAGTCCTGCAGCCATTTAACAGCTGCTTACTCAGGCTCTGAGCACCATGTGATGTTTATCGTCTCACTGGGACACGTGGCAGGCAGCACATGGGACCAACTGGTCACAAACCATTATTACTCACACCATTTTAATTACTGGTGTTGGGAGAATAAAGGTCAAATAAATTCTTGCCCTTCTGTCTGTAAATGTGATCATAGGCCAATTAATTCTTTATATCAAATGAGGCACAAATATACTTATTAATATACAGTGCAGGGACCTATGCTAATATCATATAATTTCAATTATATTGGAATTGATGTATTTGAATTTGAAAAAGAAAATTCACTGAAACTATCAAACTCTTGAAACTATTGGTAATTCATTGAAACTGTCAGCTGTAACCTTTTCCAAAGAACATTAAAAACAAGACTGACATTCACAAACCAAGCTCTCAAGTTATTGAATAACATATACAGTATATGTTCAATTTAGTAATGTATGATAAGAATTATTTATTTGATTTGCCTTCTGTCTATCAGTATAAAATCTTATGCAGGTGAGTTTTAATAGTCAATAATGGTTCCAGAACTGTCATTCAAACTTGGTGACAATGATTGTGGTTTACAGGTCCTAGCTGTAAAATTCAGAGCTCCTTCAGAAACTCATTTTCTTCCATGGAAATATCTCTATTTCACCACCTGCTGAAACCTCCAGAAGTTGTTCCCCAATAAGTCCGCTAACGATCCCTATCTGGAGTGCCAGGTTGTACACCCAAAGTGTCAGGGGCAAGTTAACACTTCTGTTAATGGCTCAGTGCTTTTACTTTGTAAATGAACCTGTATTCACCACCATCACAATTCTGTGACTTAGCCAATATTAAATCAGCATACCTCTCACTGATCATTTTAATAGGGACCAAAAGTTCACTCTCGACAGGATGGTTGTCCATCACAGGACACTTACTTATACAGACAATGCACTGTTTAGCCCGGTCACATGTCTTTAGAGTACAAAGGTAAACCAGAGAAGCCAGAGGAAACCCACACTGTGTGGGTACAATATGCAAACTCATAGAGTCGGGATGGAATTCAAACACCAAGCCTGAAGGTGTGAGGGAATGAGACAACACACGTAGCCACAGAAATTTAGTAACTGAATTTAATGCAGGAAACATGGTGAATATTAGCATGTAGCTAGCATGGCTGCATGTTCATCACAATTAAAGAACACATTTCCAAAACTCCAGTCCATTTGTTGTTCTTTTTGAGATGAGACCAGCAGTTACCTCCTCATATGTTACAGTATTGAGGACCTAAACTCATTCAGTCCTCATGTAATCCAACAAAGAACTTTTATTACATTTCCAAAACAAAGTCCGTAGAATTTTCTTGGAATCATATCCGTTGAACTGATGCTTCCTTTCTGCCAAACCCGGTGCCAGATTTTTTCCCTATCAAGGACTAGTGCCATGCATTTCCACCGCAAAGAGAAAAAAAGTTGGACAGTACAAGGACAGTACAAGATTTTCCAGGACATTTTACTTTTTCTCTCAATTTCCGTGTGTTTTCCATGACTGTAAAATTGGTTGACTATTTTCCAGGTTTTCTAGGATGAATGGGAACCCTGAAAAGGTTCCAAAGGAGAACCAGTCCCGCATCAGCACCAGTACCATTTCTATGTTGGTGGAAATGAGGTACAGGTGACTTTTGGAAATTTGCTTATCAGTTGGTATTCATATAACTGATTATTGAGTTGGTGTCTTCAGTGGCATTTCTGTGCGTTACACCATAGCTAGAACTTAAAGTGATTGTGGTAAGCCTTATTGTTGGATTTACAGAGAATAAGGTAAATGAAGGTAAGTCAGTGAGGAGGACATCCGAAGCAGTAACACAGACTAAATGAACAATAAGGAATGACCCCATGAAGAGTGTAGGATCCACATTATGTTAATAATGTGACTAGCTGGGATAATGGCCTTTGGTGGGGTTCTGACAGACAAGGTGATAAGGAGATATACTAGGATTTATTTGTGACTTTGCAGCAGGATTAAGAGGATGGCAAAAGAGGATAGATAAGCGCACCTTTTTTGTTTCTTCTAAATTCGTCCTTCATATGCTTATTTAAATATTCTAATAGTCAAGAATGTGTATTGACCTTAGCCAACTTAACAATGAATATCCATCCATCCATCCCTCCATCCTCATCTTGATCTAGCACAAGATTGCAGAGGAGTAACAGTTGCTCAAATATATAGTAGTGTTGTTTTAGGAGGAAGTATAAACAGAAGGATTTCTGGAGATTCTTAATAAGATGGGTGAAAAGGTAAAAGTTTGATTATATAAAGGAAAATTAAGAATTATAAAACAAAATGAAAATAAATCATTTAATTACTTGCAGAATTCTGTTCTTCAGTCAAGAGTGAACTTGAAATTATTTGTTGAAACCTGTTGCCTTTCAAGGCAAAGGGAAGCCGGGAGGAAGCTTCACCACATAATGTAAAGGAGAAAAAGAAACCATCTAAGACAAACAAGGAGATGTTGTTTTGGCAAGGATTGAAGAAACAAACAAAAAAAAAAGTCTCACCACAGGCAACTGGGACTGTCAAAAAGCTGCTTGTGTCCAAGCTCACTAGGTCAGAAAAAGAAACATGTTCCCTTATAAATAACCAGTGAGAACAAGGATCGAGTGAGAGGAAGCTGACAGGAACCTGTGCAGTCACCTCACCGCGCCGTCAGACCTTCCAAAGACGAGCGATGCTCCAATCCCACCACACAGTTGAATCATATTACTCCAAGAATGTGGGGCAGAGAACATGCCTGGTAGCCTTTAAATAAACAAGCCATTAACCCATTAAAAGGCAACAACAAAATGAAGGATTTGTACACTGCAAAGTATCAGAACTTCAGACCATCAATAATACAAGTCGGAGTTTGAGCATTTTGTACTTCTGGATGTATAAAGCAATGCAGTGAAACCACACTCTGCCCCTGTGTTGTGGTTCACAGTCCTTACACTAATAACCCTACATCTCCAGTGGGACTGAAAAGTGATCCTTGAATTGTAGCCACTTGGAGGTTACAGCTAGTTCTCTATCTGAACAAAGTGGATGAACCTCTTTAGAGCAATTTTCAAAAATGCTTTAAAGTTAGTGGTATTTGAGAGAGTTACTTTGGATAGATGTGTCCAGTAAAGCAATGGTCTCCTTTAAAGTGGTTCTTGTGTTAAAGAGGCACTCATTCAGTCAACACTTGTGCTTCTGATAACTTTCAATACATTTTTTTCTTCATTTCAGCTCAGTTCTTTCTTTGCAGTGAAAAACTTGTGACAGTTTTTCAATAGTGTGTCCCTGTCATCTGCATAGATATGGTTATGTTATACATACAGTTCTTTCAGAAAGTATTCAGATGCCATCTCTTTATTCACATTATGTTATGTTGCAGCCATATGCTGTAACCATTTAAAATCCTTTTTTTCCCTCAACAATGTACACTCAATACCATGATGATGAAAACACCATGGCGAAATTTATTAAAAATAAAAAACTGACTCACATCGACATAAGTATTCGAACCCTTTCCCAGTACTTTGAAACATCTTTTTTTTGAAGTCTTTTTGAATATGATGCAATGAGTTTTGTACACTGTGATTTGGGGATGTCCAGTCATTCTTCTCAACAGACCCTATCAAGCTCTGTCAGACTGGGTGGGGACTATTAGTGGACAGTTATTTTAAGGTCTCTCCAGAGGTGTTCAATTTAGGTTCAAGTCCAGGCTGTAGCTGTGGCACGTAGGGTCTCTGTAGTTCAGCCAGAGTGACCATCACAATCTTGATCACCTCTCATACCAAGGCCCTTGTGCCCCAGCTCTTCAGTTTGGCTGAGTGGCTAGCTCTAGGAAGGGTCATGGTTGTTCCAGACTTCTTCCTTTCAAGAGTTATGGAAGCCACTGTGCTCCAGGGAACCATCAATGCTGCAAATTCCTTTTGTAGCCTTTCCCAGATTTTTGGTTCAACACAAACCTGCCTCTGAGCTCTGCAGGTAATTCCATTGCCCTCAAGGCTTGGTTTCTGCCTCTGAAATACATTGTCAACTGTGTGGCCTTATATACTGTAGGCAGTTGTTTGCCTTTGTAAACCATTTACGATATATGTAATTAACCATAGGTGAACTCCAAACAAGGTGTAGAAGCATTTCAAAGATGATCAATAGAAATTACTTTCTTATTACTTTAATAATTACTGTTATTATTGTCATTATGTGGTATTGAATGTAGATTGATTAGGGAAATACGAATTTACGTGATTATAGCATAAGGTGACAATGTAATTTTTTTTTTTTTTTAAAAAAAAAGGGGTCTGAATATTTTCTGAATGCACTGTATACAATTACACGTTACATCATGTAGTAGTACATGCTTTCTTCATGCATTAATTAACCAGTAACTAAGTAATAGATACATACTGATTTCCATGCTTATTCATCATTAATCAATCATGACAGTTCATGTATTCCATTCGGGCACTATATTAGTTAACACTTAACTAAGTAGTTAATAATAGTAAGACTTCACTTGAGGGGCAAAAATTACTTAACTCATTTACTATTCAATAAGTCAAGAACTAATATTGGTTTCACCATGAAATACATGAAGTCATGATTGATTAATAATGAATGAGCATGGGATCAGTACGTAAGAAACACGTAGTTCCTGGTTAATTAATGCATTAAGTAAGCATGTAGTACTAAGTTACTCGTTTCCCCTCAAGTAAAGTGTTACCATAACTACTAATATAATTATTCACTGTTTTCATTGTGTGATTCGACTAGATCTTTACACTTTTTGGGTGCACAATTTTTTTATTTATTTATCAAGGTTTATTGTGTTACCACAGCAGGCCATTTGTGTTACGAATTTTTTAAATTCTTAAAAAATTCTCATCATATTTTTCTTGATTTAAGAGTAAGTAAAAACTTTCCAGAAATACCTGAAAGTTTTTTTCAGGACCAGCTCTACGAGCCTCCACCCTCCAGGTTCCCTGAATGCTCTTAATGTTGCACTGTGTCTGCTGATTGAATAGCTGTCTTATTAGACTCTTGCTTTGTTTGGATGATGTTGAGTAGCTCATGCTTCTGCACTACGTACATTTGTTACTGGGCATTTATTGGCAGCTCAGCCTAGCTGCATTTACGCCTAGTCTACTCCGTGGCAGCCGTGCATCTGTAATGTGCTGTTTGCCTCACTTGTATGTTGCTATACAGGTTTGACAGCCTCGCAACCCTTATGAGGATAATGAGGATAATGAGGATGGATGGATGGGTGGATGCTGCATAGGTGTAACAGTAAAATATGTAGGTAATTTAGGTGCCTCTCCTTCAAACTCAAGGGGTATGCTTTCATAATATGTTTAATCTTTTTCCCTGCCTATTAGTTTCCATTTTGTTAACATTGGCAAATTAAAAGAGCCTGCCATCTAACAAACATGTTATAATGCTTCTTCACATTTTCATAGTGAATATTTGGTTCAGACAGGTTTGATTAATACGTTTCCTGATTTATCCTTTATCCTTTAGGTATGTCTTAATCAACGAAAATGTGTTGCATGCCCCTGGAGCCACTCTCCTGCCATAACATGACAACTAAAATAGGATCTAGTCGGGATAGTGAGTGTGTGTGGAGCCACGTAACGAGATCTGAGCTGATTTGAGGTAGGGTGAAAAAACTGCCTAATTAAGACAGCAAGAGAGTGTTTTTCTATTCATATATTTTGAGGTTTTAAGTGGACAGCAGAATGTCTTAACTGGAGAAGGGCCATATCAAAATATAAGCCTTTATCATTTAGGAATGTCCATGCAATGCCATTCTTGTTACTTTTTTTGTTCTGTTTTGTGATTTTGAAATGTTTATTGGATGGGCAGGTTTCTACTAAATGAGCAGAGAGACAAGCTCGAGGGCAGGATGAAGCTGTCAGTGTCACAGCCAATCTACCTCTCCCTGTAACAGAGGGTTATTACAACACCAGTCCGCCTACAGTGAAGGATTGTTCTGCTGTTTCTCTGAGGGGTTCCACATGCCTGCTCCATGATGAATAATTCTCAACATGCGTTTCAAGTCAATCAATCTGAAATGGGAACATTTTCCAGTTTATCTATCTACTTATCTACTGGACAGACAGACAGACAGACAGACAGATAAATAGATAGAGAGATAGATAAACTAGCAGAAGCAACCAATCAGCAGGATCCTTGTCCATTTTTGTATATATCTTTGTATATATTTTGTATAATGTGCTATCACAGTTTCCAACAAATCCTTGTGTGTCAAGGACATTTTGTGCTGGTGTTTTTTTTAGAAATTGTATATAAATTGTAAATAATGTTAAAAATACAGATAACCTTGAGTGTCACTACTTAGTTAATTTTTTCCAAAACACCAGAAACTTGGGATGCTCCCTTGATGAAATAAACCTTTTAATTTTTCTGAGACAATAACTGACACCACAGGAAATGGAAAAATATCACCGTAATATTTATGAGTATATATAATGTAGATGTGTAGATATGTATATCGATAAAGCCTGCTGTAGCCTTTCTTCTACAGTGGAGCTGTGTTGTCCATACAGTCTGCTTGTATGACACCACATTCTCTCGCTGGATGGAGGTTCCCTGGAATGCCGGAAACCACCCACCAGCTCCTTTGTCTTGCTGATGTCCAGCTGCAGGTGGTTCTCCCCACACCACAAGACAAAGTCCTCCAGCAGCTTCCTGTACTCTGACTCATCTCCATTGTCGATGCAGCCCACACTCGAGGAGTCGTCAGAGTAACTCCTGCAAGAGGGATGTGTTGGTGCTGCACTTGAAGTCCATGGTGTGCAGGGTGAATAGGAAGGGAGAGAGGATGGTTCCCTGGGGCGCCTAAGTGTCGCTCACCACTGACTCCAATATACAGATCTGTAGCCTCATGAACTTCCACCTGCCAGTAATGTAATCCATGATCTGAGACACTGTGGGGGCATTCACCTGCATCATCCCAAGCTTGCTGTCAGGCCAGGAAAAGCAGAATGATGTTGAAGGCACTAGAAAAGTCAAAGAATACAATCCTTTCTATAGTGCCGGCCTTTCTTAGTGGGAAGAGGCTCTGTAAAGCATGCGATTCAATTTTTACCTAGTAGGTAATCTACAGCTGGTCCATATGGTCTGTGACCAAGAGATGGAGCAGTTTTAGGACCAGTGTCTGATGTGCGAGGTGAAATCCTTGAGGCTGAAGGGCCGCCCCCTCTTTGACTCCAGGACTATGCAGGGAGTCATCCATATTTGGAGTATCTTCTTCAGGCTCATGGAGAGGGAGAACATATACTGGAGAATATCTCTTAGCTGGCTGACAGATGTCTTGAGAACCCTGGAGTTGAAACCATCAGCCCCCACGGAGTCTCCTCAGCTCTTTCCTTACCTGAGGCATGTTTCCCAAAAGCATAGTTGCTAACTATGTTAGCAACTTGCATAGCTGCAACTGAACAGTACCAATTATGTAAATAGCTAACGGGAGGTTTTGGTAAACATTGCCCCTCATCAGCAGAGTCTGACCCTCGGGGGAGGGGTTTGGTTGGATGCCTCGTGGGCGGTGTCCTCAGAGGGGGAAGAATCGCAGAGACGTGAAGATGTAGACGAGGGGGGGTGCTCGGACAGAACCCCACCCTGGCAGCACCCTGATGGGGAAGGTTGTACTGATGACTGAGAGTCAAATCTGCTGAAGAACAGATTCAGCTCATTAGCCCTCTCCAAGCTTCCCTGCACCTCCAGGTTAGCAGATAGATGATGATGGTCCCCATGTAGCTCCAAATCTCCCTTGCATTGTTCTGCTGAAGTCTGAAACTTCTCTCTGAGGGCCAATATTAATTTCTATCAATTTAGCTGGCAAGACTTTGCATTAACTACACCTTCATAATGCCTTTATAATGTATTCATAGAACATTCAGTGCACCTTCATAATGTATTCATAGAACATTCATATGCAGCATATAAGTATACCATAACATCCGATTGTGGTGTTGCGAGTGGGTAGCTGGGGAGTGCATGCAATTTCAGAGTAGATCCTGTGTACGATGCCAGCTTGTGGTGCAATGGTGATGTTAGATACTGGCAATCACACTAAAAATCATGTCACAGTTTTAGATTAAATAAATTATTTTAAAAGTATATGAAAATAGGTTATCACTACTAGTTAAATAGCACGCTCTTCACGCTAAATAAAATGTTTCTTTAAATTACTTGAAAACAAAAGCTAGTTAAACCCTCTTACAACAGAACCCATTACAAAATGAAGAAATCCTGAGAATATAACCCTTTATATCGTGTCTAAAACCATGATAAATTTTGTTTTGTTCATACACAGACAGATAGTTTTGTTTAGCCATCAAGTTGTCAGTCACTGTCTGGATTGACCCAATGGAAGCCGATGGAGATAATGCTTAGCCAATCAAAGTAGTCCTACCACTCGCACATGATAATCTCATAGTCCTTAGCCAACCAAAGTAGTCCTACCACTCGCACATGATAATCTCATAGTCCTTAGCCAATCAAAGTAGTCCTACCACTCGCACATGATAATCTCATAGTCCTTAGCCAATCAAAGTAGTCCTACCACTCGCACATGA
>JAODLC010000001.1:26626699-26650789 GCA_026781145.1 Hippopotamyrus pictus
AGCCTGAACTGTTGATACAAGCAGGATGGATCCATGCTTTCATGTTGTTTGTGCCAAATTCTGACCCAACCATCTGAGTGTGTCAGCAGAAATGGGCACCCGTCTGACCAGGCAACCTTTTTCCAATCTTCCATTGTCCAATTTTGGTGCATTGCCCTGTCCACTGTAGCCTCAGTTTCCTGCTCTTTGCTCACAGGAGCGGCGCCCAGTGTGGTCTTCTGCTGCTGTAGCCCACCTGCTTCAAGGGTTGACGTGCTGTGCATTCAGAGATGCTCTTCTGTATATTTCAGTTGTCACGAGTGGTTATTTGAGTTACTGTCGCCTTTCTATCAGCTTCAACCAGTCCATTTTTCTTTGACTCCTGCCATCAACAAATCATTTTTGCCCAGAGAACTGCTGTTCAATAGATGTTTTTTTCCTTGTTTGGGCTATTCTCTGCAAACCCAAGAGATGGTTTTTCTGTGTGAAAATCCCACTAGATCAACAATTTCTGGAATACTTATACCAGCCCATCTGGAACCAACAGCCAAGCTGTGTTCAAATTCACTTAAATCACCTTTCTTCCCCATTCTGGTATTTGATGCATCTGCTAGATTTTTGCTGCAATGAGCAGCTGAACAGGTATACTTCATAAAGTCTTCGTGTGTGTATGTACAAATGTGTACAGTTTATTTCAATGAACTCTACATTATTTCATTTTATCATGTAAGTAGATGATTTCATGACTTGAGAATCATACTGGTGATCTCTGGCACGACCCAGATGAACAGTCACATTCTTTGTTAGCGAGCAGTGATTTCTTGATTTCCACACTGTTGGTGATGGCAGCATGATGTGCCTCTGTGGCCTTTGTGCTGATGGCACAGATCTAATTCAATCTCATTTATATAAGGCAGGCCTGAACCAGCTCAAACATATCATTTTACATTTTCTGCTCTTTCTCTTTTCTCCTTATTTCGGCAAAGTTAACTAAAGAGAATAAAAGTCTCTTTTTTGAAGACTGCCTTTAGTACTACCCATAAAGCAAAATACAGGCAGCCGTGAAGTCTGATAGCTACTACATTTACATAGTACAAGCTTAAGACATATTTCTTTAGCAAAATTTTTTTTGATGCTGTCCCGTTAAATGAAACCAAGTCCATCCATCTTTATTTGACAGTTTTTGTGGCCAAGAAATTTAAGAATATAGCACTCCTAAAGACACAATGAAAGCTCCAGACTTAGTCCCTCATAATGTTATTATGATATAATTTTATATTTTTTTATGGTATTAAAATTAATATTCATGTCCAAATTTCTTTTCCTTGTATAAAGGCTATGACTTGATCTGCATTTTAACAGTTTCTGTAAGTATTCGTGTGCAGCTGTTCTGAGGCTCATTCAGTGTACAGGGAAAGCCCTGAGCTCACAAGCTGACTGATCCGCAGTAATATGGTCCTTTAATAAAAACAGTCAGGTAATGCTTCCATGTAGGTCCATACTGGTGCACCTTGTGGGGTAATTCAGTGACTCGATGGGGACCTGCTGCCTGTTTGAAGGTTTACCTTACTGCATGTACTCCAGGGTTCCTCCAGGTATTCCGATTTCCTCCTGCATTCTAAAGACACGCAGTTAGGCTAACTGGTGTCTGTAAACTTCCTTTACTGTATGATTGTGTACAAAAAGTCTGGACACACCTCCTGAAAATCATTAGTTTCTCAACAAAATAATGACACTAAACACAGCTCAAGATTATGCAGTAAGAATTATCTTGCACACAAGGAAAGAGATAACCAGTCCCCTACAATCCCTATGGTTTGGGTTGAGCTGGATCGAAGAGTAAATGTAAGGTAGCTAATTTGCACCCAGAACTCATGGAAACTTCTTCAGGACTGTTGGAGAAGTATTCCAGGTGGCTACATCTGGAAGCTGGTTGAAAGAATGCAGAGAGTCTGCAAAGCTGTCACTGCAGCAAAAGGAGGCTATGTTGAAGAGTCTGAAATTTTGAAAATTCTGAGATGTTGAACACTCTTGGTTGTTGCAATATTTGATATGCATTACTTCAATGCCTCAAAGTCTTTTACTATAAGGTGAGTAACATAGCTAAAATACAGGAAAAATGCATTAAAAAGTGGGTAATACTTTACTTGAGAGGGTATAAGTAACTTAGTAACTCAGTTACTACTTAAATACAAATCATGAACATATATAGTAAACGCTTGAAATACATGAACCATTATGATTGATTAATAATGAGTGATCATGGGATCAGTACATAACCCATGCTTAGTTTCTGGTTAATTAATAAAATAAGAAATAGTGCACTACATTATTTGTGCCCCCTCCAAAAGCCAAAAAGTGTGTCCAGACCTTTGCCTGGAATCTGGTTTTTGTACATGTATGTGTCCAATGATGGACTGACGTCTCCCCCAGGGTGTCTCACCCAGGGTGTCCCCCGCCTTGCGCCCTTTGGCTCTAGGTCCCCGTGACCCCATCCAGGATAAGTGTTTGGAAGTAGTACGGATGGATATTAATTATTTCTGCATATTGTTCTTCGTTTATTAAGCATCACTGGCTAATTGTACTGAACACTGAGAAGAGAAGAGTCAGAAGAGGAAGCACGCAGCTGTGAGCCTCCATATTCATACCAAGAAATTATATGGGGGAGATCACAGGTATTTTTTTCGTAAACCTGTTTCTGTTCCGTCATAGATTAGGAAGGATGTTTTTCTTTGGCACATCTCTGATTTTTAAAACAAAAGTCTGGTACCTTACAGCACTGGCTTGCATCTCATCCATTTTACAACCACTTTGGTACACGGTGAGAAGCAATGTCTCAAACTTATTTAAGGTGACTTATCGTTGTTTTACTCACATGGAACGTTATGCGTCAAATCAAACTGTGCCGATAGTTAATAACCTGTGGCAAAAGTATTTGTACATGTAACCAAGGCAAAGTGATTTTGTATTGTTTCATATGTTCTGAATGCCGATAAGGTCCAAAGAAATTTATACAAGAAACATTTTATGGACTGTAAGACAGATCAGACATAATATTTAAACAGCAAAGTGTTTCATAATAGCTGCAGTCCTCTGTGCCTATGATCGTAATGTCATCGCTTTGAGCTCCGCTTTGGTAGAATAGTCGCATGCCAATAGTCGTGGGTCCTTCATGCGAGGCCCTTAACCCCCAGCGGCATGGGTGCCGCTGCAGGTGGCTGCCCTTTGCTGCCAAGCTTGCTCTCACCTACATGTGTACCATGGAGAGCAAGCTGGGATAGGATAGGCGAAAAGAGAATTTCCCCACGGAGATCAATAAAGTGTCATTATTATTATTATTATTATTATTATGTCACTTTATCATTCCGTACTGTAATTGCACGTCATTTTACTAATATTGAACACTTTTATTTTCATTGTCAATTTTGTATGCAATGTCATCTTGTTAGTCCCTTCATGTGATTTATTTTACATTTTATGTTATGATTTTATTCTTTTTTGCTGTTTTATATTCCTTTATATTGTATATTTTCTTCAGCACAATCCTGGATGCATACGGAAAAGCATTTCACTACACACATGTACCACATATGATTTTGCATGAGACAGATACAACATGAATCTCTGAACCTGAGGTTGGCGATTTTAAATCAGTAAGGCCTTAAGCACAGCTATGCATGAGATACCAAATTAATTTTTCAAAATATGAAAATCCGCAGAGGGGAAAAAAATGAATGATAACATGTAAATGTAACTGGCGACCGAAAGACACATTGTGTGAATGCATAGGGGATGTAGTGATTCCACCTGTCCATTGCAGCACGTGCTGAACACAAATATTATTCATTAACAATAATCTGCCATTTTAACACTGATGTATAGCCCCTGGGTGAAGAGCCGCTGGTTCATATCTCACGCTATAAAACACAAGGACAGCTTAAATATGGACCTGCTGGTCTGCGGCTCACCGGTAATCTGTCTTTCTCCCTGGACCTCTCTCCTCCGAAAGCACAGGTGGTGTACACCTCCCTCTGCAAATGAACACATTTACAGCTACAGCCCGCTCTCCGATGGCTCTATGATTCGCGTCGGGTCGATAGTGGGTGGTTCTTGGCCATGGAGTCGCTTCTTAGGCTGTCATCCCTCCTCGGGGCGGGTTTTACGGACTCGGGGATAATGAACCGTCTGCAGCCGCGCAGAGGATTCGGGCGCACTTGCGCGTAGCCGTAATGCATAGACACGCGTGGTAATACAGGTATGATGACCACTTCTTTATGCACATGGGATTTAAACGATACAAGCAGAGCATTAAAGAAACAAAGAAAACATAAAGTCTGTCACACTGATAATGTTAAATATGTTTCAGTTATATTCGTGTATTATATTTCTGTTATTAACTATACTGTTATTGTTATTTATTGTCCGTCGTTATATTTTGTTTAGGTCTGTAGGGAGGAATTCAGGCAAGTATCTCATTGTACTTAAACAAATAATAATAAAGCGTTTGAATCCTTTAAAAAAACCCATTTCTGCTGTCTGGTTTTCTTCGAGCGTAACTTGCTTAAATCTCAGCCCTGAGTTTTAAACAGAAGTGGGGATGATTGAAAATGGAAGTACAAGTATGTAAATGGAGTATAAACCATGTTGGAAACAATGTCGAGGAGTATAATATATGTAATCAATTTCCACTGGAGGCATGGCCAGCTGTGACTGGCTTTCCAGTCTCTGACTGCACCCATTAGTCTCAGTCGGCGAGCTGGAGAGCTGCGTCAGAGCTCCAGACTGACCTCCGCGAGCCTTTCCCTCTCACACCTGTCAGGCACATCCACGGTGGATAGATACTGAAACCGTCATCATATTACAGTCTTAAAAATAATTCGGAGGTATATTGTAAATTTCAAAAACTGTAAAATTAAACACCACAATTTAAAATAACTTAAATTTTTAACATCACAAATAATTAACCCTTAATTAAAATAACAACAAAAGTCTTTATTTAAAGTCTAATAATCTAAAAAGCTGCACTGTTATTGGAAGAACAGCTCTTAAACTCTTCGTAAGGTAATTGAACGGTCATCTCATCTACACTGACTATTAATGGGTAAGATAAAGCATTTCTCACCAAAAATGGTGAAGTAGTTGTTTTAGACCAGCTTAGCATGTGATTGTTTAAGAGAGTAGATAAATAAAGTTAATACAATGCCATATCCATTTTCCAGCAGTGAAGAAAGCTATTAGCCGTTGCTAATATCCAGCAATGTGATTGCAGTCACATTTTATGTGGCAATAGGTTTTGCTTAACAGGAATAGTGCTGGCAGGTGATTTGCCTGTATCCTCTGAATAACCTCAAAACTAATCGCTGAGAATAATAGCAACAGATATTTACAATGCTGTTAATAATATTAGGATAGATGGTTACATTCAACCATTTTGTTATGTTGTTTACAATCGAGGTTTGTGTTTTATATAGCAGAAATCCATATTCTCTTAGATGGTAGTTAGATGACAGGCTCAGATTATACAAATGGGGCGAATAGGTCTGAGCACATTCCAGCATCAGGACAAAACAGAAGGTTATTTTATCCATCCATCCATCTTCTAACCGCTTATCCTGGTCAGGGTCACATGGAGTCTGTCCCAGGCAGCACAGGGCATTGTGATTGGGGACACCCTGGGTGGGATGCCAGGCTATCCCAGGAAAAGGTTATTTTATATCTGTGGTAATTTGACATAGGTCCTGCCAAAGCTGCTGGGCCACCTAGAAGCTAAAGGGCAGCAAAGACAAATAACACCCCCATGGTGGAAGCACTGACAGGGGGCAAGGTCGGGGGGGTGAAGTACCGCCACAGGAGATAATTCCGGAAGAGGAGGGCTGCCCGCTTGAAAGCCAAACTCTCTTTCTTAATGGTGCTCTACCGTGTCTCCCTGGCAGACGGCCTGTAGCTAATGTACAGCACCATGTCCTCTTCCGGTTCCATCTCCTGCTGCTTTGCCACAAACCCCGATCTGATGTATTTCTCTGGGATAAAGAGACCAGAAAAGGCATCAACAGAGCACCAACTTAATAACCAAGAAAGCTAAATGAACCACGGACCCGGTTTACGACACCCTAAGTCCATAAGTGGCTAAGGCTAATATATGTAGCGATTAATGAACTCCAGAAACAACAGTAGCAATTGGTTGGGTTACAGATGGGCTGCAGTTGTTGCATCTGGCCCCCAAGTGTTGTATGAGATTGGTGTGACTTTATATAAGAGAAAACATAAATGAAAATGCCTTCTCTGGGTGGCCATGCCCTGCACTAGTCATTAGCATACTTAGCTGGGCTCCACCAGGAATTGGGGCTGTCATTTTTGGAGGTTTTCACTTAAGACTTCAGACACATCTAACAGCACAGTTTCCAGCTCTGTCCCGGCTTTCTGGATGCTAATGTGACAACCATGAAGCACGTTCCTCCACTCAAATTGCATTTAACTCAGAGTGTATATCCCCCACCTGCCATGTTATCGCGAATGGCCGCTTAGCTAGCAGTGATGCAATGATGCAGATTTTATGTCAATAGTATGAGCAGCTTCTCCTCCGGTGTGAAGGACTCTTTGGATACTTCATTGTGATGTGTTTGTTGATGCTTCTGGGCCTAGAGGAAATGCTGCTTCAGTAGCACCCCCTGGTGAATGGAATATTACTCTAAGGCGGTGTTTCTCAACCCAGTCCTTGTGGACCCCCAGACAGTCAACATTTTCGGTCCCTCCCAGCTCCCAACTCAGCGTTCTTGATTGTTTGATTTGTTCTTCGTTGTTTGGTTCAGGTGTGTTAGGAGCTGAGAGCGAGCAAAATGTGGCCTGTCTGAGGCCCCCTGAGAACTGGGTTGGGAAACACTGCTCTAGAAAGACTTGGACGCACATCCCGTGTTATTAATGAGGTCCACAATGCCCTGTGAAGGTGAGACAAGGCAAAAGAGACATAGGCTTGGGGAACAAACCAACAGCAAATAGCGAAGGGGTGTCTCAGTTTCAGAATCATGTGTGAATGAAATTACAAATCACAAATTTTAAGGTCCGTTTGTGGGTTTGCAGATTAAATCACTAACATGTCCAATAATTTATAGAATTCTTTTTGTGTTTGTGACAAAAAAGCATACTTTATCAGAAAAACTAGAATAGCCAAAATATTGCATGGTGGCACTGCTCTCTGGTGTTGTATTACATAGCGCATTATCACTTGTACAATGTGAAAGTTTGTGAAGCCTGAAATATATAATTCAAATTTTTGGAAAAAATATCGATATAATCTTAGCCAGTGTACATCTAAGTCACAATTTGTAATATAGACATCCCAAATAATAGTCACAAATAAAAAATCATAACATATTTTCACAATTTATTTAACAAAAGTCATTGATTTAGCAAAAACTCTGATTTCACATGTCCAAAAATATGAGAACTGCTGAGGTCAATAGCTTGTGGCACCTCTTTTAGCAGCAATTACGTCAATCAAACGTCTTCTGTGACCACTAATCAATCTGCCGCACTTCTTTGGGGGAATCCCGCCCACACCTCCTGGCAGAACTCAGCCAGTAGGGTTAGAGCTACATCTGAACTGTCCAGTTCAGGTCCAGTCACAGCATTGCAACTGCATTCGGGTCTGGACTCTGACTTACCCAATGTTGATTGATGGCATGAGGTTCTGTTCAAGAAATTCTCGATAGGCCTCCAAATTTATTGTTCCCTTCATTATGTGGAGCCGTCCAGGTCCAGAGAAAGAAAAGCAGCCCCAGATCGCCACCTGCCCACACCATGCTTTACCCTGCGGAGGATGTTCTTCTTGTGGAATGCAGTGTTAGCTTTTCACCAAACAGGTGAAATAAGTAATTCCTTATTTTGATTGTGACCAAACAGCTCAATTTCAGACTCATCTGTTCATGAAATGGACTTCCAGAAAGCTTCCAGTTTGTCTAGGTGCTATCTCGCAAAGTTGAGACGGGCAGCTCTATTCTTTTCTTTAGAGCAGAGGCTTCTTCCTAGCAACCCGTCCATAAATGCCATGTCTACTCAATTGTCTTCTAATTGTTGAAGCGTGCACATGCACCCCAGATGCGGAAAGAAAGGTCGTCTGCAAATCTCTAGATGTCATTTTTGGGTTGACTTTTTACCTTTATTATGTCTCTTGGGGATATTTTAGTGACTATATACCTGGCAAACACCATCTTGCCCAGAAGACAAGAATCGCCTTTGTTAAAGGTGGAGAGGAACCCTGTCGACAGCGAAGGACAAGGTCAGGTCTCCTACACACAGCCTCTGACTGGCAGCTGTAAACCGACCCGGGGAAGCAGGCGAAGTTCCCTCAGCATACTGCTACAACATCACTCTGGCCAGATATAATCATCATCTCCGAGGCAACAAAACAGCTGATTGTGCTCAAACTCACAGTGCCCTGGGACGAGCGGATGGAAGAGGCAAGTGAAAGAAAACTCGTAAAGTACCAGGAGCTGGTGGAGAAGTTTCGGGAGGGGGCTGGAAGACCCACTACGAGCCAATAGAGGTGGGCTGTAGAGGTTTTTACAGGACACTCACTCTGCAAAGGCCTCAACCAACTGGGCCTAACAGGAGTGGCTAAGAAGAGGGCCATCCGATCCGTATCGGAAACCGCAGAGAAGACCACAAGGTGGCTGTGGATAAAGAGGGCCGATCCAAGGGCGGTTGCTGCTGGGACGCAAGCTGGGGTCTGATCAACCTCAGCTGGGTCGCCTGGGCGAGGGTGTCTGATGTCGAAAAACCCGAAACACCCAGTGACCCCAGGTTACATCACTGATGATGCGTCCCACTGCATCCAGAAGATGTATGTTGTACATACAGAAAGACATCCACTTCTAGTCTGAGTTGCAGTCATGTTGAATGCACTCCTTTCGTAGATTATTTGCCTCACAGTAGATGGACGGAGCACAAGTCTTTTGGAGACTGATGTGCTCTCACTTCCCTCTTCCTAATGTCCTCTGAGATCTCTTTTCCTCATGGCATGGTTTACCTGGTTTCATCTCTGTTTTAATCACTGTGGCTCTAACTCTTTCTTAAATATCTGTCATTTGATTGATCTGTTTGATGGGTTAATTAAGCACTGAATTATGATTCCAATACCTAATAATGCGGTACAAGATTCACTTACTTTTGTACCTACAGTAATTCCCTTTTCATTTAGATTTTTTAGCAATTCTCACCAAACCATCTGAGCAAGTATATGAAATTGATAAAGATAAACATAAACATTATTTTATCTAAAAAGACTGGTGCTGATTAAATAAGTAAATCACGGTAAAACAATCTAACAATTCTCAATTACTCAAAAGGTTCATAAACTTTTAAGAAGCACTGTAGTGCACTAAACTGCAATCTCAAAGCCAGATTGGATCCATCCTTATTCATTTAAATGGGACTTCCATCTATAGTATGCCAGGGTGCTTTGGCAGCAGAATTCACTAACTGGCAGTCCTTTGCATGCCTATATCTGCCCGTAGAGGAGGTAGTTAACCTCTGCCGTCAAAGCATCCCGCCATTGGGTTGTGATGCACTGCCAGGAATAACATTATCCAGCAGCTACTTGGCACCAGTAATCTAAGTTATTTCCTTCGTTATTAATAATCGCAAAGTGGCTGTATGTCACTGGGCTCTTGGGGAATATCAACAGTCCATTTATCTTTATTGCTTGGTTGTGACAAGTTGGACAGTATGGGGACTTGATTTGGGTTTTTGGGTTTAGCGAACTGGAGTAGTAGAACGAACATAGACGGCTGTTGTGGCTGCAGTGAAGGGAAGCATGCAGGAGGTCTACAGACGGGGAAGCAGGTCTGGGTGTGCAGCAGCCTTGAGACCAAACAGAAGTTTGTTTTACACTCATTGTAATTTCTCCACAGATGCTCTGAAGTTACTCTGCCTTGTGATGTGCATGCCATTTATTATTATTATTATTATTATTATTATTATTATTATTATTAGTAGTAGTAGTAGTAGTAGTAGTAGGATTATATGTACAGTAAATGTTCTCATACCCATCATCCAAGTAATCAGCACAAAAATTAAAATTTATAATAAGAAATAACACTACTATATTAAAAAAATACACTAAACTAAGAATAATAAAGTAAATCATTACGCAATACAAATGTAGTGTCTGCATGCCTGTGGAGCGGCACACTTTAGTCATCTTCCTGGTTGTTCCGCTGTCCTTTACCTCGCATTCTCTTGTGTTGTATTGAATATCTGACTTCATTCAGAAGTAACATTGTAGCATGTTAAAATAACAGTACGATGATTATTAGTGTGTGTGTGTATGCGTGTATAAAATTATTAAAATAAGTGTAAGAAATGACTTACAATTCAGTGTTTTTCAAAAGTAACATTCAAATATCTGGAAAATAGGAATATCCCGCAGTGCCTCAGTCCTGACATTGTTGATTACGATAACTTTTACTGTAATTAGAATTAGTTCAACTTCGAAAGGTGACATTCAACTTTAAGAATGTATTCACAAAGACATTTCTTAGAAAATGCCTTATTTAGTATTACAATTTTTCATCCGTTTCAAGGGGCAATTCTAGGATTCTTTTAAGGTGGATGGGGGCATAAGAGGAACCAACCTTATCATTAACTAATAGTGTGTTTTGAATCAGTGAATGATGGGGGGGAGGGGCCAATCAGTTGGCCAATCAACATTCAGCTAGGGCCACTGCCCCTGTGGCCCTGTCACTATATAGAACTCAGCCCTTTCCCCATGACTGAAAGGTCAAAGAAGTGTGTCTACATTATCTTCTGTGCCTCCTGATTGCATCCTTTCCCCCATCACTTCTCTCCATTTATCCCCTGGTAGATTTGTTATTTGCACATCAGCAAAAATATATCACTCCTCTGACGTTATATATATTTTTTATTTGTTAATTGTTCAGTATTCTGCATTTTTGTTAGCTAAAGACCAGAAAAGCAAATCACTGGTAGGATGAATGCTATACCAATACACCTCCTCAAATAGGTGAGCTCACACAAGGTGGATAAAAAGACGTGCAGGTATAAAAGTAGGGAGAAAACGCTGGGGGTTTGTAATTTTTGAAAATAAAGATAAGAGGGATGGTTGGGTGAGTCAGATGGGAGGACAATAATCTAACAAGAACAGGACTGTCCACAAAGAGCGTGTGAAATCAGGGCAAGAGTAAAAAAAAGAGGGGAATATGAAAGATTGGCTCTTACCTGTGTTCTGTCAAGGGAGAAATTATACATTTATTGGGGTTTTTTCTGCAAACGACATACCCCATAGATCAAGCTGCTGGATTTACGAGCCAGTTCCCAACAATGAAATATTGACAACGCGAATCAATTTGACCTGTTTTCAGCTGCCATCAATGCCTTGTAGCTAGAAGACTACAACTCTAATATTTATTTCCTCTCACAGTCTAAAGGACGACATAACTACTGATTTTGATTTATCGACGCATAAACAAATAAATTTTACATATTTTTAATTATTCACTGTAGCACATTCAGATGTAAAAAAATTGTCAGATTTTAAAATAGATGATAAATCTTAATATAATTCTGTCTTCTGTCAGTTTTAATATTCTTTTCACGGCCATTCTTTAAATAGAAAGACTAAATTGTGTTCCTTATTTAAAACTGATTTTTTTGTTCATACATACATGGTAATTACATAGTAAAATAAAATAATACGATGAGTTGTTTATGAAGAAACTGGCACGGATTATTGTTTAGCAAAAACGACTTTTAAACCTTTAAGAAATGCTTATGGGAAGCAGTACAACAGACAATATTTAGCCATCATTTCCAGCACAGACAAACATGCATCCATCCATCTTCTAACTGCTTATCTTGGTCTGGAGTTCACGGCCAAACATAATGTACATAATTCCCTATTTAGGTACGTAACCCTCCTTTAGAAGGATGTTCAATAATGCTGCCAAATGTCACTATTTCATCCATTTTCCAGCCCCAGGAAGATGTTACTGTTAAGCCACCATACTGCTCATTAAGGCAGGCTGCCTATATTATTTTAAGTATTAAGTTTCCTTTCTGTCTCTCTTGATAATTGTACCAATAAAAACAATCCTGGATCATACTCATAACTAGCACGTTTCGTTAGCACACAGTTCTGAGAACGCTTCATTATGCATTTTACGTTGCTTGAAACATTGCAGCGCAAACACAGTGTTGTGTGAATGTAATTTTATGTGACCTCAGTTTAGAGAGCGAGATGACCACCCCCCAGAAAGCACCATCTATCACTCAAGACAAGACAGCCCCGTTCTCCTCAAGTCCCTGTAAGTACATTCTTGTACATCTTCACAGTTCTGCTTCGCTTGCTTGAAAATCTTCGGTTGTGTCTAAAACAACCTTACTCCTAGAAGGGAAAAAAGTTAAGTCTAGTTATTAGACCCTGACAACAGAAATGTGGTTTAAAGAAACGGTTTTGCTCCAATGGCCTAGGATGTTTCTGTCATTTAGTGGCATAAAGCCCTCAGACAAGCTTTGGGTTCTCATTGCACTTTGACGTTTAAGGGCAGTGGAATAAACTGCGGTATCTTGAGATGCAGACGGAGGCGTAAGGATAAAGGTGCCGGGGGGGGGGGCTGGGGGGCACAGCTGGCACTGTGGAGACAGCTCTGGCTGAAGCCTAAAAAAGACTGCGACTGAGACGAAGACTTAGAGCATAAAACAAGAATGAAAATTTACTTTAAACGAGAACATGGAAAAACTATTTATCTGCTCATAAAATGTTCTGGTGAAATATTGCCCACAAAAATAGGCTTTCTGAATATTTAAAATAATCCAATCAGGAACTTTTTTTTTTTTGATCCTTTTAGTCAGAATAACAAAAAGTATAAGAAAAAAAATCTGTAATAATTCGTTAATTTTCCACACTTGCTTGTCCTATGCAGGGTCACATGGGTCTCGAACCTATTCTGGAAAGAAGCGTCAGAAGGCATGGAACAACCCAGGATGGGGCGCCAACCCATCACAGGTCACATAGACCTATGGACAAGTTGGTAACTCCAGTTCACCTCAGCATGTTTTTGGACTGTGAACTGAAGAACCCAGAGTAAACCCCACAACGACATGTGGAGAACATGCAAACTCCACGCCCATGGAGCCATACCAAGCCCTGGTCTCAGACGTGCGAGGCAACCATGCTAACAGATTTAAAGTGCTAATACAATGTCATCTGAAGGAAGATTAGGTATTTTTGATGAGAAAAGCCTGCACCCTATGTGCATAGAGCCCCACCTCCATGGCCTGTCTGGGCTGGACCGCCTCAAAATATCCTCACAAATCTCGCTGCATGGGAAGCAGCCTTCATAGACAGAGGGACTTGCAAACTCCACCCAGACCAATCACTGACTTCCATGTTCAAACTTTCTATTATTCTTTCAGCCATCCTCTTGTGTCTTTATAATCCTCTGCTTTAAGCCCAGTTCAGCAGAGAGGAACATTCATCTCAATATATGTCAGAGTAGATGTCAGTGGCCCTCATCCAATCCCCATGTAAAGCAGGAGGTACATACATCGCACCACTCCATCAACACACCGCTGAGCACCAAGCGCACCGGCACGAGGCCCAAAGCCAGCCTGAGCACGCCCTACTGAACACAGCCTAACGAAACTCTCTATTTTTATCTTGGCACAGCAAGACAAAATAAAGTACAGTAAGTATGGAATAAGTTCAGATTTTTTTTTTAAGATTGCAAACAGGTCATTTAGGGAACCAGTTTTGTACTTTGTACTGTTTCTGTTTTGGTCGATTTGAATTAGGAATATAGTCCTTTGCTGCTTATTGGAGACTTTCAGTATTAAAGTATATAAATATTGCATTGCTAGTCATTCAACAAATACAATTTGCATGCAAATAGATTCCTAATTAGGACAAATTAGGACATAACTGACTTGTCAGTAGGAATATTATCCAAACTGGTCTTTTTTGCAGTAGCCAAGTCAAGGAGAGTGAGCATTTTGATAATCTTATTAGAGATTTTTTATTAACTAATTAGAAAAAAGGTTGCATTTAAATGTGATGTGAGATCCCAATAGTACAACTACTGCTTGTTTAGTGGTTGAGTTCCGTTCCAACGACCAGGTCGTTCGCTAAAGTGAAAATCACGGTAGCCTAGGTGTGACCGCAATTTTGTTTACAACTTCACTTCAGCTTACCACACTTGGTTTCTTTCAACCTTCATGAAGTGGACATTCTTACCATTTTGTACATTACACTTCAAAGATGTCCCTCATTCTGGCATGCATTGTTGTCAGGTCATAAATTTGTACATTTGTCAGAAAATTAATTATTACTTTCAAATTTGCGAACGGTCCCTAACTGAGGTAGTGGCTAAACGAGGAGTGGTTGCAAAAAGTTGGAAGCACATTAAGTAAAACTGCTAATCTGCATAGCTGTTGGGTTTATACCTAATTGAAAATATAAATTAGGCACCCAATGAGTGACAGGCGATAGACAGAGAGAAGGAAGCAGAGTCATGGCCAGTGCCTCAGGAGAATTGGGCTGCTATGACCTCTGGCAGCTTTGTGAAGCTGAAGTGCTGGAGAGTCTCCTCACACACAAGAATCCTTATAATAAAGCGTGTAATACAGAGCTTTCCAGTAGCAACACATGCAGCAGTGCAGCACACAGACTAAGAAGCAGAAACGATTTTTTATTAAACCATAGCGTAAATTTGAGAAGATGTCAGAATCCATAAACGGTACAGAAAATGTAACCGGGATGGGGGGGGGGGGAGAGAAGGGGTGGGCCAGGACAACCTGGCTCAGGGGAACGTGACCTTTACAGGGATTCAAAAGACAGCTGATATGCTGAACTGCCAACAAGTGTCAACAAGCTAGTCTGCAGTAGAAAATGGAGCTGTAAGTCTTGACTGGGCAGAGTAAATTGCAAACCACACCAGCCTCCACCTCCACGAGGAACTGTCATGTCCCAAAGTAAAGCATCGCTGGTTTAATGTCACGGAGCTAAAATAAACAAGGCGCTCATGGGGTGGCCGCAGAGTGTAAAGACGGAGACGCCGTCGTCAAGGCTGATTCGCTTCGGAGAGCCACTTAGGCCGTCTGCCCGCATTTCAATTAAATGGGGACAGCTGTTCTCCTGTGTCCCGATTAGTCCCGCGTGGCAATTTACAGATCATCCAGCTTCATTTCAGGTACCGCGACGACGAGGAAGGGATAATTGAATGGAATGTCAGTCAGTTCTGCATTGTGATGGCCGTGGCTTTAAGCAGAGGGAGCTTCAGACAGGAACTGAGGAACCTGGATTTGCCAGCAAATAAAGGGTAGAATTTCAGGGACCGCCGTGAGATTGCGGTTTGCCTGTAGATAAGTAAGAGTTCCTGCACAGCATGATAAACAGCGCTTCCTATATTTAGCTAGTCGATGTTCTTTCCATGTATTCACCCCTGACCCAAGCAATGATTCTTTATCCAGATCAAAGTTTCTTGGCTTTCTTCAGAGAAGATGAACTGGAGACGGACTCTCTTCGTTTTCTCTGTAGAGAAGAACAGAAATAAAGACAGTGAGTGGCAATTTAACAGGTTAAAACAGGAGCATATAATAACCTTCTTTATTCAGCCTGCGCTGTGCATGCGCAAGAGATTTCTTCTGGGTTTTCTGGTGTTGCATATAAAGAGAGAACACAGTAACACTGCATAGGAACAGGACATGAAACATGCAGAGCGACACGAAGAACGAAAACAGGTACATGAGGGAATGGTGTGGCTAGCAAAGAAATATTCCTGTAGGAATAAAGACAGATCAAAAGGAATGAATACAGACAGTTCCCAACTTACGACTGGGTTCTGTTCGGATGGAGGCTGTACGTTATATGTTGGAATAGAATAATCGCACTGACCACATGTGCGAATGAGACTGGGAGATGCGTGTGAGACTGGGGTGGTCGTGCTGTCATAATGTACAGTACTTCCCGCAGCAACTATAATTATAGTATAATTATAATTATTAATAACCATTATTATTATTGTTATTATTATTTGAATATCAGACTCTAATAGCAGTGTGATATAGTAGAGGATAAGATGAATAGAAAATATTTAGCAGCAATAGCTGAAAAGCTCAAAATGCAGCATCCAAATACCATGAGTTTACCATCAGGAAACCATCAGTAATGGATTTGCCATCCTGCGATTCACTTGCATAATGCATAGGATCAGCAGTCAGATAGGATCAGCATTCAGGACTGCACTGGGCTGCACCGTCCATGCTCTACGCGGTGTGAACACAGCACTGGAGTAAGATGCAGTAAAAATGACAGCTTTCATCTCCATAGGGGGACAGTTTGTGCTTTTCAACTAATATGTGGCTGTGACAGGACCTTCAGGGCAAAGCAGTAAACGCTGCCCATAGCCAGGCTGTTCCCACATAGTGAGGGACAAAGCTCACTGCACAGCAAAGCTGCACTCCAGCTATCCTGTGTGACACTCTTAAACTCTTGCCGATTTCCTAAACTTCCCCATATTGTTCTCTTCCGTACAAAGATTATATTCCTGCACCACCTTTTACTTATATAAATGCTACTTTGGGCGATAATAAGAATAGGGAGGCTTCCACGCGGTATATGAGCAGGGTAACTGACAGGAAACAGGCCCGGAAGGGACAGCATGCTCTGTACTCACAGAGTTGGGCGTGAGCGGTGCTCCTACCACGTCGATGACCTGCTCCTTGGCCTCCGCCTTCAGGTCCTCACACCCGGGCCCGGCGGAGGCCTCTACACCAGGCCCCTCGCCAAGGTGGGTGGCCTCGCCGCCGGCCTTGAGCAGGGCCTCGTAGCGATGCCGCAGCATCTGCTGCTCGTACTCGCAGTTGGCGTGCGCCTGCTTCAGCTCGTAGACCAGCACCAGGTCGCTGCGCAGCTCGTTGAACATCTGCACGATTTCCTCGGTGGGCATGGGGTTCAGATCTGCACGGTGGGGGAACGACAGCCGTTGGCTGAGGAAGGCCGGTCTCCAACTCAGCGGCTCGATTGGAACATTAGGCCAGCTAGTCATGATGGGGTGATGCAGACATGGCTACTCAATGCTGGAAATAACATGAAACTAAACCTCTAATTAACCTAGTCCTGACAAACAACTTAGCAAGACCTATCAAAGTATGCAACAAGCAAGCAAAGAAATAATATTGTATATTCTCTACTAAAAAAGGTTTGATATATTCCCTGTATGCCTCAAACTATAAGCTGAGAACCATTTCAGTCTAAACGTCCTTGGCCTTCAAAGTAACATTCCAAGTAAGTTTAAGAAAAACTGTAATGTTAATTAATGAATTTCATAATTTGTTCCTCACTCAACCCAAGAAAAACAATCTACCATATTGGACATTTTCAAGCTCTGTTGGCTTGTGGCTACCATCCATAAAATTTCCTCGCCTTTCAGGTTGAGCAGCAGATCTGGACTTTACAGAATGCTTCAGTATCATCCACCCCTGTCTAGTGCCTTCAAGAACCAGTGCGTATCTCAACCCGCTGATGGTACCATTTTCAAAATAAATGGGGATAATTGTTCAGGGAGTCGTGAGGCTTTTTCTGAAAATGTACTGACAACCACTGGAATACTAATACTAACAATGAAAACTAACAACAGGGTCGAGCACAGAGTATGCGCTTTAGCTGTATACGAGTAAAACTGAAGCAGACGCGAGTTAACAGGTGACAGTTCTGACTTTTCCCTGCACCATTACCAGGAGGAGTCTGGCAGCTGTGAAATCTGAGGCGGACTTTGTTCTTCTGCACTCACCGACTCCCTGCTCCGTTAAGATCTGCTCGATGGCTTTAATCTTCTTCTGTCCCACTGAGCTCGGGAGCTTCATCTGAAATGGAGAGAAAAAAAATGCCACAAAGCTGAAATACCCATGCACATGAAAAATGGGGTCAGGTTGTTAGCAACTGAGTTCTATACACTGCACAAACTCATTTTATAATGCTACTTTTCAAATACGCGCAAGTAAGACATTGAAGGTTTTCTTTATGTGCCTAATAAAGTCGTTTGTGTTTTCACTCAAGAGTTACGCAGCATTGATCAGAAGTACCGCCATGATAATTACAGCCAGTCATCAATAGAAATACTCATCCAGGCCCTAATAATAGAGAGTTTCCCCAAATGGTCTGAAAAAGATTTTCCGGTGCCAAAGCATTTTTAAAACTTAAGACTGCGAAGAACCTGTTATCTTCCATCAGCATTTCATGGACAGATGCAATGTACAATGTTATGAATTGTTCAAGAAGAATTACAATGCATCTTACCGAGGTCAGTTTTATGAAAATGTAGTTTAAAAACATACATAAACAAATATAGTTAAAAAAACTAACACTCAGAAGATAATAATTGTTGGGACAAACTACATAATAGACTGAACATGCACAAAGCCATGCATAACTCATTGAGCGTTTAATCCATCAACATAAGCAGGGGAAATCAACAATCAAAAAAAAAAACACAAGGTTTGTTCATTGAATCTTAAAATTAGTGGAAGGAAAATGAGTCCTGCATTTAAGGCTGATGTCAGCAGCCTGTTAAGTTGAGTCTAACAGATTATCAGAGAAATGAGAAAGGCTCCTCATTTAGCCGTAATGCATTTTCGTTTTGCACTGAGAGTAATCTGCCCCTGTCACTCACTCTGAGCTATTTGCTTTGAGTTATATTGTAAAGATTAGCCTGACAGCATACACATAACTCAAAACATTCTGTTAATGAGAACAAAGTAACAAATCTTTTGAATACAACTATTCTAATTCTGCACTATAGGTATGTCTTATGGTGGCATAGTGGCTCAGCGTTTGGCTCCAGACCCTGCCGTGACTCTGAGCATGATAAGCAGCTAGAAGATAGATGAATGGATGCTTATTTGAATTTTTATTAAGTGCTAAGGTAACCATATTTCAGGAATAACCAATATATTGTGACCAGCAAAAAATTTTTTTTACCGTAATATATGATTAGATAAGAATTCTTTGGGTATTAAAGACAAAAGATTGTAAAACTACAGGACAATTACACTTGCGTATGATAAATGACAGGATTTTTTTCAACATTAATATACTTGACATTAAAAATAACAATATTTCAATGAAAAGCAAAAATGACCTTTACTTGAGGAATATTTTTCTTGAGGAGGAGCTTTACTTACTCTTTGGCTACGAAGCGTGACACCAGCGGATTTGAAGTCAGGGAACTTGATGCCTGCCGTCTCTGGTAGAGCCTACCACAGGAACCACGGGAACAAGACCAGGGGGTTAGACTGGCAAACCCACATAAACTGCCTACACTTTCATAACACAGTACAGCTACCACAAGACCTGTGCACATCCCCATGTATTTGTACCAAGCTTTGGTCTACAACGCTCTGGTAAATCAATAGAAGAAATGCAAGTAAGTCACATCCAAACTAACTTTGCAAATTCTAACAGCCATCATTTTCAACCATTTGACTGGCTAATTGTGCAAATTTAAAGATACAATAAGCTTACAGCAAACAGTGAATAGAGTGGCACTGACTTAACTCCTAAATTGTTTGTCTGTTTTTTTTATTGAGGTAGGCCAGATTTATGAGATCCCATACAGTAAAAAAATTAGGAATCATTTTAGAATGGAAGAGTCAGAAGAGTTACTCGTGTTCTGGATCATCTAGTTTCCTACAAAACAGAGAATTATGCTCAAATAAAAATATGTCAGCAACCTTCTAATGCTTTCAGATGGTCAGATACAAATAAGTATCTTCCCTTCATAAAAAAAACTGCTAAATTAATTGGGAGGAGGGTTAATAACTTGTCCATTTATGTCAAAGACAAATTTCCCAACAACGAATTTAGCCATTATCCATATAGCACCCAACCTACTGTTTTAACTAAATCCACCATATCAAGTGAAATATTCATAACAGATGGAAGCAGACCACTATTTAATTGACTTTTGGATTATGGACCTTTTTAAGATACTTCTCATTCTAGTAACGTGATGCTGACCTCTGACCAATTATAAATGACCAAATTAACACTGCCAGAGTTACTGCTGGCTGGACTTCTGCTCCAGCTCATTAGATCAAACCTGATTCCTCTATCTTTATACCTCACAACATCTCCTATTTCCCTGGCACATGAAACATCACACCCACATGGAGTACAGGAAAACAACATCTAAAGGTGTGCATGGCTGGTAAACAAACACCTTCTCCTTGTACAAACGAGCCAGCCTGACAGGTGCTCAGGAGAAACCCAGATCAGCTGGAGGAGAGGACTGCTTTGAGGCGAGTTAGGAGAACCACGCATCGGGAAAACTCCACACTCTTACAAAATATGTACATTATTATTTTTGCTTTTCCTTGTGGTTTATGGGAACGTGTAACCAGTCTGAGCCCCAACCTGGCCGTTTAATTAGTAGAGTTTCATAAATCCAGGCTTCTCTAATCAAATTAGACGTCGTATGTAAATTGTGTTGCATGAGTGGGAGATGAGATTTTTCCAATTGCTATGTTTTTGACCTGCCCCTTGTTAAACATTTCTGTCCCCAATAGCAGGTCTGGCTATGCTATTTCATGACAGCTTGTCTCTTGTGCCGGAAATAATGAAAACGGACTTTCCTCGTAAATACGCTATGCACAGTGCAGTTAGAATGTGGTAGACATGACATTTTTAACCAGTTCCATTATAAAGATGTATAATTACAATAATAATAATAATAATAATAATAATAATAATAATAATAATAATAATAATAATAATTAAAGTATTGTGCTGAATACTTATTGGAAAATGTTAGCCATTCAAGAAAACAGGTTGCCCAAATTATTCAGGGATGCCCAAGAGTAACAGAGCATCCATGTGTATATGCCATCTGTAGTGGTCAGAGCTCTTTACACAGCTCTTTAACTTGATTGATTGCAAGCACACTGAACTAGCTATGCTAAACTGGTGTCCATAATGGGTTATGTTAGCAAAATTACCACCAAAAAGATATATCAATATATTTAACCTGGAAATATTACATTACTTTATACTGTCCGTTAACAACACTAAACTCACTCAATTTGCAGCAATTAAGCTACTGCTGACTGCTGCACAGAGGCATACAGGCTTTATAGATGAATGTACATCTGGCTTAAGAAGTTCTCTTAAATTTATACATTAGATTTCAGATTTAGGTTTTTGTCCAATATTAAAACACAATGGGTATTCATTCAATGTAAATACAAAAATAAAAATGTAAAAACCTATGCTAAAGTCCTGAGAACAAAAATATACTATTTAAATCCATTTTCCCTTAAAAACGTTAGTACAAATCTGGGTGTCAGGAGTCACCGGCGATGCACGGAGTGGGTATCACAATAATGGTGCCTGTGGGGGCTGCAGTACCTCGGTATCACGGGGGCGGCCGTGTCGTTTCCCCAGGTGAGCTGCATGTTGCATCACCTACATGGGCAGCACAGGGAAAGGAGACGGCAGCTCACCGGTTTCTCAGTCTCCCTCTTCTGGGGAAGCTTCTTCTTCGTGGCCTTCCGGTCTGCCCGCCGCATCTCCGTGGTGGTGTCTGCGGCCGTGATGAGCTTCTGCAGGTCCTGGGCTTTCTTCTCTCTCTCCTTCTTCCGTGTCTCGATCTTACGGAGCTCCTGGATCAAGTACTCCTCTTCTGCCACCTGCGAATCAGGCAGAGGTTCAAGTCCGGGCGGGACTCGACAAGGAGGGCCAGTCATATTTCTTTCTTAATTACACAGTAAACATAAAATTCCATTTGCATCACTGAAGAAATCATGTCATTTTGTGCTTTATTAATTACACTAAAAACAATGTCTGCACAAAAACACTACAAGGGCATAACAAAATATCAGTAAACATCAATTTCATTTTTTACACTGGAGAATTTTCACCTGAATCAACCTATAATCAATTCATTCATTCATCTTCTATGAATACCGCTTATACCGCTTGTCCTATACAGGGTGAAAGGGGCTCCAGAACTACTCCCAGAAACAACAGACGTAAGGCAGGGAATAACCCAGGATGGGGCACCAATCCATTGCACGTCAACCACACTGTTCATACACACATTCACACCTATGGACAACCTGGCAGCTTTAATTCACATTTTTGGACTGTGGAACACCCATGGAAAACCCTACGACAGCATTTCTATTTCTAGATTTGTTCCAGAACCAGTCAATTAATTGTTTAACTGCAGCTAATGAAGACCTAATACAAAAGATTGTCCAGCATGCAAATGGAAAGACTGGATCTGGAGGGAAATCCGCTGTGTGACATGATTGGAGTAAATATCAGTTCATTCTACAGGTTACTGGAAGGCGGAGATTGCGGAGGATCAGCAAGACGGATACAGAATATAAGGGCTAGAAAAACTCAACAGAAAAAACTGCTCTGAGTAAACTGGCAACTATTTGACAGTGTAACTGCTTTAAACTATTTTATATAAGGGGAAAACTGCTATACATAAATAACAATGATATGTATCTGCCATGACCCTCTTATGTCAGTCTGAATTGTGGGTGGATCTACCAAAACGGTTAATGACGGCTGACAGACGCTGCTGAAATACCGTGGGAGGGCAGAGATAAGGCGACTGACAGGCTGTACGCCGGTGAATCACGACGCTAAGCTGCCGGCTCACTTGCCAGACGTCTGAGTTAAGTGGTTACTGTCTTTCTTGGGAAAGAGATGCTCTCCGAAGCGCATGAATGACATGAAAGATGATTAATCATTCGAAAATAAAGCGTAGCTACACAGCACGAAGGTTAAGACTTCAAAATATAGAGTACAGCTAACACAGTAACTTTTAAAAAGCTTTTGATAACATTTCAATTACTCAATTGATTCATTTAAAGATCCCATGCATTTTTTACATGTCATTTGAATTTGATCTCTTTAAAGTGGATAAAAATACTTTAAATAAAACAATTAATTATTAAAGTTCAAATATTAACTGGATGAGCACATATTCATGATGATCTAAATTTATGTAATATAAACTGGTCTCATTTCAAGCAATGATTTTGCAGGGACTAAATGAATTATGCAGAAATACTACCATCTAGTGGTAAAATAGACAAAGTAATTACCCACAAACTAATGTTTTTTGAAATGTTATAGACTTAAATATCAGCTCATAGTGCTAGAAGACAGATTTTGGAAAATCATTATTTATACCGCCTTAATATTTTTATTTCCATATTGTTCAGAGGACCAGAAGAAAGCATACTACTGCGCATTATACAGAGCTGCATAAACCAGCAAAAACTGCAGGCTACATTTTGTTACTGGCTGGTAGAATCACCTTTAGCACAAGTAATTGATTTCTGTAAGATCTCATCAGTCTTCCACGTTGCAGAGATTCTGATCCAGCCTTATTTCAGTTTGTTGATGTTCGAGGGCACCCGTCTATGTGTGGCTGATATTACTGCAACTTCTGAATCTTATTACATTTTTTTAAGCCATTAAAAATGGCTGGACCACAGACAGGCAAACAACATCAGTTGTGACGGCCCTTCAGATGAGCCTAAGAGCATGAAATGGCAGGAGCTCACCTGTTCTGGGGTGCGGTTGAACAATCTTTCCAGCTGCTCCTTTCTACGCCTCTCGTGTCCTGCGTCAAACACGTAGATTTTGGGTTCGCACCCAGTGCCAGCGCGGATCTTTGACAGTTTGGCACAGATGTTGTAGTAGCGCTCTTTCAGGTCTTCAACTGACCGCTTCTGTACGAGTAAATACAGTCAGGATCAGTCACACATTCACAGACAACCCACAGAACCCACATTGGTGGGTACTGTGAAAACCCAAACGTAAGGTAGAAAAACGTGCATATGGTGAGAACAACTAGGCGGTGGTGTGGGTCTGCAGATTAGGACTCAGTGCCAGCAACCGGAAGGTCACTGGTTCAAATCCCATGACTTCACCACTGAGCCCTTCACTCTAGGGCAGGGGTGGCCAATCTTATCCGCAAAGGGCCGGTGCGTATGCGGGTTATCACTGCAACTCCCTAATTAGGTCACTAATTAGAGGACTGATTGGCTGAAAGAGTCCTCACACCTGGGTTTGAACAG
>JAODLC010000001.1:26650985-26677052 GCA_026781145.1 Hippopotamyrus pictus
GAACAGCTGACCTACAGGTTATCCCAAAAACCTGCATACACACCGGCCCTTTGCGGATAAGATTGGCCACCCCTGCTCTAGGGGCACTAGGCTGTAATGCCAAAATTTGCTCTTGGGTCACATGCAGAGCAAGACGGGATGTGTGAAAATTACAGGTTTCCCATAAGCATGAATAAAATATCATTACTCCAATTAAGGCTCATCCTAAAGATTATAGGTGTGACAACTAAGCAACATGCAGATTGACAGAGAGCTCCACAGCAGAAGTGCAGTTTGGTTATAGCATCGCCATGAAGTGCCACATAAGCTTGGTATCTCTAGTGACTGACACAAAAATGTGCCAGTCGTAGTGATATCTCTGCCGCTGCCACCTTTGCTTTATGTCTTCACATGTCCAGAGACAAGCACAACAGTGGCTCACCTCTGACCCCTACAGTGTAAGCACTGAACTGCGGCTCCCAGTACACTAACACCCGTGAAGGCCACACTAACCCTGAACTGCTGGTGGTCGTAGCGGTCATGGATTACGATAAAACGCAGATCGAAGCTCTTGCAGAGGTCGAACAGGTGATCTGTCTCTGCTTTGGTCCATCCGTCATCGTGAAGGTACATGAGATACTCCTGCTCTGAGTACACAGGCACCTGAACGGTCTGGTAGCAGAGGGAGACAAAGACAGAATGAGTCTCAATTTTTCCAGGTAAACAAATACAAAACAACAAGAAACTGTCTGTGAATTCATGTTTCAGAAAGTGATGTGTAAATAATGTACACTTCTATAGCAGGGTTCCTCAATTCCGGTCTTGGAGGGCCAGAATCCAACACAGTTTGCAGATTTCCCTGTTCAATCACGTTAGTCAGCTAATTACTAGGTTTAGTAGGTGTGTGTGAGCAGAAGAATCTGCAAATAATGTTGCAAACTGCCCCCCCAGGACAGGAATCGGGGAACCCTGCTATATGGTTTCATATACCTGGGCATAAATAACAATCGCCTGGTCCTCCCAAAACTAGATAAATTTAGCCTGACCAAGTCAAAGTGCAGACCATAACTCCAATGAGACACTGTGAGAGGAGCCCTAAGTGGGCCGCACAAAGACCGGTGCCATTGAACATCAATGACCTGAAATAATATTGTAAGGGAGGGTCAAAACCCCTGCAACGTGATAGACTGACGAGTTCATACAGAAATCAGTTACACTTAATTCTGCTGAAGGTGGTTGTACCAGCTACTGAAACAAAAGGCACGCTTACTTTTTTCACACATGGCTTCTGCAATTTCACATGCTTTCATTAAAATGTGTTGTTTTTCATCCGTGGTTAGATTTTAGGACCTAGTGAGGGCCACATTTTTTGTATATCCTCTGATATATAAAACCATGGGAATGAAAGAGGGTGGACCATCACGCTATTTGCATTTGTACTAGTGTGAACAATAATATTCGGTCGCACTTTTACTTGAGAGGCACAAGTAACTTAGTAGCTCAGTTACTACTCTAGTAGAAATTATAAACAAACATAGTAACTACATGAAATGCATGACTGATTAATGATGAATGAACACGGGATCAGTACATAACTAACACTTAGTTTCTGGTCAATTAATACATTTAGTAAGAGAGTACTAATACATTATTTGTGGCTCCTCAAGCAAAGTGCTAGCTAATATTCTTCCATAATATTGTATTTTTTGTGGCAATGTTTAAAAAAAAAAAAAAATCACATTTCACACTACACTATCAACACTGACTGGAAGTTCATTCCCACAAAACAATGCATACATACAGCAAAGATACAACAAATACAATGGGGGAAAAAAATCAGAGCATGCTGTCACTTTCTCCTGATATTTAAACAAGTTTTTAAACCTTAAGACCCAGGTATTAATGAATAATTCTAACTCACAAGTGTTGTGTAAGCCCTTCCACTCTGACATGTGGCAGTGATCAAACTGTTACTGTGCACTCCAACCCCAAACAAACAAAAAGGGAACTGAGAATGTGACCTTATTAAAGCGGGCAAATGGGTAGTCTTTGCCCTCCTCCGTCAGGCGTCTCCAGTGGTGAAATATGGCGCCATCTCTCCTGGCGGGGTTAGTGAAAGGCATCCACTTCCAGGGACGTACTCTCTTACAGCCCAGCTTGGCCTTGACTGTCCGATAGCCCTGCGTGGTGTCGCTAGGCAACAGTGGAGGAGCATCTCTGCGGGGTACAAAATATTTACACGTATATATTATTTTTTAGGGTGGGGAAATGTATAAACAATGCAGCAATTATGAAAATGATCAGGGACGTAATTCAATGCAAAAGCAAAGTGCTCTCACTTTTTATCCGAATAGAGGAGAGCATAAACCTCTCTGTGCATCCCCTCAGGCCGTTTGAACGTCAGTGTCTCTGTTGACTTCTTTGACTTTTTCTAGAAACATTAAAATATACATTACACTCAAAGCAAAGTTAGAACACATAATGTTGAATTGCTAAACATACAAACAATGCAAATAATTGTATGACCATTCCCCAACCTCGTATCTTGGTATTATGAGATATTTCAGTTAAGGTTTCAAAATCTATTGGGTGGATGGGCGCATAATCCTTATCTTAATCCAAAATGTCCATAGCTAGACAAACACCATGCACATACTTGAAAACATAGTTTCACTATAATGACAAGACTGAAAATTATGTCTGTGGTTTAATGAGTCTTTTCCCCTAGCAGCTGTATAACGGCGCTGATTAATGCAGGGACGTACAGTACAAAATTCCAAATGCACACAGCTTTAATAAAATGGGAATACAGCATTTACCCCGCTATACTATTTTATTGCTTCTCCAATGAAGTGTAGATTTATGGGAGTACCTTTAGTAGCAGTTATGGGTGGGGGATACAGTTGTAAAATTCCCAAGAGTTCCAAACTAAACATTAGGTGATAACTTTAGGAAAGGCATCCTTAGTATGACTTGCATTAGCTGGTGTGACATGAAGCTAACCAACATAATGGTAGATACATAAATAGCTCACAGAATGTAAGATGAGTGGACATCATATTTTCCAAATGATTCCTTTAATTATTTACACCACATCAAGATATTTAAGTAAAAAAAAAAACTTAAAAGTAATAACAGCACCATATGCAATCAGATGCAGGCGGAAATCTTACTTTATCAGAATTAATGATGTCCTTCTTACTGATGGGTCCCGAGTCATTGTCACCGCCTCCCAGTTCCAGTATATCTCGTACATCTGCACCAGTCGCCATCGTGTACTGAAAGAGAACGTTAATTAAATTACAAGCATAAATAAATACTGACACAAAACCCAAAATCCAGGCCAAACGGTGTCATCAAAGGCTCTCATCACACACTGCGAGTCATCTGACAGCTTTGCTACCACAGAAAACGCCCCACGAACTACTAATTATTCCCAATTAACTAAGTCCTAACCTGTACTCGCTTGATAGCTTGTGAAGTGTCTGTTACATTTTTACTTCAGCTAATTGCCCAGGTTTTTAACAAGTGTAACAGTGAATAAACCAGATTATCTGAACAGTAAGCCACCATAGCCGCGCTGCTCCAGGCGGGCGGTTAGCATGACGGTTAGCAGCCGCTACAGCCTTTGATAAACAACCTCCACTGCACGTCTTTCGCTCTGACAAAAAAAGCATTAATCTAAAATTATTTATGCACATTCTGATTATACATGTGACGCCTTCCTGAAATTATTCTGAATGACCGTGTACACATTTGTTCGTAACTAAACAGCCAGACGAGTCACAGAAGCTAAGATGCTAACACGCGCGAGCCAAAACGGTGTGTTAACTTATACAAAACATAACTGCACTAGTACACGTACTTAAGGTACTTGCCAGGGAAACCAATGTGTGTTTATATACAGAATGTGTTTATATATTTACATGTTTACGGGCCGCCCGCCGTCCCGTCCCGTCCCACAAATGAATGAGCAAAGCGTTCAGCCTTTGCTACATTCGCTTGAACAGGAGCCGCTCAGTATAAACCAGCTTTCGATCCGTATTTATGTTCCTCTGAGAATGGATTCCGGAAAACTCTTGCTTTCTAAAACACAATGGCTATGGATGTAAAAGTCTGAGATACAACGTCAGCTAGCGATCTGCCGATTTCATAAGTTAATTTCTAGTGCCGGCAGCTAAAATGCTACTGTAGCGGAGCGTTGGTTTGTCTACTGACATAGCTTCCGGTTTTAATATTTCAAAATAAATGTTTTATTATTAGCTACACTTACGTTTGTAAGAACAGTATTATGTGAACTCCTTTGTAAAATCTCTAAAAATCTCTATGACTTCGATTTTAAGGGGCCACACTGATTAAGCTCTATGTTAAAATATTAACCTTGGGACTACAAGTATGCCTGCTTTAACTAGTAAATACAGATATCTCTGCAATAAAGCTTACTAGGTAACACTTTACTTGGCGGGGCACAAATAATATAGTAATATGTTATTACTTATGTATTAATTACTCACAAATTAAGTCTTAGTTACATAGTGATATCATGTAAATTCATCATTAATGAATAGCGATGAATGTTTTATCTAAATCTGTTACTATATGTGTTAGTTCTGTACATTCTGTGAACTAGCAAAAGAACTAGTGAAGGAACTACTATATTTGTCCATGATTTACTTGTGCTTTGTACTTAGTCATAAATGAGTTACTACTTAAGTATTTGTACCCTTCAAGGGGTTATCCCCATTACCGGTTGACTTTTATTATGGTAGAAAAATCCCGGAAGCTGTAACCGGAAAGGGGAAACCGGATGTCTTCGCTGCTAAGATTACTGACTTCTGGGAAATATTTCGAAACAGTTACAAATAATAAACGCGCCCTCTCTTGACATGGAGTGTGTTATTAGACAACACAATAAGTAGTAATATTAACAACCTTAAAAAAATGAATATTATAGATGTTTTAATAGTATTGAATAATATGCAGTTTTAGAAAGTAGACCTATTTCTACTTGTACAGAAATCCATATTCATTTTCATGTTCTTCTGGATTGGGTAACTTGATCTCCTGGAATGTGGGTCCAAATCCCACATCTGCCCTGTATGTGAGTTCAGTTTTATATGTTCTTTCCCTGTCTGGTGGGTTTTCTTAGGGTACTAGATTTCTCCATGCTCCTGTGGTCCATAGACATGAAGTTAGGCTATCACGCATCTCTAAATTACCCAATTAATTACTGCCTCTCTCTCTCTCTCTCTCTCTCTCTCTCTCTCTCTGTATCGGTTGACTGGCATCCCAACCTTGTGCCCTCTGCTACCTGGGGCAGATGTCTGGAAGATGAATTGGTGAATTTATGTTTAGGTATCAGCTAATCACCATTAGATATAGCAAATTAAATTTGTAGTGGTGTAGAATTTAACAATATTTGTTTTGTTTCCTTCAGTAACACATCTTGTAATCAATTCAGTATAATAGCATGCCAAATATTGCATTAGATTAATATGTGTAGTTTGGTAGAATCCCAAGGGGACATAGTAAGACTTCAAATTAGGTGTACTGCAAGCTTGCAGACAAAGCACAGTGCAGTTTCTTGAAACCCTGTTGGATAGCTGTAAGGCAGTGGGTGTTTGACTCCTCCAGGACTGCCCTTTGTTACCAGTTCTGTTAATAACCTTTCTGGACAAAATTTCTAGCCACTGTCAAGGGATGGAGAGGGACCAGTTCGGTGACCTTAGGATCATGTCTTTGCTTATCACAGATGATGTGGTCCTATTGGCTTCCTTGGGCTGTGTCCTGCAGCATGCACTGGGGCGGTTCGTAGCTGAGGTCGAGTCTGAGGTCATGATTCTCATCTGGAAAATGGTGGATTGCCCCGTCCAGATTGGGGATGAATTTGAGTTTCCTTTGCTGAGTGTCCAGGTCCAGCTTTAGAGATAGGATTAAAAACTCTGACATTCCAGAGAGGTTAAAAGTGGAGCCACTGCTCCTCCACGTTGAATGGAGCCAGTTGAGGTGGTACGGGAATCTATCTAGGATGCCTCCTGCACACCTCTACATCCAACTGGAAGGAGAACCTGGAGGAGACCCAGGAAGCCCTGGATTGATTATATCTCTCAGCCGGCCTGAGAACGCCTTGGTATTCCCCTGGAGAAGCTGGAAGAAGTGGCTGATGGGAGGGAGGGGGCAGGTATCCCTGTTTAGACTGCTGTCCCCGTGTCCTGGTTCTGGATAAAATGTAGAAGATGGATGGATGATCAGTTTTTTTATGCCAGTTTTTCTTGAATACAGGTTTTCTCATGCATTGTCATGAAACATGCTTAACCTCCTCACAACTATAACAACATTTCGCAAAACAATTCATGCACGTGGCACAACATGATGGTTTAGCTGCAAAAAAACACAACTCGCCCAAGATAATCAACTCATATCTCAAAAGCAAATAATTCGTCCAATGAATTAGTCAGTGCCACTAAAATGAAAAGTACAATCAGCATCTTTTTAACCATGTGAGTCAAAAAGTCACACAGCATTGCATAATTAACACAAAAACAGTAAAATGGCAATACACCTGAGCACCCGGAGGAAACACCACGACAACGGGGAGAACTTGCAAACTCCACACCCATAGAGCCACAGCAGTGACATAAGCACTGCTCCCTGAGGTGTAAGACAACAGCGCTAACCCCCATGCCACCCCCTCTGATGGCTTTCTTAACTGTTTTGGGTGTGCTGGCTAATGTGATGATCATCTACATGTAGTTTTGGGTGTAAAATTATTACAATGGGAAACTAATCCTTTTTGACCAACAAGACTAAAGCAACTGAAAATTATGCCAAATTATGACAGTTGTACAAGGTCATTTGCATAAATCATTTGCACTTTCTTTAAAGCAATGAGAAATTACGTTCTGCTCAGCACAAATGACATGGACGTTTTGCAAATGTTAGTTGTCATTTGAGAAATGTCCCAAAGCAACCGAAAAAAACTAAGTTTAAAAAAATGTAGGAGTATAGGCCTATGTTATATGTAAATTATGAGTAAATCCATACAGTTACCTGGCTCAGTGGAACTTTGATTTTGTTAGATTCAGAAATGCGTATAAAATGTATTTAACAGGGCATGATACTAAAGTTATTTGTCACTAGGGTAAAAAGATTTACACAGCTAACAGCGCGGCATCTGTCTCCCATAAATAACGTTACCAGAAAGGGACGAAGCCACATTCCCGCGTCACAGCAACACAAGAGCGTCTGTAGCAACGGTGAATAATCATGTTGCTGGGTTTGCACATTTTCCTTCACCGCTGGACCAGAACAATCTTTCTAAACATAACCCGCTGGTAATTTATATAACATTAACGGTTACCTCCGTCTTGGTGTTTTTTAGCCTAATTTTTCAGCAACAGGCGTGCTCTATGAACACGCCACTGGCTATTGTAGGGTTTTTCAGCAGTATTTCTGCAATTGTAGTTTGGAAAGTGGTGATGTGAGTGGAAATCCACTACATATACATGTATCCACTGCTTAGTGCACACCAGTTCACCTTTCCAAAATTAATTTTAAGTTAGCAGAAAATGTTTAGTTCTTTCAATCGATAACTGAGTACGTAATTAACCATACTGATAAAATGTAGTATTTAGCGACTATAATGATTAGCCTAACTTCCGTTTATTTTTTTCTTCGTAGAAGTGTCATTATAGTTGTATTTGGTAAAGGTGATGTCCAGCAGAAAACAGCTGGTGGAGTTTCTGCGCGAATGGGACCGCGGCGGCGCGGCGGCGCGGAGCCGCATGCTGGAGGTGTTCGTGGGCCGCAGCCTGGGGGAGACCGGCCCGGAGCTGGAGCTGCGCTTCGCCCAAGCGGCCAGTCTGTTTCTGGCCAGGCTCACAGCGTGGGTTAGGCTGCAGTATCCTTTAACGGCGGCGGCTTACTGACACCGTCTCCGTCTGCAGGGAAATGCGCCGCTATTACGATCTGGACCCGAAAGTGAACGACTCAGTACCTACACATGCATTTTGTGTAACGCACTATTATCTTACAGATGGTTTTACTGTGTAAATAACCATGAAAGACATAAAGAAACGATGATCATAACTATATTTTGTCTTTAATATTCCAGTAATCTACAATTTACGTCTATTTAATTTTTTTATAATTCGCATGAGTCTTATATACGTTTTACAGAAGATCATGAAAAACAGAAAACAGATTATGAAAGCCAGCGTCACTAAAAGAATGCCACATAAAATTTTATAGAACGTAAAACAACACGCAAAAAAGACGGAATATTTCTATGAATATATATGGCCGCCATATATTAAGTTTGAAACGTCTGGTTCAAGACCATAATAACTGGCATAAAATGCTGTAAATTACATTCCTTTACAAGAATTTCTCAGCTATATGTTTGGGACATACTTGGGGCTGCAGCTTAGAGCTGTGGCTGTGTTTCTTTCGGCCTCAAACAGGTGATTAAAATCGTCTATAAAAATGCTTCTTTACTAAGCTGAAATTATTTTAATCTTGCTTTAATCTTATTCATTTTTTTTCCAACAGTCACCGTTACCTCACTGAGTTTCTTGAAGTGGGAGGGGTTCTCACTCTGTTGGAAATCTTAAATCAGAAACAGATAAAAGATGAGGATAAAACAGAAGCCCTCCGTCTATTGCAGATCATTTCCAACGCGGGTCGGAAGTACAAGGAGTTCATTTGTGAAAGCTTCGGTACTAACCCGTGATCATTTTTCGAAAGCCTTTCAAAAACGTTCTCACGTTAAAAGGTGTCACGAATCACTTCCATATAGTATTTTTCTAACCCTAATCCCAACAGACAGCATTTCTATAATGTAGTGATATTCCCTCACTCAACTGTGTAGTTTGATATTGGGGGTGGGGGCACATAATTTAGATACAAAAGTGGTGGGATTGGTCAATCCAAATTAAATTGGACTGGGGGGTACACACCTTCGTTCACCCCAGCCTTCACTCCCCAAGTTCCATGTGATTTGCAGGAGTCAGAGCCATCGTGGAATGTCTGGCCAAGTCCACATCTGTGGACACCAAGGAGACAGCCAGTGTCCTGCTAGAGTCCCTGGCTCATGGCAACTATAAATACCAGAAGCAGGTCTACAAAGGGCTAGTGGCCTTACTGCAGTGCACCTCCCCCAAGGCCCAGCAGCTTGCTCTGCAGAACCTCCGCACTGTACATGTAGGCTCACTGTTGATTGAGGCTGAAGATCCAACTTTTCCATTTTTGCTGAATATCTGTATCTGATGGTTCTTTTTTTCCCCTGATAATTTTTCGCAGAAAATTGTGAATTCTGCTCATCCTAACATTGTAGAGCCTCTGTTGAATATGCTGAAGTCATTGAACCTTGAAGTCCAATATGAAGGTAAGTTAACTAAAATAATTATAGGGAATTTTATGAAAAATTAAATGTATCGGCGCATAAGTTTGCCAAACTTTTTTATGGGACATGACAGGAAATTATAGTATAAAGTGATGTCACACTGCTGTACAGATAACTGTACAATAGCAGGTCACATAGAAGGAATTTTGTGTACTGTTATGTTTAAATTCATACCATCCTTCAATATTATTTTACTTCAGTCCAATTTAGCTTATAAAATGTATAGACATTTTATAGACATGTTTGTTTTTTTACTGATCATTTATAATTTATATATCTCTATTATTGCTGTCATTTATCATTGTAATTGATTGATTTATTGTTGAAGAATGAGCAATGTTTCTAGTAGTATTTATTGATTTATGTTTTATCTTTGATGTAACTAAACCCTTAGCAGATACGTTATACATATAACTAAATTCTGCCTGTGAGTAGCTAGTTAGATAATTATTGTGTTTTCACCTTTTTATGTCTTTGATTCTTTCAGCTATAGAATTAATCAGAGATTTAATGGCATATAATGAAGTTAAACCAGCTCTTCTGAAGGGTCTAGTCGCTTTGTTGAAACCAGTGAAAAAAGAACCACAGCAATATCAAATCCTTAAAGGTCTTTATTTTTGCCAGTTTTCTTCATTATAGAAAATGGATACACATAATTCATGTAAATAGATTATGCAGTTTTTGGTGTTTAACTACAGTAATTGTTGACCAGTATGTACAATTTACCATATTACTTAATATTGAACTTTGATTTTATACCTACTGTATTAATTAGCCTGAAAATATATTTTATGATTCATTAAAATATATAAAATAGTTCAGCTTTACTGGCTGATATTAAAGAATTTCAAATATTTATTGCTGTTATATATAACTTTGTGTTAAATATAAGATTATCAGTTCTGCTATAGTAATGAGGTCTGTTGCACCACTTGGTTATATGTACTGATACATGTATGAGCACTTTAAAATAGGGGCATAGAAACCAGGGGGGTAGGGGGAACATGTACACCCTCCAAGTGATATTTAAGTTGAGTTTATGCCCCCCCCCCACAAAAAAAGAAATATATATTTACATTTAAATTAAGTTATGCCCTCTCTCCCAATATCACACTCTCTCCTACGCCATTGACTGTAAAGTCTGTCTCTCCCTTCATCATTCTGCAGTCACCTGTCACTACTGTGCAAACAGCAAGCCGTCTTCTTATTGCAAAATCACTAGATTTGCTGCAGTCTTTGTGCTTTGACATGAAAGCCTTATTACAGTACACTTTCCTTATTTGTGTACTGCCATGTGTCATGTATGTCGCAAAGTCCCTCAGGGGTCTCCCCCATGGTACAATGCATAAGAGCTTTCTTAGCTGCAACCATCTCTGAAAACCTGGCACAAAATTAGATAAATTGCTGTATTTATTTTCTCTTATGCCATACAGTGATTTTAGCAATTATACTTGTGTTTTATTGGGATGATTTTTTTTAGAACCTGAAAGAATCAACATGACGGCATCGTTGCCTGTTTTTATTCAACAAGCAGCTGCAGCAAAAGCTATAAGGTAAATCACATACAGCACTCTTACTTTGTTTCTTATGTGCTAGTGCACCTTTATAATGCATTTATAATGCATTCATAGACCAGTAATAAACAGTATGTAAGTAAACCTTAATCTGAAGGTGCATTTAATGTTCTGTGAATGCATTATAAATGTATTATGGAAGTGCACTTAATGTAAATTGTTACCAATATGTGTTATTAATGTATATTGAAACTGCATTGTCTTGATCATGTTGTATGACATGTTAAGGTATATTTGCATGCTTCTTATTGATGTTCATGAATACATTATGAAGCTGCATTCAGACTTCTATGAGTGCATTATAAATGCATTGTGAAAGTGCACTTAATATAAAGTGGTACCAACCATTGCTGCTTTAGTCACTCTTTGTAGAACAGGAGCCCGATTGAATTATAAATTGTGATGATTAAGAAATTACCCCAGTTAATGAAAGGTAAGAAATAAATATGTTTAAATATCACTGCGCAGGATGCTGTTGCAGGGCAGCAGTCAGCTGTCACATGATCTGCTTCACCATGATGTAATGCATCATCTGCTGTACGCCATGGGTAACAGGGAGCATGCAGATTCCCAGAAGCAGGCCTGCTTGGCTCTGAAGGTATCGCCCCGCTCTCCTTTCTCTGCATCTTACCATCTGCATCCTTAAAGCTAACTGGATTGGATTGTCTGTGTCTGCGACATACTGTAATTTTGTAGTAATTCTTTGCCCTGTGTTGTTGAAGTGCTATATAAAATACATTTTCTTTTTCATTTTTAACTATAGCAGTTTGTCCACACTCACCCAGTCCTGGAGGAGCATGTTCAAGCAGCAATGGGAGTCACCTTGTTTGACTTGTTCATGGTGAGTGTATTCTGTAAGTTAAGTTTGATTAGATCTATGAAAGTGGAATGACAAAATGCATTGTATGTGTAGTGCCCTCCACAATTGTTGGCACCCCATGTAAAGATTTGTTAAAAAAAAAAAAAGGGCTAGAAAAAATCCACCTTTTGGTGAAGTAACTTCATCTATTACAGAAGAAAATTAGAAAAATCCAACATTTTCACTAAAATAAATTTATTCAAAGAATACGAAATCCTTCATCAAGAAATAATTTTTCAACAACTTTTCAACAACAAACATTTTCAGCACTTCATACTTTGTACAGCCTCCCTTTGCCAGGATCACAGCACTGAGTCTTCTCCTATAACATTTTATAAGGTTGGAGAATACAGAGCAGGGCATCTGAGACCATTCCTCTTTACGGAATCTCTCCAGACCACCCAGGGTCCTAGGCCCTCTATTGTGCACTCTCCTCTTCAGCTCAGCCCACAGGTTTTCAGTGGGGTTCAGGTCAGGGGACTGAGATAGCCATGGCAGAAGCATTATTTTGTGGTCAGCTAACCATTTTTGTTTTGATTTGGACATGTGCTTAGAATCACCGTCCGGCTGGAAGATCCAATGAGTGTGATGAGCTTCCTGGCAGCAGCAGCCAAATTTCGATTTAAAATGTATTTCATGGAGTCCATAATGCCATGTACCCTGGTAGTGTTTCCAGGGCCATTGGATGATAAACAGCCCCACAACATCACAGAACCTCCACCATATTTTACATCTGGGATAAGGTTCTTTTCATTATAGCCATCCCTGTTTTTACACCAAACCCACCTTGAATGTTTATTACCAAAAAGCTCCATTTTTGTTTAATCAGACCTTGAATTTAGTTCCAGTCAAAGTTGTAGTAGTGTTTCGCAATTACGTTTGCGGCTAACTGACAGAAAAGGCTTTTTTTCTAGCATTATCTGTTAGCATGAAGGGGGCATCTGATCTTTTTTTAGAGACGTGGTAACCCCAAGATTTTACATTGTCTTGTAATTCACCAACAGTCATCCTTGGGGAATTTTTTGTCTCTCTTATGATCCTCCTCACTGTATGTGGGGGCTAAATAAACTCGGGTCCTCTCCCAGGCAGGTTTGTAACAGTTCCAGTTATTGTCCACTTTTTAATTATTGCCCTAACAGTAGAAATGGGCATTTTAAGGCGAGTAGCTATTTTTCATACCCATTCCCTGACTTATGAAGGTCAGCACACTTCTCCCTCATTTGGTCTGTGTGTTCTCTTATCTTTCCCATGTTGATGGATGACCAAGGGAATTTGGCCTCTGTGTCACCTAATGTTTGTACCTCAGTTAATCATGGATGGATGGATGGATGGACATGCTATTAAAAAACCTGAAAATGTAAAATTAATGTTTATATAATGTTTTTTTAAGCATCGATTTTGCATTTATACACAGTTGTATAAATGTGCATTGTTTAAACAATTAAATCAACTATTAATTTGAATCAAACAATTAAATCAACTCACTCTGTCATGCTGAGTTCGAAATTCTTCTAATTGTCCCTAAAATCAATTCAACTTATTTTATTTTAGAATAATCCCGAGGCTTTGTACATGAAGATGAATGGCATTCAAGCAGATATACTGGTGTCAAACAAAATGAACATTTCTGAAGGTAAGAAGATTGTGGGGTGCACACTTGACCTTGTGGTGACATTCCTTAATACAGTATCATTAGTTTCGTTTGCTGCATCTGGGCCACGTAAGTGAATCCTGCAATTTAATTTCAATTCTTTAAAAAAAATTGAAATTAGCTTCTGAGATGGTACACCTGTCAAAGCAAGGTGTACCCAGCAGGAGGGATCACAGGGCTGAGATATGGCAGCATATACATGGCGGATATGGGGCTGTAGGCCTGTGGAACCTGTGGAGTCATGACTGGACCTACCTTTTCAGGGGTCCTAGGCAAGCTTTTGTTCGGAGTCCCCCCTAGCAACACAGGTAACACGGGGGCCCAAGGTGAATGTGAATTCTCCCTATAGCTAGAATTGGCCATGTTTTTGAGTGTATGTAAACATTTGAATTTGATGTATACAAACGCTCCTCTACTTACGAACTTTAAACTTACGAACTTTCAGACATACGAACGAAGAGGACTGTAAGTCCAAATTGTGTTCCTTGGGCTCCCGTTTCCTGTCCGCAACATCATTTTTTTTTCTGCACACCAATTCTGCCTAGTATGACTTCTGTCTGCTACTCCCGCCGCGCAGCAGCATAGCGTGCGTACTCCCAGCATCCTAGTTCCTAGTACTTGCATATACCCTTAAAATGATGTTGAATTACGACTTACGAACATTTCAAGTTGTGAATGGCTTTTCGGAATGTATCTCGTTCTTAAGTAGAGGAGCGTCTGTATGTTCTTTTTTTTTTTTTTTTTTTTTTAATTTTGTGTAATTATTCTTATAACATAACCTATGTAAGAGAGGTGTGCTGGTGTGCTTCTTGGGGTGGGGCCGCATAAAATTATTACTATATTCTAAGCAAACAAATGGTTGATGTATGGCTCAGTGGGTTACAATGCTCTGCCTGTGATTGGAACTTCAGTGGTTCAAATCCTGGAGACAGCAGGGTGATTTCACTGTTGGGCCCTTGAACAAGGCCCTGAATCACCAATTGTTCCAGGGATTTTCTGACCCTGCCTTCTAAAAAGTAAACAAATAAAATGCCATCATTCTGCATAAAAGCGTTTGCTAAATAACATAAATGGAAACAAAAATTCTAGGGGGGGAGAGAATAATCAGAGCAGACTTGGATTTCTGTCAAAAATTGTTTAGCTAATTGTACTGAGGCAATTGTCATGTGTTGAGGTAAAGTGTAGAGTAATTGTTTCCATATTTTCATCAATGTTTGAAAATTGTATAAATTGTTGAAAGCGATAACTACTAATTCTGTTCATTGTTCCTTTCAGTTCTTGAAGAGTGCGCACACTGACAGAATTTCCTTATGTGTTGCATGCATTGAAGTACTTGTCTTGTCAGTAAATACACAACTGACACTTTGAAGGTCTGCCTTTCTAATCCTGGCATTACTTATATAAAGTATAAATGAGATGTGTCACTCAATCCGCACCGATAACTGCTTATACCAGCCCACCCAACACAAACAAAAGACACAAACACACAAAGAGTGCATAAGTGGTTCAGACACCGCTGCCCCCCCACCCCCCAGGAGACATGAGGCATCACTGTTACGCATTAAGCCACTATATCTCTCAGAAGGATGCTGTTTGTAGGTATTTTAAGGTGATTTACAGACATCTTGAATTTAAATATCTATAACAGATGGCTCAGACATTATTTACCATAATGCCAAAAAAAGCAGAACAAGCCAAATTAGTAGAAGGATCGGTAGTTAGATTTTTTTTCCTTCTCATCATATAGATATATCATTTTAGAATAACGTGACCCAAAAAGTCACCTTAATGCCCCCAGGAAGATCGACAGCAAGCTGATAAAAAGCAGCATGACATAAAAACTGGGGAAAACTCCTCTTGGATCTTCATGACCAGGTCCAAATACAGCCAGTCTTTCTTCATCCATGCCTGTGGTTCTGGGCATCATCCTTACCAGAGGAAACTTCACATTCTCCCTGGTGAAACTCAAATGAAGGATTACAAATGCAGTGCATTTCCCTGCCTTTCTTTTTGATTGGAATTTAATACTGGTTATAGTTTATCATGTGACTTTTATAAAACATTTTATTTGGACCCCAGAAAGAAGTCATTTAACTATTGATGTTATTTAAATAACGACAATGCTGCTGCGATTATAAGTGACCTATAGTATAAAAGATGTCCAGACACTGGGGAAAATGCAATTATTCTCCATAACGTAATATCATGTTCATTAAACATTCATGTGAGGACAACATTAAATCAGAAAATAAAGCATACCCAAACACCCTTAAAATATTAGCAATTTATTTACAGTCAAAACATTGTCTGGCATATTAAATTAACACCATTTTACAAGTTTGAATTTGTTTGTTTGGATTAAATATTCAGACAATTAAAACAAGGGTGCTTAAATGTCCAGAATAGGTACATCTGAATTTTACATTAAAAGAGGATAAGCCTGGGATTTTGACAGTCACTTTCCATTCTAATCATCAGACAATCCAACGTTACAATTGTAGTATGTTATCTAAAGAACAGACTAAAATCAGTTTAGAAAACTGGTTTTTAAAAATATCAAAGTATTGAAAAGTATGATACCCTTTCACACAATGAAGCTGATGCATTTTAGCTCCGTTATTAAAATTGTAAATGAAGTCAAATTACTTATAAAACAATCACCAAACTTTGTGTTTGGAAAAGTGTGTGACATTCAGTCAGCTACTGAAATTTATTATCTGCTTTCCCCCCACAAATACTTCAATAAACTCCATGAGTCTGATAACTCATTTAAATAACATACTCTAATGGTATGAAAAATATCAATATACTACAATGGTATGGAAATGAACAACTGTGAACAATTCTTGTTCACATATTTGTATCGAATGTCTCCCTAAGACATTGACATAAATACTTGCACATCACTGGAAAAAACAACCTGTTGGTGTAATCGGGTGGGGTCTCACAAGTCATTACTTGCCCTGTATACAACTGTATGCATGCATATATAATCTTGAGGTAACAGAAAGACTTTTGAACAAAAAAGTAAACAGTAATTTTTGGAAGCACTCATCTCACATGATGCAGTTTTGACCTTTGACCCTATACTTATGACCATGACCACTTATGTTTTTAGCTGTAATTCTGCAAAGAAAAAGAATGAAGTTTCAGGTCTTAGAAATCCATGCAATTTGATCAGTAATATCCTTGTAAAGCAGTGCGCATCTACCTTTAAAGTTCCTGACTTACGTCCTGCACAATTCACTAAACATGGCTTTTAGATTATTTTAGGTGTTATAAAGTTCAAGCACGTCAGGATCGATGTTATTCAGTTTCTAAAGTGCTTTTTAAAGGGATGTTACGTGAGGTTTATACAGCAAATGTGCTGGACGGATGTCCTCAGGTGAAGTTTGTAAATCGTCCCTGTCGTATCTCCTCCTTCTGCATATGCTCGTAACATGACTGCAAAAAAGAACAAAGTCATACTTGCATTATGTCTCTGTGTATCTTACTCAGCATTGCTTACAGTTTACATTGTGTGCCAACAAATAAATATATTATCATGATTACATCAATGGTTATAACTATGGAGTTTGATTGGTGTCCTCAGTAAATTAATTTATCTTAAGGAATGCAAATTAATACTGTCATTTGTGTATGGAAGCTTTTGCATTTCATCTAAAATTCAAAAGTACTGCCACTTAAAAAAGTTATACCTGTTAAAAATGTTAATTCTAGTAAATCAGGCTAAGGCATTATTATACTGGCTCAGTTACCAGTGAATTCATGCACATTCAATTAAAAAAATATCAAATGCATGTCCATTGGATATGGGAAAGGCCCAAAATGAACTAAAGCTGTATTTCAAGGTGTTTATGTTCTGACCATTGATTTCCACTTATAAACTAGAATATGACAGAATTAGGACTGTGCATTAACTTTATTGTCTATTAACACAATTGATTTAAACAGCTTGACATTCATTAACAATAAGCCAACCTGTGTACCATCAATGAAATAGTACTAAGGACACTGAAAATCTAATTTTTTAAATGAATGAACTGAATGAACCATGTGCTTCAGTGTATTCAATGTAGAAGATGTATATCAAATAAAGAATAGAGCCGACTTGGTGTCTATTTTGTCTCCATTGTACATGCACTAATAGCTGGCAGCTAATCCTTTGATGTTTTAAAGATGCAACCATTTAGCTATACCTCGAAAGCCGTCAACAGGAAGTCAACCATTCCTCCCTGCATTTGTGGGGTCATCATATCACGAATGAAATGCAGCTCTGCCCCCAGGTGCTGAATCCTGTAACAGGTGCTAGTTTAAATTATCTGAGTTTTTTGCTAAAATCACAAAAAAAATCTGAATTTGCCTAAGAAACCTATACGTTATAGGTCTACTGTATATAAGGTTCATCTACATTAGCAGGAACACATTATTGATTAGATATGTTTTCTCTCAGGAATAGGAGTTTGTCTGTTAATTGTTACCTTGCTCTAGAAACAACATAGATCAGCAGAGGTAGGAGGTCGTCCAAGGGCAGTTTGTATTCCCTGTTTAGTATCCGGTTCACTGTTCTCTCAATTTCATCCACAGTGTGAAAAAGGTTGTCTAGTTTCTCTTGAGGGTCTGCTGTTGTACTTTAACAGGAATCAAAAGACATGGAAAAATGCATTACAAGATGTACAGTATATATAGTGTGCATTGAAGACAAAGTTATGCTCAGTAGTGTTGATGCTGAAAATGATAACTCTATTCCCATATTGGGTGGAATTACTGAGCAGGCAAACATCATTTGTTCATCAAACATCATCATTAAGTCAACAAATATAGTAACCGACAGGAATGTGGGTTTAAGCAGAAATATGACAGACCCATCACCATGGGTTTGAAAGCAGGTTTTTCCATCACTATTTCAAAAAAAGCATTTTGCAAAACTGCAGAACATCTCCAGACTATGCAACCGTAGCAATCTAATTTACCTGATCTTCTGGACGCATTCAATAGCAGAGAGGAAGCACTGATCATGGACAAGTGAATACCTCTAAAAGGACAGCAAAAGAAAGATCCTGCTTAGTGTCAGGAGTTCAGTTTAAAAATTAAAAAAATTTAAAAAGAAGAAAACACAATATATTTTGGTGTATCTATAGGTATAAATACCTATACACAGGAACATGGCAATTTCTTGTCCTCATAGTGCAAATGTGTAATTACACTCGTGGTTGTGGAATTGTACGTGAAAAATAAAAAAATCATAAAAAAAGATCCCTCTTGTGTCCCTTGTTCCTGTTCCCTTATTCCCCGGTTGTCCTGTCTTCCCCTGTCCCTTTCCCTTTATGTTGTGTACCAATTACATCAATCCCTGGCTTTACTGTATATGCCTATAACATCCATCCGTTCATTTTCTATAACCTCTTGTGCTACTCAGGTTTGCAGGGAATCTGGACCCTATCCTGAAGCCTATGGGCACAGGGCAGGAAATAACCCGGGATGGGGCGCCAAGCCTTCACAGGGCAGGGAATAACACGGGATGGGGCTCCAAGCCTTCACAGGGCAGGGAATAACACAGGATGGGGCTCCAAGCCTTCACAGGGCAGGGAATAACCCGGGATGCGTCGCCAAGCCTTCACAGGGCACACACACACAATTCACACACAGACATGCACACCTAGGGGCAATTTCGCAATTGCAGTTCACCTTAGTATGATTTTGAACTGTGAGGGGAAGTTCCCGAAAGAAACCCCATAATAACACAGGGAGAGCATGCAAACTCCACACACATGGAGCCATATACTTATATCTTAATGTGTAAACTGTACAGTTCTTAGGCCACATTTTAGGTTGCAAATGCACTGGGGCCGGTGATGACTGGGGAGCTCAGTTTATTTACCTGATTTGAAGTCAGATGTAGATCCTTCAGTGGCCATAAGTGTCTATAGAAAAAGAGGTATGTGAATATGGGTGAGTACAATAATTTAGCTATATAGCACACTATTGGGATGCACCTCTTAATCATTGAATTCAGGCCATTGGCATGGGTGTATAAAATCAAGCATCTAGACTTGCAGTCAGGCTTACAAACATTTGTGAAAGAATGGGTTGTTCTGAAGAGCTGAGTAACTGTCATAAGATGCTACCTTTGCAATAAGTCAGTTTATGAAATTTCTTCCCTGATAGATATTCTACGGTCAGTTGTAAGTCGTATTATTGCAAAGTGGAAGCATTTAGGAACAACAGAAGCTCAACCATGAAGCGGCAGACCGTGTAATGTAACACAGCAGGGTCGTCGAGTGCTGAGGGGTGCAGTATGTTAAAGTTGCCAACGCTCTGTTGACTCAGTAACTGCAGTGTTCCAAACTTCCTCTGGCATTAACTCCAACACAAAAACTGTGTATCAGGAGCTTCATGGAATGGAGCCTCACATCCCTCCATGGAAATGGCCGTCTATCTGTCATAGCCAGGTGTTAGGTGGGCCTCCCCTTGTTCTGGTCCAGTGACTTGGCCGTAGCGCCGTAACTGACGCTCCCTCACAATGCAGGTAATGTGCCTCATTCGGGACTCCCTGAGCAACTGCTCGTTCGACACAAAGTCAAACCAGCGGTACCCAAGGATTCTCCAAAGAGACACAGTACCAATGGAGTCCAGTCTTCCGCTCAGGTCATAGGATAGCATCCATGTCTCACAGCCATATAGCAAGACAGGGAGCACCAGGACTCCAAAGACTGGGACCTTCATCCTCTTACAAAGATATTGCGAACAATACCCATGTTTTATAAAACTGACCTTGCTTCAAGTGCCCTCCAGAATAAAGACATCAATTTGTCTGTGCGTTATGGTGCAGCAGAATGGCTGAGGGCAGAGGATGAAATCACAGCTGTATTTTAAGGAACCAAGGAGCCAGAAAATTGAGGTTCCAGAGTTCATCTCCAGATTCCACCCTCGACAAGTAACAGCAAGATACCCGCACAGCTCCGCCTCTGCTCATATGATCTGTAAACTGACTTTATTACATGTTTTGGATTCCATCAGTCTGGAGACTGGCGTCAGACCAGTGCTGGCGCCAGAAGAACTCTGGTGGCCAAGATTTATACGGGTGGTGTCCGGATGATGGTAAAGGTTGTCATAGTGTTGACGACGGTACAAATTGCCGACGGGTGTGGGGTGGTGACAGTAAAAGTTGTCAGGCAGCAGCACACCACAGAAAACAAAAGACATAACATCTGTAATTGCATCTGTGATAAAATCATTATTTTTTAGAGTCTTTTTTTTTGGGGGGGGGAGGGACAAGCAGTCATTTGAGGGGTGCTAGACCCCCCCGTGACACTGACATTGAGATGAACAAGCAGACAAGAGTAGTGTCACAGCTGACACTAATCTCATTGGTCAGCACAGTCTCACGGTACAGTACCATCTAACTGGAAATAGCACACCGATCCCAGAGCGCCACAAGCTGTCGTGCAGTTTTCCAGTCTGAAGAGCTAAAGGAGAACAAGGTCTGAGTGTTCCGCTCCAGCTACGACTCTACAAGAAGCAACGTGCAGCAGATGCTGGAGTGTCTCAGAGGAAATGAGGGTGGCCTGGTTCCCCCTTCCTTAGCTAAGCTCCTCAAAATATAAACAGGTAGCTCTCAATATTGTAAAACTGACCTACGTAATTCCGCGTTAGGCAAAATAATCCAAGATGCGTAGAGTTTACAGTAGCACTAACACAAAATGCCTGTATGTAAATTTTACACTTTGTGTTTTATTTAATGAGTTCTTTAGTACATATGATACATTTTTGGGTTATGCATTTTTTTTTTTGCTGTAAGACATCTTGAATAGTATGGGAAGGTAACTCTGATTTATGTAAAATTTGACTTAAGTCAGGGTTTGTGGAATGGATTACATATTTCAGTGTAGTACTACTTGTTCTGTCCTCTTAGATCTGTCCTGTTCTGACTGTTAGATCTCATGTAAGGATAGCAATACTGACCGTTGGACATCAAGAAACTCCATGAGCTTCGTGTCGGACAGCAGGTTCAGGTGCAGGATGCCCTGCCAGTAGCACGCATTGTCCTCCTCATGATACAGCATGTACAGCATGGACAGCTCAGGGTAGAACTCTGGCAAGGTGACGGGCAGCACCAGAGAGCAGAAGTCCATCTCAGTCTGGCTATAAACAACGGCATGTCATTCCATCATTAGTCTACAGGGCACAACCTGCGCATCTCATTAAATTCTTGACCCGACCTAATATTTAGCTAAAGAGAAACTGGCCTGTATCTCAGGGTTAATACGGCTTTAATAAAATGTAACAAAATCATAAAAAGGCAGAGGCAGCCCAGCCCTTTTCAGGGCCCTAAGCATAATTTGATAGACCTAGTTGTCATTTGTCATTTTCCTTCCCAATCTGACAAGCTGATCAGATATGGGCCCCCGCAGGCCTCTGGGCCCTTAGCAGCCGCTCAGTTCACTCATGCCTTGGGCCGGCCCTGTACAAAGGCTTGCTCAAACTCAATTACCAAGCCATATCAGTTTTCAAGGCATGCATTGGTATGTAAATTAATACCCGTTTAGGGCTGTACACTGCTGTAGCAAATTAGGTTATTTTCAAATACACCATACAATCAGTGTGCCAGGGATGTGTGTCTGGATTACATGTTAAAGTATTTGAGAAAAGATGAGCCTCTTTTTTGTGTATAACACACCATTATAGACTTTTTAATATGCTGTATATTTTTGTCGTATTTTTGGCCTGTCGCTAATATTTTTGCCTTTTATGTAAACATTTGATTAAGATTTTAAAAAAGAAATAAGCAGATTTTAAATTTACCTTGATTCTGCAGGTTCAGAGCTTTTGTTAAAAAGCTGAGGAACATAATCCCTAAAACACAAGAGGAAATTAAAAGAGAAATATTATAAACATTTTCATTGTTATTATTTCATTTCAAATAATATATTTTTATTTTAAAATGGCATTAACCCTTAAAGCACATTACAGAATATATAACAGATAAATATGGTCCCTTTGTGTGGATATGTATCATACTAGAATAAGGAGTAGACTCACATAATGATCTCCTGGATCTTCTCCGCATGGTATTTGACCTCCTTCTGGGCCATCTCCAGTAAATGCTTGTTGGCCCCAGTCCCAGAGTAGGCTGCCTGGAAGACCAGGATTTGTGTTTGAAGCAGTTTCCCCAAGGGGTGTCTGGGAGACTGTAGGGACTGGGAAGGAAAAAGAAACTCTCATAAAAATTAATCAATGATTTGCTTTCAAGTCAGCCATTAGAATGATTTAGAAGATTGTGTAGCAATATCTGAAATGTAATAATATTTTATTTTAAAAATTAAATCATATGCAGACTTTTTCAATAGTAATGTTTTGAAGTCGATAGATGTAAGTGTGTAAATTGTTACCTTTTCCAAATACTGCTGAAGTTGATCTTTACTCTGCTGTAGTCTCAGTTCCTTTAAGAATTCGGCGTTTGTCACAGCTTCCCTGCTTAAAGTGACGTGAGATTAAGGCCTCAGTGAAACCGACGTACTGCCAGGGTTTAGCCAACATCCTGCCCTGGAGTTCCCTCTCCCTGTTGCTCACCAATTCAAAACATATCATTGGCTAATGATAAAGGCGGCCCCCTCTGTATAGGCAGTAGTGGCCTAATGGTCAGGAACGTGTGCTTGAGATCAAAAGGTTGCTGGTTCAAATCCCCAACTAGCAAGGTACCACTGAGGTTCCCTGAGCAAGGTACTGTTACCTGGACTCTAAATAATAGCGGCCCACTGCTATGTCACTTATGGACGTATTTCATTGTGGTGAGTCACCAATGACAATTTTTCACTTATGGGTACTCCTATGCCCCCTCCCTTAAAAAAATCCTACATTGATACCACGTACAGGAGAGAGGCACTTACCCACTACAGGAATGGTGCTGAGTATCGCTCTGAGAGTCCCCCCCCAGTCCCTCAGAGCCCACCTTTCGCAGGGACCTGCCACTCTCTGTGCGGAATCCCAGAAAAGCCTCCTCCATTTTCTCAGTGCAATCAGAGCGCAGGTACTCTATGAAGGGGGTAAAGACACCTGGCCATTGCCCCAGAACAAGGAAATCTTGTCCGAGCTGTCTGGGAGAAAATATCCAGAAGGGCCCTTTGTTTCTCGCCATGATCAAGAGGAGACGGGTTAACGGCCGAGGGAAACATTTTAAGAAACAACAGGGTTCCAGCAGCTACTCTGCTTGGAGCCCCAATAAAAATGACATTAATTTGAATTTTGAATTAATTATTTTGTTTCATTTGTGTTTACTGGTGGCTGCAAGGATTTCATAGAGTAACTGACTGTTACTGTGCATATGACAGTAAATTCTTGAATCCCGAATCCTGAATATGAAGGCTAATTGGGATTTCTGAGTACATTTATCCTGGGCAGCTGCTCCAGTATCCTTCCACAGTCCACAGACATGTCTTGAAATTGCCCATAGGGTGTCAGTGCATATCAGTGGGTGTCCTGCTCTGAATTTCATCCAAGATGTGCCCGCACTTGCTGGGATAGTTTCTAGGCTTACCCTGTACTGCATAATCAGTATGGATATTGGATAGATGGTATAAAAAATATACATTCAGCATTTGCCTGTATATATCTCTGATTTAACATTCTGATAGGTTGCCATTGGCTGAAAAGGGCAGAGATGACACATTAGTTAACAGTACAGATTACACAACTTACAGATGAGTGGCTGCATAGGACATCTCAGTATTGTTAGATGTGTTCATAACTCCATTTGCTTGCAGTCCGTTCCCAAACGTGCTGCTGAAAGTCCCTTCAATTGTAATGCCATCTGGAAAAGTCATCTTTCCCTAAGGGCAAGGACACACAGAGCATTATTAACTATTTGGCCTTCACTTCACCATTTATAATAGTGTTTCCCTATCCGATCCTTGGAAGCCCACAGACAGTCTACGTCTGGAAGGATGCTCAGGGGGAGCAAAAACATGGACTGGCTGTTGGTCCCCGAGGATCGGATTGGGAAAAACTAATTTAGAGTAATAAATAAAAAGACAGAATACTTCCTGTCAAATATAGAATCATAGACAGATGACAGTGTCATAGAAGAATGAAAACTGAATTGCTGAAGCTTGTTTTATTAAAGGTTATTTTAAAGTAAATTATAATTGAATGCAATAGGAAAGGAACTTTGTCCCGAGTTAAACATTCTTAACATTCTTCTGCATAGGCATTCTGAGCTCAGTTTCTCATTATTTTGGTTACCATAACTATCAGAAGAAATTACACTGACACTGGAAGGGTGGCAGTTGTTGGAACAAATTTGACTGGAGTTTTAGTCACAAAGACGGCTCAACTTGAGCATAACAGTCATTCTTCACCTAGAGGCGCACTCCTAATGGCATCTACGAGCTCGTGTGCTGGTATCCTATATCAAAAGATCTTCACAGCTGTGTTACAGCTGGCAATCCAGATGCTGTGTCCTGATAAATATGCCATCCGATAAAATATTATTTTTAATGTTCTTCCTCCTGTTTTCTCTGTCACTTGCAGGAATCCAGTGACAAATTACATGTAGCTTAATTACTATGACCAAAAACTTTTTTTAAGCATTTTCTAACCTTAGATTAGCTGTGCAACATTACAACAGAACATTATTTTTAATAGTTACATTTATTTTATCTAAAGTGACTTACAGTAATTGTATTTCAACTACTTATTCACCTTCCACAAATCCCCAAATGCCCTTTAGCTAAACTGCTTCTACAATTAACATTGGGTTCTCAATTTATTAATAAAACTTTTAAAAGTCTGATTCATTGTCTGATTCTTCCTGTCCTGATAAATATGAATAAATATGAAAAAATAAATATAATTAAATTTGAAAATCCACCTAAGCCTCTGTCCCTTGAAGGATCGGAACCTGCCTGCACCACACTACACTTCAGTTTCAATAAGTAATACATAACAATACTGCGTAATTTACTTGACAGCTTAGAGAGAGATGGATATGGATAAAATGTCACACCTTTCCTCTTAGCTGTAAGTCTTCAGTAAACTCTCCTTCATAAAGTGAGTTATCCTCAGACAGCAAGACACCTTTGCCCTTGCAAAAATATACAAAAAAAATATTGAAAAATGTACAAAAAGAGCACAGGAATAATGCACAGTTTTTCCTTATTAGTTATTAAAAAGTGTGCGTTTTAGTTTCATAGCATTTAAACTTCATAATAATGTAAAAACAACATTTCGCTTTATCCAGACATTAACTTTAGGCAAATTTCATTTTTACTCCAGGCCATTATTAACGTATCATGTAAATATAAAGCAAAGTGTTGACATTTTGAAGTGAATCCCGCGTAAGGCACATGCTCACTATTAGCTTGCCCCCAAGGAAGTTGCCTTCGTAGCAGAGTCCTGACTGCGTCACCATGATACCTCTGCCTTCCCTTTGGTCATCCTTCCACATGCCGATGTAGCGGTCACCGCTGGCAAGGAGAATAAAACAAATCAATAAACAAATAAAGGAAATGTACTGCTAGCTATTTAACATTATCTATCTATCTATCTATCTATCTATCTATCTATCTATCTATCTATCTATCTATCTATCTATCTATCTATC
>JAODLC010000001.1:26692787-26709897 GCA_026781145.1 Hippopotamyrus pictus
CTGCTCCTGGTATTTACCTGAGAACTAGTGTGGCTCATCAGAAGCCAGGTAGGATAGAAAACCTACTGGATAGTAGCGAAAAGGAAAGTGAGAGTAGACAGCCGGTGTATGACGTTGTGCTGTTCGTTATTACACTCTGTTCTGCACTGCCCTGCCTTGTCCTATGCTGTCTAACCATGTCCTGTCTTGTCTTACTGCCTCTGTCTTGCCCGGACTTCATAGATCTGTTTTATACTGTTGAGTCACACATCCCATACTCTAACAACTAATACTACACCACATCTTGTGCTTCTGACTATTGTTGTTGTTATTACCAACGAATCATAATAAACAAATGAGTATTTTAACATTTAAAAAAAGTAAAAGCCGGAGTTTCCAGAGGAAACACACGAGACACAAGGAGGACATACAATCAAATTATCTGACACCCCAACCCAGGAGGAAAAATATCTGAGCCATTAAGCCAAAGTTCAATCCACTGACTGGAGTAGCTTTACTTTAAATTTCAATTAAATTACACGAAAATCTGTCTTCTTAAACTGTTCATAATGCTGGAAATATGTCATACCATATTTATTATAACCAGCAATCTAATCATAGGGTCATATTGAAACTTGAGTCTGTTCCAAGAAGCTTAGTACACATAGCAAGAAAATCGAAAGCCCTGTAGAAGTACACCACAAATACAGTATGAAGGAAAGAGTACTCTTACTGTCCCACTGATAATACTGTACTATTACCACAGATGATAAAAGAGCAGAGTAAGGCAGGATAATAAACGATTTAGATTCTTTCAGAGATTATCCTTTGATATTTACACATCTTATGTTCAATAAAGGTTCTTTCTAGGACCTAACACCTTCATGAGAAAAAAACAGAACTGAGATATCCCTGTCAGCACTAAGTAACGCTTCCTGTGAAGCTCCTGGCATGAGAGCTTCCTAAAGTCAGCATCGTAAGCAGCAGGGATCACAGCTGCAGACAAGCAGTCAGAAAGGCACCGCTGACAGAGGAGCTGAAGCATTACTTTACATACAGGTAGTGTCACAATCAGGTAGTGTCTATTATACATCAAACCTCATTTCTTTGATCACTTAAAATTAATAAACAAATTTCTTTTTTAAAAGAGCAAAATTTTACCAGTTGTAAGTATTACACTTCAAAATCCTTTCTGCTCATTCAATGCTTATATGAACAGTGAGGACTGAACGTTAAGCTAAAATAAAACTGCTTCTATCCCACTCGTGACAAACACGTCTCCCTGCTCCTCTACCTTACCTGAATATTTTGGTAGGCACTCCATCCTGTCCGTGTGAGGTGTTTACTTGTCCCCCGTCTAGCCGAACTAAATGGCCTGCTGCCCAGCTGAGTCGAGGAAGTCAGGTGCCCGGCTGACAGCGTATCCCAAGGTGCTTTGCACGCATTCTTTGTTGGCATGGCAACAACCGGCTAAACATTCTCAGCTGCTGCCGCTATTTGCCCGAGTCTTCCCTCTCGTTGGAAGGTTACTCCCATTTCCGGAACGTTGTTAATGCTTTCTAAATGAACATTCTTGCCTGACAGAGCATGTAAAAACAACGTATAGTTCCTTGCATGCAGACTCAATTCCCCTTTTCACTTCGTGCCTGGTCAGACCTTAAACGGCAATAAAAAAGTAAGAAACACAAGAGAGCAAGGCTTCCTGACCACTCATAGCGCACTGAAGTGAAAATATTGATTTGATAATTCTGAGTACTGGATATATATGCTTTGAAGATTAAATATCTCACTTATTCCAGTTCTTTTTCCATCCATGGTGTTCCAGTTCTGGAACTCCTATTTTTCTTGAGGACTAACCACTCAGCATTCACTACAGTTTTCTAACAGAAAGATTTCATACCACCTACAACATGTGCGTGTCATGGTTCAAACCCCAGCTCTGTGCAGTGCTTGCATGGGCTTCCCCTGGGGCCTTTTGCAGTGCTGACCTCTGAAGGTTTGTGGAAGCGTTTTTTTTTTTTTTTGGAAGACATGAGCAATGACTTAGAATGTCAGAAAGTGCCTGGCTGCAACTGAAAGCTGATTGGCCCTCCCCCTGTCAATCACAGATTCAAAACATATCATTGTCTAATGATAAGGTTGCCCCCCTCCCCCCCGTATAAATTATGGCCCCTCATATGCTCTCCCCCATCTTAAAACATTATAGAATCCGTGCAGTTTCCCCAATGCCAGTTTCTAATTTTTTTAAATTAGTTTTAAATGTAAATAATTTTTAGTTAAATTAGTTTTAAATGTAAATAACCGGCAGCTAGCCCAGTATAGTATGGCACCGCTACCCTGTTCAGCCCACCAGTAAACATCTTTCCAGTATCTGCTTATCATGTGGGCCAACAGAAGCTTGGGTTCCGGTTTCCTTCCTCATAAGGCATAAGGCTGACCTCAGATTGTGGCTCCGTATCAGAACAGGCGTGTGCATCTCTCTGTCTGTCTGTGTGGTCATGTATATATTACATTATGGGGTAATTGAAGAAGAAAAAACGGTTATTCTGATCTTATGGTGACATTTTTTTGGTCCCCATAAAAGGAAACTCAATTTTATACAAATCTGTGAATGCAATCAAAAAACTAAAAATTCCAAAAGTCTTGTATTTTGTTTGGTTACATATAAATAAGGTGTGTGTGTGTGTGTGTGTGTGTGTGTGTCTGTGCTCATTAGTGCTATTCCACAGACTGGCATCCAGTCAAGGGTGCACCCAGCCTTATGCCATGTGCTTCCCAAAATAGCCTGCAAGTTAACTCTGACTGAAAATATCTTGGAAGACACTCCCAGGCATTATACAGCATGATCTTTATTTCATTCAGCATTAGCTGTATATTCTCTTCTCTCCCTACTTTCTGTTGGCAAAGAGATATCAGAGCTGTAGATCAAACTGCTGGTCACTCCCAAGCCGCATTCATCATAACTGCTCATTAGCAATGCATTTGCGTGTCATTTCTTTTCTGTGTTATTTGCTGCTCCATCCATCTTTCTGCCATTTGTCCTGGTCGGGGTTGCAGGGGGTCCTGCAGCCTATCCCAGGCAGACAACACTCAAGGTAGTCGAGAGACACCAATTCCCTGTATGTCTTTGGAATATGGAAGGCTACCCATGAGACACAAATAGAACATGTGGACACCACATATACAAAGCAGGTGGAATCTAAACCCCCCAACCCTTAACTTGTGTGGCAACAGCGCCACCAACTGAGCCATTCTCCACTTACACTTCCTCTTGTTATTATTGTATGGTGATGTTTCTGACAGACTTCAAGATCCACAAGCTTATTGCAGCTTGCACAGTAAACAGCCAGTTACACTACATGATGAAAATCTTACTCTGCATATTCTTCTGGCCACCACTAACTCAAATTAAACACAAATGCAAAGTAAGGTGAGTCTATGACAATAAATATATGAACACAGTGCAATACGATCATTCTCCTCTGTCTACTGATAGCATTTGACATCTAACTGAGTAATCAAAAGACATTTTATGAAATCATCTGCTTCAGTAGTATTCATATTTGTACTAATTAACATGTTGGATTATTTTCGTGATGGTCGTTTACACACACACACACACACACACACACACACACACACACACACACACATATATATATATACAACTCAACATTGATAGCTATATAGCTGGCAAACTAACATCATTGTTAATTGTGAATACAAAGTGAGATTAATATGAATATTTCTCTTGTTGAAAACAACCCACATAAGTCCATTTAAAACATTAAACGGTTCATTGACAGCTGTTTAAAGAAAGGTTTCTATTTGTGGTGTCAAGGGTGTCTCATTAAAATTTTTTTGGTTAATTGTGTGGAGTAGTTTCAAAGAAATATGTTTTTTTCGTGCTACTGAAATAATGAACTTTTGGTGACATGTTACTTTCATTGGACAGCGACGATATACTAATAAAACTGACCTTCAGCTGACATCATTTTGTATGCATTCTCCAGTAAAACTAGCAGTTTAGTGATGTATCCCTGCATTCCTCTAGTCAGCGTCAGCCCAAGGCATGAGCGAAATCAGTGGCTGCTTATGGCCCAGCAGCTACTCCCCCCCCGCCCCCCAAGGGGTAGGAAGATACCACAAATAGCTACTATGTTAATCAAAGTTTTCTTAGGACCTAGAAAAGGGTTGGGTTGGCCCAACCTCTAGGTAAACAACAAAGATGAAATGGAATGGGTCATTCCAAGACTTTTTCGGCAATAAATCAATATTACATTTTAGGTGCACCATTATGCAAGAACAGCTAAAGAGCTACACTTTAATAATTTAGTTGAGGTATTTCATAATTATTTTTATTGTCATAAAGCCAGTTTAAGCTGCAGCACCTACAGTATGTGACTAATCAGTTAGACAGTTTATTATGTTGACAGTTTAAAAGAAAGTTCAGGAGTAAGACAGGTCACACCCCTGGGTGGGACCCCTAAGCTGTGACTGGCATAAAACAGCACACACGGACTTTACATCATACACAACTAATAAGAAGTTTGGACACGCCTGATTTTAACGCATTTCTCTCTATGTTAGCTATGTTATTCACGGTATAGTTGCAGAACAGGCCTGACGGGAATTAAATAATACAAATCAAACATTGTAGCAACCAAAGGAAGTGTTCAACAACTCAAACATTTCTTAAATTTTAAACTTTTCAAAATAGCCCCCTTTGACTTTTATGACAGCACTGCAGACTCTTGGCATTCTTTCAACCAACTTCCAGATGTAGCCACCTGGAATGCTTTTCCAACAGACCTGAAGGAGTTTCCACAGGTTCTGGGGACAAATAGGCTACCTTGCTCTTATTCTTCAATCCAACTCATCCTAAGCCAGCTCTATAGGGTTTACGTCAGGTGATTCGGGGGGGGGGGGGCAGGTCATCTTTCACAGCACTCCATCTCCTTCCTTGCTTTTAAGACAATTCTTGCATAACCTCAAGGTGTGCTTAGGGGCATTGTCTTGTTGAAAAACGAATGACAGTCCAACTACGCGATTATCAGATGGGAGGGTGTTATCGCTAAATGCTGCGGTAGCCATGCTAGTTCAGTGTGCCTTCTCCAATAACGTCACGAGTAGAATACCTCACAGCCTTCTCCAGTAACGTCACGAGAAGAATACCTCACAGCCTTCTCCAGTAACGTCACGAGTAGAATACCTCACAGCCTTCTCCAGTAACGTCACGAGAAGAATACCCCACAGCCTTCTCCAGTAACGTCACGAGTAGAATACCTCACAGCCTTCTCCAGTAACGTCACGAGTAGAATACCTCACAGCCTTCTCCAGTAACGTCACGAGAAGAATACCTCACAGCCTTCTCCAGTAACGTCACGAGTAGAATACCCCACAGCCTTCTCCATGCTGCATAGTGGGAACCAAACATGCCTGCAAAAAGGGGGGTTTTTGGTATTTTTTTGATTGATGGGCCATCATTTCTGAAGGTAATTACAGTATTAAGAATAAAACCATAAAATATCAATTTTGGATTAAAATAACTTTTTTCAATAAAAACCTGTTTTTGAAAACACAATTTGCATGGACATGAACTTGACTATGTTTTTGTAAGAAAAAAAAAATCCATAACAGGTGAAAATGTTATGGCAAAGTGAAATACATGATTTTCAGTAGACATGTCGAAACTTTTGACTAGTACTGTATGAAATTAAATGACAAGTTAGTCACATCTACTGTCATTTTACACTGTCATTCAACAGTATGGCAAGAGAAGTATAGGAAATAATCATGTAGTAATACTAAAGGGAATACTCAGATAACATAACAGTTCTGAATTGGCTCTTCAGCTGTGTTTATGATTCATGGTAGAAATGCTGTTCCTGTACAGACCATTAAGACGGCTAAGGCAGTTCTTACAGATTATTTATTCCCATACCATACATACTTTCCTCAGTTTTGCAGGTAAGCAACAGACTTATTCAGTATTGTCACCTCATTGTACGATCCAGGGTGTTTTCCAAGAACTATACAAACACTGGAAGGAAAACGAAAACTGTAAAAATCAGATTTATTACGTTTTAATTACCTTAACATAAAATACAAATTTTATGTGCTCTAGTCCTTGACAATGAGGTTTTTGAAAACAATTTAAACTACATGATAAAATACCAACACCAACACTGTAACTGGCTGTATACTTTTGTTATGTAGAGTGTATTTATAGCTAACACCTCCTTAAACTTAGCAATGTCCAGCAAACACTCAATTACATTGGCTAACAGCATTTTATTCTCATCAGGTATCAGTCCCTTTCCCTTTAGAGACTCCTCACCCATGCCCTTTCCACCTTGCTGAAGAACTAGTGATAGATCCTTTGTGTCTTGGGGGTTGAATCTCAGTACCCTTGTCAAGGGCAGCTCCATAAGCAGGTCTGTTACCCTTATTCAAGCAGCACCTCATCTGAAGATGCCTTTCACATACCATACCTGGCCAATCACTGCTTCAGCTCCACCTGAAGTTGGCCAGGCTTCAGATTCATGTGAAACACATCAGTATCTGGCTCTGCTTCAGCTACCAATAAAGGTGCTCAGGGAGGGAGTGGATAGACAGCCCTCCTCCCATAACTGACATGAACATGCATGCATCTATGAGCTGGAGCGTTATATGTGCCACACGTGTTCTTTCACATGTAGTGGTACAGCAGTGGCGAAACCTTTTTCGCATCAGTATGTTTTTGCAATTCTTTGCAGCTTGCCGCTAAGACCGCAGCGATCATTTTATAGAGTACAGCTTCTGTATCTGTATCTGTGTGCTACTCAGCTCTTGGTATCTAAACATGCGCAGCCGAAAGCTAACAGCAAAAGCAACATTCAATATTATGCTGCTGTTTCCTTGAAACCGCATGAATCCAGGCGAAAATGTTGATTCCAAATAGATTTCAAATGTTAAACCCACTTTAACTAGTGTAGATGAGCAAGACAGGTGAAAGAAGGACGTACAAGGCTTGAGAGCAAAAAGGGAGAAAAGGGAAAAAGGGAGGGAAAAAGCAGAGACGCCGCTGGATGTTTCAAGCTCAAGCACTCCATATGTATCCAGAATAGTCCACCCCCAACACAACCAGCCAATGACAGGCCAGGGTCTCACTGTTGATGAAGAGGTGGATGGAAGTAGAAAAGTAACCTTGCTAACAAAACACTGATAAAATTAGCAGACAGGCCTTGTACCAAAATACAGCCAGTACAATAAGATTACTTATAGGCACAGTCACAGTAGTACGATCACAATCTGTACAGTTTTTCTGACATCAGGGATTTCATCACAAACCCACTGGTCTCTTGATGCCTAGTTCAGCCATTTAACTACCACAATTATACAATTATTTAATAACTATTTGGTTACGTTTTACATTAACTGCACCTTCATAAAGCATTCATTACGCATTAATAGAACATTCAGTGCACCGTCATAATACATTCATAACGCATTTATAGAACACTCAAAGTCAACATTTATCTATACCTTAACATCCTAAAATACCTTAACAGCTTTAATATACACTAATAACAAACATTATCAGATTAAATGATTATAATGTTAGGATATTAAGGCATATTTACATGCTTCTTATGAATGCTCTGTAAATGCATTATGTAGGGGCACTGAATGTTCTATGAATGCATTATAAAGGCATCATGAAGGTGCAGTTAATGTAAAGCGTTACCAATTATTTATTATTACCTACCAAAGAAATACTTTACAAGTGTTCTATTGACACTGTATTTCTCTGTTTCCAGGGCTCTCAGTATTACTTGGTGTTGCTATTTTCTGGTCCTGCCCTCTCAATAATTCGCCTTTCGCAACAGAACCTTCCCCAGTCACAAGTTCTGCTTTCTATAATCATAGTGATGATTACGTATTCTGGCAGCTAATTAACAAATTGTCCTTTCTACAGGCCTGGTATCTGCCTGCGTGCATCTGAACTGAACTCTGTGAAGAGGGATAGAAACCAAAGCAATTTTCAACCACACCACCACATTCCACTAACACAATCATACATTGGCTAATATGACTGACATATATCCCACAAATGCTGCATTATTAAAAATAATATACGAATGATGTTTTGGTATAGAAAAACACTGCAACTGCACTCCAACATTTAAACATGATGCATGAAAGGATGACAAAAGGAAAAAAGCAGATCTGTTTTTTTTTTCTCCTGAGGCAATTTTACCCTCAACTATTCATTGGTTTTACTGCTATTCAATGCAGCAAACCTTCCAATCGTTCTAGAAGAGAGGGCCAGTAATGGCCACTGAATAGGTTAATTAATAGGCTCTCGAAGTAAGGGCAGGCTCTGAGCTGGGGGGAGTGGATCCAAGCAATGCTTCTGTCCCCCATGGAAGAAGAAAGGGGAGAGGATTGCGACAGATGCAAGGTTATTGCTCGGCCTCCGATAATAAATCTCCTGGTTCATTGTGGGTGCATCTCTCAGCAGACCGAGTGAGGAGGCTATAGAGAGCGCCGAGACAAGAGAATATGGTGAGGCACCGGCTCCCTTCTCCACCTCCTACGTTTCTACATTCACTGGCAATGCTACTATCACTCTACACGTCTACTGTGGCCACTCAAGTTCTGGATCCTGAGGTAAGAGAACAGACTAACTGCTCATAAAGACCTAAGACACCATCGAGATGTAACAGATGGTGAATTGCAGTGGTGCTGTCCTTTATTCAGCGTTTTAATGCATTATTAGCTACCTTTTCCGATGTCTCGCTGAAGACCACCTTTTAAAACATTTTCCTCCTTCCTTGTGTATTTTTTTTTCATAACACTGTTTGACAACTGATTTGTTTAACATATTTATTCGTCTTTACTGTAAATTTTTCTGCATTTGGCCAACATGTTAAGAAATCGACGCCTCTTGCTTGAAAATAATATTTGTAAATACTAAATACTAAAGAAAATAATTCATGCTGTGCAATTATGCATAATACCCACATAATATGAGATAATATTTTAATGAAATATTGGGAAGTATCTTTGTCTTTGCTTGTGAAAAAGCAGGTCTGTTAGTTACAAAGCCATTTGGGTGCTCAAATGAGATTCAGCAATGATAAAGATGCGGCAAACTGGACATTAAACCACCATTCAGGTCTTAAAGGCATATACTGCTCCACCCGTAATCGTATCGTAAGATACAGCACTACCGTTAACATAAGCAGGAGGGGTTTTTTTGTAATTAACAATAATAGTTATATACACTAAATATGCAGATATAAAAAAAACAGTAACAAAATCAACTATAAACCAAGACGGCAAAGCCTGTAACATCTGAGAAATTGTAATACAGCATCTTATCGGGTACATCTAGCTAGAACCGGGTCGGACCCACTTTTGCCTCCTGAACCATTTCAAGGCTTGACAAATTGTGCATTCAGAGAAGCCTTTCAGTACACCACTGTCATACTGAGCTGTTATTGTCTCACTTGCCGCTTTCTCCTTGGAACTCTCTCATAAAAAGAGTATGTTTAGCCACAGAAACGCCATCGGATGCTGTTTGTTCATCACATCATTCAACACAAACAAATGTGTAGCATCATTTGATGTTTCAGTAAGCAGGGGTGCTGAAATCAAGCTTTACAGTCGAAGGGTACAATTACTTCGGTGTTGAATTCCCAGGATGTTGACAAAATCCAGCATGTCTGGAAGAATTCAGGTTTCCAGTACATATTGACCCGTTTTCCCACAGCTTTTTAGGACAAATTAAATTACATAGCTGGACAACATTGCCATTGTATCCTCTTCAGTCTTCCTAACACACACTACTACTCAGGTTTAATGGCATTCTCCTACCATATACAATCAAATAATGCTACTGTAATGCAGGACAATTGATTATTTTACTGTGGATATACATTTTCTGCTTAGTGGAACAGATCTAGCTACTCTAATTGAATTATTCTTGGACCACAATTTATGAAGCAATTGAATATTGTGGCCCAGAAGTCACTGGATATGAGGGTTTTTCTTTTATTCCATTGTTATCTGCATGTAGGATACCCTTCATAGTCATTTCTCTGGCATGCAACCCAGACTGATTCTGACACTGTTTACACTTGTACAATACAATAAAACACTGTAGGTTAGTACTGGTCAGCCCATCATCTATAATAATGAAAATAGATACAAAAGATGTAGTATGAATGTTAGCATTTACAGGTAATTTCAGCATTTGAATAGACTTGTCAGCTCATTAGGTAGCACTACTGCTTCTTAAGTTCACATCCAACATCTGCTCTGTGTGCTCACACAATCTCCCTGCGTCACAGAGGAGCCCTCATGGAACTTGAGTTTCCTCCCGCTGTCCAAAGACAATGTGTGTCAGTGGCATGCAATGGGCTGGTATCCCATATCACCCCTGAATTAAACAATAATCTGACAGAAAATAGTGCATAACCACTTACACGGCATAGCTCTGCTAAAAACTGTAATATCTCTGCACTCTGCACTTCTTATTTACTGCCTGTTTGCACGCCCTGTTACTGTGATGTTAAGTGTACTATATGTCACTATATGTTGCACCGGGGTCATGGAGAAACGTTGTTTCATCACTCGTTGTACATGTATGAAGCTGCTGATGACAATAAAGAAACCTTGAACCTTGAAACCTAAAATCAATCTTGAATTTTCCTTAATATTTATGAAAAATAATTAATTATTTATCCATTCATCTTCCAACCACTTATCATAAAGAGGGTCATGGGGAAAAAAATCTGTAGATTGTCCTAAATATTATTTTAATTAAATCTTATTTTTCCTGCAGCTACTTCTTCTAATTGAATAATGATATCATTCTATATAACACCTGTAATAGAATAATGATGTCATTCTATATACACCTGGAATAGAATAATGATATCATTCTATATAACACCTGGCATTATTATTTTTTCCTTCTAGTTTTTTACAACACGGCCAACAAAGAAGAAGACAGAGCCTGTTACATCAGAAACTGTTGTGTTTTGGGGTCTGCGTTTGTGGCAAGTCATTGGTGTCTTTTCAATATTCGTACTTTCAATAAGTAAGTCCATTTTAACAATTACCAGTTATATTTAATAGCAGAGTGAAGCCGTGGGTAGTACTGTTACAGTACCTTATACTTCCAGGTTGGAAAGTTCCTCACTGGGCATATTCTCCTTGTCTTGTGTGGGTTTCATCAAGATACTTCAGTCCAGACGTGGAGTTTGGTTATCTGGCATTTCTAAATTATTCTGCCCTCTAGTGGATAAGCAGTTGAGAACTAGGTAGATGTTCAGGGAGGTTGTCTTATTTTCATTAGATTAAACCATTTAAACATAAATACACTATTAGTTTACTTTATTAAAAGCTTGTAAGCATTTTCATTAGCAAGGCATGCAATTTTATTATAATATAAGAAGGTCATCAGTGGCCCTGTAGATATCATGATCTCCACAGCCCCACGATCAGCATGTCTATGATAGATTCCACCAGGTTTATGGCTGATTGCGCAGTCCCCCATTACTCATTAAGATACTGACCCAAACACACCTCAAAATAGTGCAATAGTGCTCAAACTAATGATTTGGCCTTCCAGTCTTCAGACATCAAGCCCATAGAACTTAAATAGGTCAGAAGAACCAAAGCAATGCAACACATATGTGACCCCCATCTCTGCAGAAGGGCCAGGAAGACATGGGGGTTTTCTGCTGAAACATGTTAACTGAATGCCTTGTGTTTGTGAAACTGGTATCGAGCCAACTGCTGACTGTTTTGCCAATAAACAGAATATCCTTACGGACTTTATGTTAATTTTAATACTAAAAGAATGATTTGTTCAGCCACAAAATTGTGGTGCAATATTGACACCAAAACAAGCTCTGACAGACCAGCAGAAATGGTTATTTTCTTCTGAATGACACAGACAAATCCTTATACTGTATGAATAGTATACCAGTACAAATGCTTAAAACGTTAAAAGCACTCTTCTAATTGAAGTATTTGACTTTTCCATACTTTTTCAAATATGACTCAATCTTGCCAGCTTAAAATGGGACAAACCACGAACATATTTGCATCTCATTAAGCCCACAGACTAGTTTTGAAAACGCACGTAATCTTTGTCACTGCTTAAGCTTCCGTATGTTTCTGTTTTTCTTCACTAAGTAATAACACTATGCTGCATCTTCAAGTGTCGTATACCGAGGACCAAAAAGGAGATTGAGGCCCGGCAGGCCAAGCGGCAGGCAGCAAAGAAGTACGCCAACACTCTAGAATCCGTGCCACCTCTCAGCGAAGTCACTGAGACTCCAGGGGGTAAATAATGTGCTTTATAATCTATCTCTACTAAAAACCCTATTTCTATATTTGACTTGAACAATGGATTTATTGTGATTGTCATGTTGTATTCCTAATAAACTGAAACAGCATGTCATCATGTCATAATATATTCTTATTACATCGAATTAAATGTATAAACATGCAATGGTTATAATGTAATTGTGCAATTTAACATGCAATGCATATTGTCTTTGTTTTTCATTTAAATTATAATATTACTTGTAGTGTGTTTTAAAATGTTACAGTACTTAAGAGTAATAGAAAAGAAACTCCAGTATACTTTCCTCTTCCCCTGATACTGACCCTCGCTTTCACCTGCTCGTCCAAGGTACAGTGGACAGTATCCCACTGCAGACAGTCTCTGGAGATGTGCAGGCCCGCAGCGGCAATCAGCTCCCTGTAGTTAGGGAGGAAGAAGAAGGCATTCCCACCAGCTAAGTAGAAGCACAAAGTCCTCTCCTCTGCTGCCCTCTGTAGTAATCCTCATGGAGTCTTTTAAGAAGGGCTGTCTTTACACATACGTATAAAATAAAGAGTTTAGTCATGATAATATGCTGACAAACTACTATTTATATAAAGCAGTACCTTATACTGTATTTTACATCTGTGAATAAACTAGGTGCACAAAAAATGGGGAGAAAATTATACTACCGAATTTAGATTAAAGTGTTAAATTGTGATACATTGTACTCTATGTATTTGCTTGTACGGCTTGCATTTTCTTCGTTTTATTTTTTAAATAAAACTGTTTGTTCTCCCAGTCTTTTTATTTTACTGACTTTGACTGACTCCCGCCTTTGTCCATGCAGCTGTCGGTTTAAATGCACAGAAAACGAAAGAATAAGCAAATTTTAAATTAGCTACATTAATTTAACGCATTCTTGCTTTTTTTATGTAATAAAGGCTTATATACAATACAGAGGCTTTTACACGCATTGAGCTGCAGACATTCGAATATAGCGATCATCCACTGATTTTAGCAAAGCAGCTGTCAGGACAAATGACAACGGCGCTAGTCAGGAATACCGAAGAACCTATAGCTTTCATTTTTATGAATGTTGTCAAAGATGCTTGCCTTGGTTATTTCAGGATGCTGTCACATGCACTGAGCGGATAAATGACACCTTACAACCCGCGGAAGACGGTATAATCACGTGCTGTCAGTCACAGCCTGGTGTCACCCAATGGGATGCGGGCAGTCTCATTCTCCCCAAAGCTATTTTTCATTCTTTCTTTTTATCTCCCCAATGCTTTTTTTTTCTCTCCAGTACTACGACACATAAACACATATTTATTGACGTCAGACTTACGCTGTTGGAAAAACAATCCAATCACAGCCTTCATTTCTGTTCGGGCAGTAATGTGGACCAATGAAACACGGTGTCGTGTTTCCATAGAAACGGCGGCGCGACTGCCATCGGACACCCCAAGACCTGGGAAGCGTTTTATCGAGGAAAGGCGGGACATCCTACCTTTTCTGCCGGCCAGCGACGGAGGGGGCTTTAAGTTACATCTATATCTCGGCTGGCTATCTATTCTGCACTTCAGTTTTTCAATTAACTTGTAAAATGACCAAAGTCGTGGAGGAGGTGGCAGCATCCTTAGTAAGAGAGTATCTCAGCCGGAAGGTAACGACAGGCTTTTAACTACGATGTGGGAAGTAAATGCTAACTAACTGCTCTCTTAACGAGGGACACTTAGCTCTTGGTAATAAGAAAAAAGTCTTGTTTTAGTGTTTGGGCTATATACAGGTCATTCCAACTTCGGGTGGCAACATGCCGAAAAGGCAGCAATTGATGCTGGCCAGCTTAAACATCTGGCATATGCTTGAAAAAAAAACAAAAAAAAAAACAGGCAGATTTCTCACTAATATGTATTTATCTTGTATGGATTTCGACAAGCATGCAGAGATGCAGAGACTTTTAACTGTTTATGCAGTTACTGTCTGAATCACTTTACATGTAAGAGAGATTTTCACTGATCTCTTGCTTACAATAAGTGATTAATGATTAAGAATATTAATATTGATAAGAATGATTATTATTACTATTATTATTGTTCTTATTATTATTGTTGTTTCTACTACTACTACTACTATTTTACTTGGTTGACACAAAAGAGGAAACTTACAAAATGGAGTCAGGTTCAAGGGTAAAGGTTGATTTGAATGCATGATGCTTTTGAAGGGTCTTAAAAGGACTCTAACCTGCATGGATGAAGAATTTCCCCGGACTGATTCAAGCATAAATAACAGGGCAGATCTTCGTCACACTCTGCACCTTGAAGCCCTTTATAAGAAGAATAAGGTAGTAACAAAAAATTGGATAATGATAAAGTACATTGATCTGTGAGCACATTCAGGTCGTCTTGCCATTATATTGTTATGTGGATGTACTGTATGTTTCAAGCTTATTGTTTTTTTTTAATGTTTCAGTTGCAGGAATTTCCCCTAAAATCAATGTTGGAGATTATTGTGAAAGAATACATCAGGAATACTGGAGATAATTCTGCAGTGAATTGCTGCAGTGATGAACAGGTGTTTTTGAAAAAGTCAAGCCCTACTGTAATGTCACACAGCAAAATGAAAGATGCTTCTGACAATGAACAAAACAAACAGAGAACAGGGTAAGATAAACATAAAGATAAAACAGTATCATAGCTCTGGTGGAAGGACGCTGCTCAGACAATATATTACATGATTGATTAGCAAGAGGTGCACAATTTAGTATTTGTTAGTGATTATAGATGAAGAATATGACACCAACAATTACGATAGTTATTTCAGTTATTTTGTACATTGTCGTATATAGCAGGGGTGTCCAGCTCCGGTCCTGGAGGGCTCCTGCCCTGCACAGCTTAGTTCTCTCCCTGTTCCACCACATCTGATTCAGCTGAAGAAATGGGGGATATTTAGCAGAGAAGTACAATCAGGTGTGTTAAATGAGGAGAGAAAAATGTGCAGGGCTGGGGTTGGAGACCCCCATATATAGTTTAAACATTCTAATTATGTTAATAATGTAGTGTTGTAGATGTATGAATTTATAGAGATATTTTAATCAGTTATTTTCCCTGATGGAAAAGCCAGCATGTTATTTGAATAGGTATTGATTTTTTTTTTCTTCCTTTTTGGATTGTTTAGGGATAATCTTAATTTCCCACAACATAAAGGCCTTTTAAGTCAAACATCAGAGTCCTACCACACAAAGCAACAAAATCCTTCCCCGGGCTCCAGTTTCACGTCAGAAAGTGACCAAATATGCCACTCAGTGTCATTTAGTCAAGAAAACTGTAATGTTAGCTGTAAGACTGCACCCTCAAAGAATGACATCACTGACGCGCGGAAAGGCAGAACCAGTCGCGTCATGCGTGGGATGATGTCAGGCCCAACTGCCAGCTACGCACAGGTAAGCAACCTGAAAACCGTAAAGTATGAAACGCTGGTTGTCCATGTTTTGTAAACTTATGTGTAAGTGAACCACCCCCAATAGGAATGTCACAAAAAAAGAGAGACTCGCAAGTTCTGTGGTTCCAGTGTTCCTGGGGCAAAAGATGAAGGCAGCAGATTTGATATAACGACCTTGAGTGCTCAGTCAAAGCGTACAGAAAGGAGGGAAAGTCCAGGCCAGCTTCCTTTGGGAGCAGAACGTCAAAAACAAGAATCTGTTCAAGAAAATGTAAAACCTTCCATTCTGCTGGGCGACCACATGGACATCAGAGACAGTTTTGAAAGATTAGACAGTTTTGAAAGATTAAAGATGGATGACAAAAACGGGGACAGAAGTGACAGACCGGAAGTGAACAGATGCCAGGATAAAAAGTAAGTCTTCAGTAAATTTTATGTTGCAGGATAGCAGTTTGCTTTTTTTTCTATAATATATTGCTTTGAAATTTAATTTGAACAAAATTCCTTATATGGTTTCTTTTTTGTGGGAAAATCAACATAGCAGAAACGTTAATCTGTAAGTTATCTGGATGATATGGTTAATTTTTTTTTTTATTTCATGGATGAACAGAATTTGAATTCATGATTGTTTATTCAGTATGGATATTAAAACAAAAGAGGAGATTCATGAGAATTACTTGTGGCAAAATAGTGAAAAACCAGTGTTTCATTACAAGATAGATTAAATTAGGAATGTGGCATTCTGCAATGAAACATTCCGTCTTTTCTTTTAAGAAAAAAATCTGTCACCAATTCCAAAGCACCCAGTCTACATCTCCAGGCTGATATGACACTGGGTATGAATTTTTTTCTCTCTTCAGTTTTGGAGTTTTCCATTTTTCCTTGTGAATTGCTGTACACAGACTCTTTTAGGATAGTTCTTGTATTCCACCACTAGTCAAACATTCAGTAGTAATATTTTATGTATTGTCAATTACCTATTAATTCCAATTAAGAATAAAATCAATCCTTGAGCTGCTACCTTTGTAGGAAGTAAATTGTTGTAAAAGATGTTTTATCTTAAATACTAAAGTATTATGTCATATTACTGTTCCATGATTTGATTAGATGTCCTGTGCTTTTGCAGATGATTTTAATTATGAAGATGACCTTCACAATCTGTCTACTGGCCCTGTCGCTTCTTCTGGTCTTTGCACAAAGGCTGACTTGCATCCCATTGATCAGAAAATGGCTATCGTAAGTGCAGAGGCTATACATTATCAATGGATAAAGTCTATAGAGTATAGGGCTGGGTATCGATTCAGATGTTCCGATTCGATTCGATTTCGATTTTCAAGTTCTTAATTCGATTCGATTTCG
>JAODLC010000001.1:26738025-26766489 GCA_026781145.1 Hippopotamyrus pictus
CAGCATTCCCACACCAGCATTCCCAGACCAGCATTCCCAGACCATCGCCATGTTAGCATGAGGTTCCTACTGTGCAATGCTCTCTTTGCTTTTCACCACACGTGGTGGGACCTGTGACATACAAAAACCTGTAATCCAGGCTCATGTAACCAAATGTATTAGGGATCATCAATGTATTTTTTGGCAAAAATAAGAATAGCATTCATCTTCTTATTGAGCAGCCATTTATACAGTATGCTGCTGATGCAAATCCTGTTTTTGTTCAGTCTAAGTCTATTGGAGACATTGGAGTTATGAAAATATTATAAGATATTGGAGTTATGAAGACTTGCTATAGCTCACTTCTATTTCAAATTTGCACTTATTCTGGTTTTGAGGACCCTGAGGCTTAAAAATCCTTTGTGACCCGTCCCGGACTTATATGACCTTGTTGAAACTTAGTACTTCACTCTAACAGCAATTGTCAAACTAAGTAAGATTTTTATTGAACTGGACTGTCTGTAGTGGCATCTGGTTGTGTTCAATCAGCTGCTTTTAATTGTCCCTATTATTGGGTCGATTATGTAGGTATCAAATACTTTTTCACACAGCAGCAATTGTGCTGGATAATTTGGTGAATTATATAAATGAGATAAGTTTTTAAAAAAGTGTGGCTTGTCTCATTTGATGTTAGATTTGTCAGAAGATTTCAAAAGATTTAGTGTGAAAATATTCAATATGAGAAAATCAGAACAAAATGCTCCACCCCCCCCCCCCCAAAAAAAAAGCTCTATATTTCAGTTTCAGTTGAGAGAATTATACAATGTTCTAATCAAATGTGGGAGATAAGATCTTTAATCATAACCTATGAAAATATGCCATAGTTATATTCTAATATGAACCCTCTGTTTCAAGAGATCCAAGAGAGGATCTCTGATACAAGCAAGATTAGACATTTTAGCTAGATGACAGAGTTCAGCTCCTGACATTTATTGCTGAATTAGAATCCATGAAAATTCTCAAATGTGAGGAGTTTCCAGGAGTGAGGGTCTCAGTCATGCCAACAGATGGGGTGTGAATTTTGACTCTGCATTCTTCTGAAAGTATCACGATATTGCTATGGATTGTCTCTACTTTTTATTGTCCCCCAATAAAAAGAGAGAGTGAGGGTGGACTTTGGGGAGTAAAACAAGTAGGAGGTTTGTGTAATTTTTTCATGATGGCTTTAGCTTCCATTGGCCTGTAGGGTTGGAGGAGAACATCTCCGTAGAAACAGGGACAAGCCGTTGGAGTTACAAGAGAAGAGGTCCGTTCTTCTTCATTAAGCAGTACAGTCCCACAAACATCTGTCAATGGTGTGGTTCACTGGGGCGAGATGAATGGATCCTGAGGTCACTCCCCTTCAGGAGCAAATGGCAGAGATGAGGTGGGACATGGGGGAGGGGTTCTATGTTATGCGAAGAGGGGAAGAAGGAGAGGAGGAGGGTGCAGAAGCAGTGGGTGGGGGGATTCCTCCTGGATGGAAGAGGAGGACAGGAATTCACTGTCAGAACGAAGGACTATAATGACCAGGCAGCTGCTGGAGAAGTAAAGCTCATGAACAAAAATTCACTGTTTGCTTAGATGGATTTTTTTCCCCTTGGAAATTATATTACTACTTCATTGGTTTTTGAAGGAGTTGAGTAAGCATTGTGGATAAGAGGACTGTGGATTTTGAAGAGATCGGCAGGAAGGTATGCAGTCTTGCAGTATGTCTGGAGACTTTCTCTTCCCTGTATGTGGTGTTACTAAGATGGACTTCAAGAAATGGTCAGGGAATCATACGCTTGTTCCACTTTTCTCTGCAGTCTCTCAGTTTTAACTCGTAGAAAATGAACTGGCTGAACTTCTTAGCTTACTCTTAACACTTTAGAATACAGCGAATACTACTGTAAAGGCTTTATTGTGGTAGTTTGTTGGAAGTGTCAGTATGATGCTATTGGAGTAAGCATAACATTTTTGCACATTATTCAGTCCTGCAATAATATTTGACAATACTGACTTGGTGTTATGTCCAGACCGAACCCTAGACGTGGTCATAACACTTGCCGTGTCAACACTTAATTTTAGCATCAAGGCTACCTTGCAGGAACAACAAGTGTGTGCAGTCACTGTGCATGCATTCAGTTCTAGTTAATACTTTATTAATTATACCAATTAAAGGCTTGTAATAGTGACGGGGTATTACAATTTGGAAATCGTTTAAGTGTGCCGCCGTCAGACTTTTGTGTTTAATGTAATTATGCAGATTAGGTAAAGAAACAAAGGGAGGATTTTAATGGAGAAAGGCAGCTTGTCATGTCAGATGGGAAGGAACTTCGGGACCCCCCCTTGGCCCAAGAGTATGAATTTTGCCAGAAGAGCAATTGGGCAAAAAGTCAACCCAAATGTCATGATTACCAGTTCAGTGTGCAGGACACAGGCATCAAATGTATGGGAGGGCATGGTTGGCTGGCCATTTGTGTTCGGTCACAGGTCCTTTGGCCATCTGGACATCATCCAATGAAAAAAAATACCCAAGACTCCCAGGATTATAAATAGTATAACTTAATTTTGTTTTGTTCCATCATACTTTCATGCTTGTCTATCATTTGGCTAGTTTGGCAAGGGATACTCTTTAAAATCCATAATGGCATGTGGTAAGATCAAGGGAAGAAAGATTTACTGCCCATTACACTAATATTAAGCTGTAAAAAATGTATCAGGATTTAAAAAAATGATATGCATGATTAAGTCCTAATTTGGTAATATCAATAGCAGTATTTATACTGTTCTTCAGGTATACTACTCAGGAGCGCGGTGAAAGGGTCATTTTTCTACATTTTGATTCCCTCTGAAACATTATTACTAAGTGTGTGCTGCGAGATTTTGGTAACACTAGTTAAATCCCTTCATAATGGATTATAATGGTCGCTATACACTTTGAATTGCATTATGAAGGTATCTATAGTGCATTGTAGATGACAGCTTCATAAAACATTCATAATGCAAAAAACATGGCTATATTGTGTTGTGTCTTTTTATAAATATTGATATCCATATTCATAATGCTTTATGAATGCAGTAGAATATAATATGAATGTTTTCATAGACTTTCATAGACATGGTATTCATAGAAAGTGTTACTGAGAGTTTTTAAAAAGAGGCTGCACTGCCTAAAATTTCATTGATATTTTCTAATGATATTTTCTGTAATATCATGCTCATTTAAACTTTTTTTAATTTCTTTTTTACTAATGTGGCCAGTCTGCTCTTGATAGCATCAACAATCATTTGCAAATATATTTTTTGAATGTCACACTAGTCATCCTATTTAAATTTAATGAAATCACAAAACAGCATGGAGTGTGGAATGTGCCTTTGGGATAATTAAAAGATGCAAATTTCTGATAGTCTTTGAGATTAACTTTACTGGGAAGTTTATTCTGAAGAGAAATTAAATTAGTTTTGTTGCAAGGAGAAGTGCTATTCTACAAAGGACACCCCAGGGACTGAACATACTTTATATATACTTTAATAGTGTATATTTTTTGGTATTATGGATTGTTACAACGTTTAGCATTCAAGTAAGTTATACAATTAATAATTTCAATGACGCAAGTCAAAAATGGGAACTGGATATTCTTACAAATCAGTGATATTCATGCATATGGCACTATGATGTCACGATGATGTCACTATGATGTCAGCATTGGTGTTTACAGTTGCATGCTTTTAGGACTGCCAAGCAGAAGCGGCAAGCTGCTCACGCCTATTAACCTCTTTGTAGGAATCACAGGGCTTGCCATCCGACTTTAAACACCAACAGCATGGAGCAGAGCTGACCATGTGCCAAGCCTGAAATAAACATTCAAGGTAAAAGCAAAGATGCAAAAAAAAGATCCCTCATTTATTCTATTGGCTTCAGCTTAAAACGCAAGACTAATCAGTTCCCTAATCCTGTGAAGAAATGACATCCAGCTGCATTTTACATTGTTTTAAAGAGTTCCATTGATAACTCTGCATTTTGTGTTTTTATGTTAATATTTTATGATGTTGAATTCTTAGCAAGATTATTGCTACTCTCAGTAGGTCTTTGCTGGGAAAGTTAGGTTGTGATTGAGATGTTTTTTTCCACCATGTTTTTATTCATTGTGTATGATTGCAGTTTATAGCTATTGGGTTGTGATACCTAGACCAGGGTTTGCTTATAGCTATATCAGTTGATGCCACCCAGGGTCTTGATCCTTTACTTGAGTGAGCCCTTTGTCTTTCAAACCCAGGCATTGTGAATGAGATAAACTGGGCCTTCTGTTCTAACTCGGGTATCAGGTCTTCGGAAAACAGCTTTATGCTAGAAAGGCAGAAGACCAAATTCTGGGAGGGTAGATACAGTATGTATACAATAATATTGTAAAATAGCCATATTTAACTACTGGTATCCATAAACATGTTTATAAGTACATTACATCTGAAATAATAAAGGGTATTTTTAATGTGGTCAATTTAATGTGTTACTTGGATCTCACAGAAAGTTCCATGTACAGATATCAGGTTTTTAAGTCCCCTAGTAGCTAATTCTGTTAATGAGATTTATGCTTAGAAACGATGTAGGTAATATATTCAGCAAATGAAGGAAATTATCTGACCAGACTAGATGCAGCCTACATTTGGTTTAGAAGGTCTAGAACCAATGTGCCTGAGAAACTCACAGTTATTAATTTAAAATATATACTATATCTTTATATCACAAAAAAGAATTTCTTCTGTTCTAGAAAAAGTTACTGATATCTTGTTGGCTGGCAAGAAGAACTTCACCTCAGTTCCCAAACCTCTCCTCAGAAGCACCTCAGCCATTTGTGTAATTACAATTCATAACCAGCTCACTTAATTAATTCACTTAATTAGTTAAATAACTTTATGAGTTGATTGACCAGTTAAACATGGTATGCTAATGGTTGAGTTAACAAATACATGGGTATGTTTTATGGTTACTGCAAAAACTGGGGTGACTTTAGCAGAGGTTTTGAAATGGCTGGTACTATATGCACAGTACTCTACGTATGTAACGCAGTAGCACTAGTATATTATGTATTAGAGTATGTGTATTTGAGTTTCTTGTGGTCTGCTCTTAAAGCAGCCTTTTCCTTAGCATAGACACAGCACAGTGAAGAGCTGATTTCTGTATTACTTGCAATGCTGTTCCTCTTTTAGTACCCCTCCGGTTTCTTTACAGATAATGGGGAATTCGTACGCAGGGCAGCTGAAGTCTGTGCCCTTTGAAGAGGCACTGCACAGCTCCATCGAGGCCTCCCTGCGCTCCAGCAGCGACGCCCCTCAGCCTGTGTTCTCACAGCTCCACCTGCACCATGAGTCCTACCCCGGACATCTGCAAGGTTGGCCGCTATACAGAGCCTTTTTATTAACCCTGTAACAACAACATTCGGGGTGTGGTTCAGCAGGTTAGGATGCTGTCCCTGTATTCGGAAGCTTGCTGGTTCAGCTGGGCTGACCGATTTCGCTGTTGTGCCCCTGAGCAAGGCCCTTAACCTCCGATTACTCCAGGGACTGGCTAACCCTGCCTTCTCAACTGTAACACACTTTGGATAAAAGCGTGAGATGAATAAATAAATAAAACGTAAATGTACTTGGTAAAGGAAGACTCTCTGATTAATGCCTGAGACTGTAAGATCGTAAAGCCTCCGTTGATTGTCATAGACAGGGAGGTCCACTTCCTGTACACTGAGAGGACGGGCCGGGAACTGGCTAACAGCCAGGCCTCCAACAGCACAGAAAATGAGGAGGACCTGGAGGAGGAGGAGGAGGCGTCTGGCACCAGCAGCCCCCCAGCAGCTCACCAGCAGAGGCCCGTACCGACTGGCACCTGCCTTACTGATGGTACGTCGCACGTTCTGTGGATCCACACCATCGTGACTTTCCTAAGCTGGCTGAATATATGTTTACAGATCTAGAATTAACTACTAATGCTGCGGCAGAGGAGGAAGTATTTCGTGCTAATTTTATACACTCGGTACCACTATATCGACTCTAAATATCTTCTTGTTAAAAGAAACAGTCCACACTAGTGAACAGTGAACGGAACACAAATGGCACACCGACAGGGCCGAGAGGGGTAGTTACTGTTTGGGTTCGCATCAGAATGGCTACGGTCCTTGATCTAAGCGATTTTGAATGTGATGTGATTGTTGGTGGTTCCGGCATCTCAGAAACAGTGTCGCCCTTTTGCAATTTTCACACACCAGCGTGTTACAGGGAATAGTGTGATAAGCAGAAAAAAACAAAATCATTCAGTCATCAGCAGTTCTGTGGTTGAAAACACCTTGCTCTTGAGGTCACAGGAGAGTGGCCAGACTCTTTAATGCTAGTAGGAAGCAAACAAAAGCAAGAATTACAGCTCAGTTCAACAGTGGTGAGCAGGAAGGTATTGAATGCATGACCCAGCTGCATTTAAAGTGATTTGGAAGACTGCTCAGTGATACCACATAGGTCTCTGATTGTATATATGCTAATAACATTCTATGAATTCAAATTGCAATCTATCAAACATAATGCCCTGAAAAAGCAAATATGACCATTTTTTTCATTTTAGGAAGATCTTGCTAGGCACCTACATTTCAGGAAAAGCATGTCTAACTGCCAATGAGTTAATGATGCAAAAGTATATATACACAAAAGTTAAATCAAATGAAGTACATCAACGGGACAGATATGTTCCATAAGTCATGTAATGAAAACATTTTTTAATTGCACCTATATCTTCAGGGTTTTGTCAAGCCGGAAAAGACTTGAGGCTGGTCTCCATGGAGACAGAGCACATTGAGGTTCCTCCTGGGTTCGAGCTGGTCGGTGCTAAGACAGCCGGCTTTCCCGAGCACCTGCTAGTCTGTGCAGTCGACAAGCGCTTCCTGCCGGACGAAGACGGGAAAAATGCACTTTTAGGTCAGTGTGTGGCCATGTAGTTGGTTCCCCTTAGTTTGTACGCTCATTGAAATCCGTGATTTTGTACACTGTGTTCTTTCATAGCAGTAACTGGAACACATCCCCTCTTCTGCTCATATTTTCAGTTAATGTTTCAAGCTTAAATTAGGTTTGTTGAATAATCTTTCAGCGTTTTTGTCTTTGACCCATTTTTTTGGATATTACAAATTAGCATGGGGTTTTGATCAGTTATTCCTCATATCACACCAGGTGCCTCTTAATAGTAACAATATGTATTTTTACAGGCAAATTTTATTTCTTCCCGCAGGATTTTCCGGGCACTGTGTCGGTTGTGGAGAAAAGGGTTTCCGGTATTTCACCGAGTTTTCGAACCACATCAACCTGAAGCTGGTCACCCAGCCCAAAAAGCAGAAGCACTTGAAGTACTACCTGGTGAAGAATGCCCAGGGGGGGCTCTGCAAGGGTCCCCCCATCTGCTGGAAAGGTGAAACAGGAGCCTGTTTATTCTGAGGCTTGGGCCTGTATTGGGAAGCGAAATTTGTTAGATAACTAGATAACTAGCCGGATTTAAGGTACCCTAATTAAATGGGCTTTATCTTCATTCTATTACATTTAGCTCAGACTACTTTAAATCCAACAAGTTATCCAGCTAAGCAAGAAACCCAACTTTGTAATATAGGACCCTGGTTTGTGAGCAATAAAAACCAGAATAGGCTGCCATCCATCATTCATCTTAGCATGCACCACACAGCATTAATCATGCTGTCACACTGTGAAACCTAGTATCTGATTGGTTTTCAGTTTGTGCCAATGCTCTAATCTGTTTATGGCAGTGTTTCCCAATCCAGCGCCCCCCCCCCCAACTCTACACTTTTGCTCCCTCCCAGCTCCCAGCCAATCAAGAATTGGCTGAATACCTGGTTCAGATGTGTTTTGTGAGCTGGGAGAGAATAAAAATTGTGAACTGTCTCCCCCCCACAGTCCAAAAACATGCTCAGCTGAATTGCCTGTAATTGTTCATGTGTGAGTGAACGTTGTATGCGTGTGCCCTGTGATGGGTTGGTGCCCCATCCTGGGTTGTTCCCTGCCTTGCACCCATAGCCTCTGTGATAGGCTCTGGACCCGTCGTGACCCTCAATACTGTAGGACAAGCAGCTTGGGAAAATGGACGGATAGTATTAAGTCCGTCATCCCTCGGGTCTGCATTTCAAAACACATTAGAGCTCTTAATTGCATAACGTCACATGCAACATTTAACAGCATCTGAAAATGCTGCCCCAAGGTTGTGATTGTATATATAATAAAGACTGTATTGCCTGTGCTTTTTATTCCAGATTGTAAAATGAGGCAGTCTCCATCATCGAAGCCCAGCTTGTGTGCATCCCTGACCAACAAGGAGATGAGAGCCAGCAACAGTCATGGATTTTCACTGTTTTCTCAGTCAGGTGGTCTGCCAAAAGCAATTCTTAATTAAAGTCACTCAGAAACTGTGGAAGATCAGTTTTACTCTGCTTTGAAGGACTTTCCATAATGGGAGGGAAAAAAAAACATATTCAAAGGCTGAATTCCCTTATATTGAGTCACATTTTTAAATATCAGGCGCTGATGTACTTCTGTATAGTTCTCACACAGAAGGCAGGTGAGTCATTTTCAGTAATAACATCCCCCCCCCCACAGATTCCCCCGCAAGCCGCTCCTCTGCCGGCATGTTGGGGTGTCGGGAACCAGCCAGAGGGAGCAGGAAGACCAAGGCCCAGACACCGACCTTGCCCCAGGGGGTGAAGACCACACCGACAGATTCAAGTAATCTTTCCCCCCACCAACGTGAAGTTTGCACGCTCTTCTGGGGACTGCAGCCCTTACGCAGTGCAGAGACATGCTGTTAGATAAATGCTGCTGCTGCCCTGTGTTGCCTGGGACTGACTCCAGGACACCCTGTAACCTTGACTGGGATAGATAAGCGGTTATAAGATGGATAGATAATATTCTGGCTACATGGTGTGTGTTGTTGCTAGGCAACTGTGCTCGTGACAGTAGTCTATCCATATCGGTTTTTCATTGAAGTTGTACAGGGAGGGAATGGTTAGTCAAAGCATTCGGACACTGATATGGACTTTTGATATATGTTATGGGATAACATCATAGTCTCATTGTAGACTGTAGACATCCATCCATCCATCCATCCATTTTCCAACCCGCTTTATCCTTAATGGGTTGCTGGGGGTACTGTAGACATTTACTAAAAAAAAAAACACCAGCATAGCCACTATAAGGTACAGCAGCATTGCTTAGGCTCTTAAAATTAACCTGAGCACTGTATATGTATCTTTATATAGGGTAACAATGGAATCCATGTAAGGAACCAAAGGGTAAGCATATAAAATGATGGACACTAGTGTAAATCTGACTATATTAGTGTACATATAAATAATCAGTATGGCTGAGTGTAAATTCTATAATGTAAACAGAATATTTGCATTACAAGTAACATATTTACCAGTTACTACTCAAGAACAAATTATGATCTAATGGATTTCCTCTCTGAAATACATGAACCGCCATGAGTGATTAATGATGACCGAAGATGGGATCAGTACGTAACTAACACTTAGTTACTGGTTAGTAATGTACTACTACATTATTTGTGTCCCCTTGAGTAAAGTGTTCCCGGCGATGCTGCGGTGTTAGAGCTGTAGATCACTCACATGAACCTGAGTAGCAGTTTGAAAATCGATGCCTGTTCATGGTCCAGTTCGCACTGCGCTACGAGAGAGTTCTTCAGTGAGTGGACTGACCACTGAAGGGCATGGGTATTAAAAAAATAGCTACTCACCTTAAAATGCCCATTTCTACTGTTAGGGCAATAATAAAAAAGTGGACAATAACTGGAACTGTGACAAACCTGCCTGGAAGAGGACCCAAGTTTATTTTGCCCCCACATACAGTGAGGAGTATCCTGAGAGAGGCAAAAAAATCCCCAATCTTGAGTTTACCGCTTCTCCAAAACCACTATACTGGCAAGGGGGGGCTGTACTTAGCATTAAATGCTCGGGTGCCAATAATTGTGGCACATGTGTTTTTGTTGAAAATAAGCATTTCTTGATGAAGGATTTGTTTTTCTTTGAGTACATTTTTGAATACATTTATTTAAATGAAAGGTTTTTTCAGTGTGAGATGAAGCTACTTCACCAAAAGGTGGATTTTTTCTAACCCTTTTCACAAATCTTCACAAGGGGTGCCAGTAATTGTGGAGGGCGCCGTATACAGTGATAGTGCAGCACAGTTCCTCCTGCTCTGTAAATATTTTTTTGACCACTGGGGGTGGCGGTGTGCTTCTCTAATCAGTGGTGCTTATTAAACTCCTCATGCTCATTTTGTTTGTCGTTCACTTCAGCTCCTTCACCCATTACCTCTGCCCCCCCCAAGAAACGTCACCGCAGCTGGTGCTCTGACTGCCCCCCTGGTCACCCAGCTGCCGCCCCTGCTCCCGCCATTCAGCCAGCAAGCCAGGCGTCAGGTCAGAGACGACCTCAAGGGGGCCTCCTTACCTGTCCCAAAATGGCACCTATAATAATAATATATATATATATATATATATATATATATATAGTGATGCTCTCAGTACACAAAGTAATATTTTGAGCTTAATACAGCATTTAGTTTGTGAAGCTGCTATTGGACTAAAGAAGAAGTAAAACTTTTAGATTTCCACTTTAAGTTTCATATGTTTATATTGTAACAAATTGTTTGCACTCTTTGGTAATGTAATAATTTGAGCTCTTGTTGGGGTATACCAGCTATTGTTGCATATTCAATTAATTTATTTTTATAAGGCACTTTTCACGACACAGTTGTCCCAAGGGACCTGGCAAGCGTGTGTGACAATGCAATATTACTACTCAAAAACCAAATGATACAGGGGGAAATGGAAAGAAGACAATGGAACATTTAGGATTGTGAACACATGAAGATGTCATTGGGGTATCACAGAAAAAAATCATTGGGTTATAACATGAAGCCATTATTGGGCGATCGAGACATCAGTGAGTTTACACATGAAGCCATCATTGGGCTATTACATTGGAGCATGCCTAACTCAGATGTATTTTCTGTTTGTGGCTCCAAAGATGCTTCATCTGCAAGCCTCACACTGCGGAGCCAATTTCCACGGGTCCTGAAGCCCCAGCCCATTCCCTTGGAGGAGACGGTTATTGTTCCTGACAACTTACTGAACAACATAGGAGTCCGACCTGTTATACTTACAGGTAAAATCTGAAACGACACTTTACACTCTGAATTCAGGGCCTAAAAAAAATCATAATCCTATCATGATTAACTACTTGCTTATGGTTAGAACTCGCCAATATGCACTTACCTATATCTAAAAAATACTCATCACAATGTTATGATGTTACTTGATCACTGAACGATTTTAGAGTCTTATTGAACAGTTTTATCGTCAGAAATATGAGGGGTTTTATAATGTAGAACATTTAATACTTACATGATTATCAAATGATAAAGACCATGGCATATTCAGTATGAGGTGCCAAGTGTCGAGCGCTCATTTTCATGTACAAAATACATTCTGTGCCACAAAAAGCATTATTTTATGACAAAATCACGTAATGCCTTGCTGTAGTCTGTCAAGAAAAGCAAAAAGACTTTCTTCCTCGTAGAATCACTGGTGTCATGAACTACTGATGGAGCTACAGTTACTCGACTAACTAATTAGAACCATAACGAGAACAATAACGAGGCAGCTGAGTGGTGATTGCCCTGTTCTGGCTGTTCATCTGAAAAATCTGTGGACCGGGTCCAGTAACTCTACCTCCACCAGCAGTTTGCGGCACCAGCGATTCTACAAGGATCTGCAGACAGTCTGTGACTCCTTATGTTAATCCATTCATATTCATCATTTTATTTTTGCATATTACAAGTAGGCTACCCAGTGTGTCGGACCTGAACTAACAGTGTTATTCAGGGGGAAATGGCATAGCAACATAGATTACCATTGGAGAGAATCAGCTGCGAGATCTTTCATTGGCTTGGCTAAAAATATAAAAAATGTAATGGAAAAAAATAGTGACATTAATGAGTACATACAAAAGTAGAAGTATGAGCCAAGGAGTTATTTGTATTTTTATTACATATAAATGCAAGTTTAACGTAATTACTGTACATGTGTCGGTAAAATCAAAGCTGGTGCTCCACCTTCTGGTGATTGGAAGGTTCTAAACCCCCTCCCCCCACAGGCGCACACACTCTGCATACCTCAGAGACTCAGCCAAAGACGAAAGGCATTCACAAAATGCATTTTGTGCACAAAATGACTTTAATTCATTCACAAAATGCACAAAATGACTTTAATTCATTCACAAAATGCATTTTGTGCACAAAATGACTTTCTTTCATTCCCGAAATACATTCGAACCACAAAATGACTTTCTTCTGTCCTTGAAATGCAAAGTGCTGATATCAATTCTGTGCACAAATCGCAACATTCTTTTTGATTTCTGTGCACAAAAAAGTGAAGTAATTTTGCTTTTGTTGACAGAATGCAGCAAGGCATTACTCGATGTCATCATTAAATAATGCTTTTTGTGGCACAGAATGTATTTTGTACATGAAAATGAGCGCTTGACACTTGGCACCCCATAATTCAGAAGCATTATTTGCTATGGGTTATTACATTTATGTGGTTTGTGTAGTAATTACTTGTAGATAAATATATGATGAGATAAAATTAGATACTTTATTGATCCCAGGGGGAAATTTTTTATGATTAAATTCTCCTGTCATACTTGCTCCTGGTAGTGAGGAAAGAATTTGTTTGGGGATTTGAATGGATATGAGAGAGTAATCATTGGTAGTACAGGCGGAGCTTAGTGGTGGTGACTTCAAAAGGGGGCGGGGGGCTTATATGGTGTTCCTTCACGAAGGGCGAATTAGCGTGACCCACCTCAAAACTATTAAAACAATTTGCCCCTAGTGTTTGCGATAAGGGGGTGTTAGAGATGGAGGGAGGATTGGTGACCTAGCTCGCGAAGGAATTCCATATAAACCCCGCCCCTTATGACATCACCAGCCGCTAAGCTCCGCCTATACTACAAGTACAGTAATTGCTCTCTAATATGGGCTTAACAAAATATGTCGAGATCAGTGAAACAGAACAAACAAAAAAACAGCCCTTGCACTATGGGGAAAAAACCAAGAATGGAACGACTGCATTGGGTAATAGAAGCATTGGTGCTGTGTCAGGAATCGAGGTCTGTGCAAAGGGGATGTGGCCCCACACCCAGCAATATCACTGCTATAACATATAGACCTCTGGTTTCAGGACATGGCACTTTACCTTACTTCTGCGGCAATGTGGAGAACATAGTGGTGAGCCCTCTGCTGCTTGGCATCTGTAAGGGCAGCCGACTGGGCAGGGAGATCCTGGGCACCCCAAGCAGACCATCGCTCAGCGTGGAAGCCGTGATCTTGCTGACACTGCAGTACCTCGTGCGGCTAAGTAAGACTCCGGAAAGCCCCCCTCAGCTGGAGCGGCGTCTTCTTTATGTGATTTGGTTTCCATGTAGATATAAATCAGCAGGGAAACAGGTAAAGCCTGTTTTTGTCTTCAGTCAACAGCACTTACGGAAATTTGATAAATGATTTAGGAACACTGCAGTCAAGTATGTTTACAGCAGTATTTTTAATCTAATTGTCATTTTAATGCACAGGGAAATTATGGCATGTACCTCATACAGTATATGGCAGTACATGTATTTCACTTTCAATTGTCCTTCATAGAAGTGACATCATGTATTTAGATAATTTAAAAACACGGCAAAGTACAATGGACGTTAAATGGACTGTCAACAGTAGGTCAACAGTCAACAGTATGCATGTTCTTATCTTTGGTTTCTTCTTTGTAGGTCCTGACCAAATCCCTCTCCGTGAGGAATTTGAGCAGATTACTCTGAAGGCCATGCCTAACAGACTCTCTGGGGACAATGGCCCAGATGTCATTACATCCACCCAGCTCTCGTGGCTGGCCTGCCTGGCCGCCAGTGTCTCTCGAGACTCCGTTCAGATCCTGGTCACCCACAATTCTCTTGGGGAAGGCATATCCGAATCCCTGCACTCCGCGTGTCTGGGCTCACGTCACCAGCGACTTCCTGACTACGTGATGATCATTTGTTCCTCCAGAATCCGTGGAAATGAATTCTGTGTCTTGGTCCTGGGTCAGTTATGCCTCTCTACAGCATGTCATGGCTTTGGAGAGAAACAGCTGAAGCATTTTAAAAAAGAAAAACATTTTATAGCCGTCCACCGTATTTTGCTAACATTCTTTTCTACTTATTTTTTGATGCTGATTTGGGAAACCCAGTCCAAATCTTTAATTTAATGTATCATAATATAAATTTTAGAGTAATAATGTATGTGTAGAAGAGATATATAAATAATTGTTGATTAAAAGGACTTGTGTTCTTTTCAGGTAAACACCAATCCAGAGCCCTGGCAGAGGGCATGCTGTCTACAAATGAGTTTCTGAAAAGGATCAGTTACGAGCTCATCACAGAAAGAATCGGTATTCTGGCCTCACATTTCCAAACAACCCCTTTAGGTAAAGCAGAATACACTTGGTTACTTTACCATGATCTTTTCTTACATAGTCAAATATGCATCAGAGTGATCTATGATGTAAAGGGGGGTGTATGGCTCGAGTTAGGATGCCATCCCTGTGATCTGAAGGTGGCTGGTTCGAACCCCAGAGTTACATTACTATGGGGTTCTTAGGCCGCGAGTGCTGAGGGGATTATTCGACAATAAAATTCCTTGAATAAAAATGTAAAAATATTCTAGGAGGAAAGCTAGCTACGGTAATTGACAGTGTATTTAGATACAACCTAGTTGTCGGTGACATTGGCTAGTGCATGCTTTCATTGCAGAAGGCCAGCTGGACAGGCAGCTTGCAACATTTCATAGTAGATGGGGGGACCAGGTGAGCCGGCCATTCCGAGGGGACATTCAGGATCGAGTTCATTCCCATCAGGCGGCCCCCCACCCAGGTGAGGAGCACAAAGCCATGCTTCCGCATGGTCATTTCTGTTCTTATCTGCCATGTTTTTCTATGCGTGACACCCACCATTTAATTTTATAATTTATTATACCTACTGTAATGCATTTGGCAAGAAATTAAGCAATATAAAAATGTAAGATTAGTGTCAAACTGCAATATATGTAAAATGTAAATATTGAGCAAGCTATAGTAAATTCTAAATGAAGTAAAACCTCCAGTTTCTAACATATGATTTATGTTTTGGGGGTGGAGCCTTGGTTAGCACTGTTGCCTCACACTCCTGGGACCTGGGTTTGAGTCTCCCCTGTCGTTGTGAAGTTTCCTCTGGATGCTCTGGTTCCCCCCTCATAGAGGTTAATTGGGGTTGCCAAACTGTGTGTTGGTGTGAGTGTGCTCCACAATGGGTCTCCCTGCTTTGCGCCCATAGGCCCTGGACCCCCTGTGACCCTGAAATTGGTTGCAGAGAGTGGATGGATTTATGTTCTATGCAGTTATTTTGAGGACTAATAAAGCTATATGTTGGTGTATTTCCCATGATGCATTGCCAGGCCTGGTGAGTAAGGCATTCCGGATGTACCCGGCCCAGCTGGATGTTGCCCGTCGCCTGCTCTCGCTGGTCTGCTCCATCGCTGATTCCGGAAGCCAGAGTCTGGACCTGGGCCGCTTCTCTCAGGTGGACTTCCTCGTTCTGCTCCCTCCATCCGAAGTGCTGGCGCACCAAACTGCACGCCGAATCGGACGTTCAGGTGGGACGGTCCTCACTCGATAGTGAGAAGAGTGCTGCAGATGAGGCCTGGAGGCTATCACAGGGCACACACACAGTGGGTGACAGCGGTTAGCCTAGAAGCCCGCGTGTAGCTGGGTGAGTTAGGGCTCTGGGCTTATGATCGGAAGGTCCCAGCATCAGCAGAGTGATTTTATTATTGGACCCTTAACCTCAATTGCTCCTGGGACCGACTGACCCTTACATGTGGCTGTGGATAGAAGCATTTGCTAAATGAACACCTTGGGACTGTAGAAGAGAACCTGCAGAAAACTGGCACAACAGAGGCAGGACATGCTTGTTGAACAGACACAAAGCAGGGATGAGCTGTAAACCCCCAACCCAGGATGTGTGAGTCAGCAGTGCTGCCCACTCAGCCACCCTCCACTTATGTTTTATGTTAATAAAAATAAACTGTATGTCTCCCCCGTATGACCCTGTTCAGGAAAAGCGGTTGGAAAATGACCAGATGGACATCTCCAAATCAGTAAATGAAAAAGGTCTCATGACCATGATTAATATAACGGACAATGCTAGTGTTAAGGTCTGTGACTTGTTATTTTTTAGGTGTCCTGCTTGATCTTGGCATAGAGGAATCCTCTTCTGACCATCAAATACTGGATGACTACATTGTCCGTTTGGATAATGATGCACATGAAAAGATTGAGTCCTTCCTGAGGAAGGTGAAAGAGAATCCCAGCACACTTTTTGTTCTCATCCATGACGATGCACATGTGGACTTGACTAAGTAAGTGTTCGCTTTCACCAGGCATCTCACTAACAATCACGTACTGTCATTATCCAAGCTACTTAAAAATCCACTGTGAAATGGTCAGCGACATAAAAGGACACTAGGAGTTGCTGAGATTGAGGGGAAACATTGCTTAGTACTGCAAAGGGTTGGCGTGCTGTCCTGTGTTGTTCCCTCTCTTGTGCTTGTAGCCTCTGGGTTAGTGTTCAGGCTACCCATGACCCTGAATAGGACAAGTGGTTATAGGAAAAGGATGGATGGATGGATGGATGGATGGCTGGACATTGCTTAGTTATCTGTGATCTTGTGCATTTGCTATTATATCAGTAGAAGAAAATGGCAGTCTAAAATGGCTCGTCTGATGCACTGGAGGGGTGCAAAGCCAGTAAAGATCAAAAAAGGACATTTCTAAGGAAGTGCATCCATTATATGTCACTAGATTCATAGTGATTGGGGGTTTGGGTCCTTAGCAGTTCAGCAGGATTCAGTCTTTCAGTGCATGTATTTATTCTTCCTGAAATCACAGCAGAATCACAAGAATATGATCTAACAAAGTGCTCCACACCACAGTCCTCAGGGAGACCCAGACTGCCCATAGTTTTGCTTCCTCCCAGTTTCCAGGACACCTGTACCAGATGTTTGGTGTTCTTGATTGGTTGGGAGTTTAAGGGAACAAAAATCTAACAAATTCTTCTGTTAATTGTTGTGTACTATCGTCGTGATTTTGAGTACAGAGTCCTTCCCAACTACCAGTCTTCATCAATCACTGTGTATCATAGATTGAAGCTTGTGTCCTGTTTTTCCACATCCTTTCAGTGTCCTTACAGGGTCGGGGTGCCAAGGTGAACTGCAGGGCCTAGCTGATCAAATCATCAACTGTTCAGAGGTTCTGAGTTCAGTCAATCTGCTAGTGCTGCAGGTCAGCTGTGTCCCTGACGCACTGCAGCCCCATGTCATTCTGGACAATGAGGTCTCCTGGTCCTCTGCAGACATAGTGAGTTGTCCATTCTCTCTTATCTTATTGCATTGATAATCTTCATTCTCTTATGCTTGTTAATAATAATAATACTAATAATAATAATAATAATAATAATAATAATAATAATAATAATAATAATAATAATATTGGCACTTTTATTTATCCCTGTGGGGAAATTCTTTTTTTGCTTACACCAAATTGCTGTCCACGACGTACACAGGCAGTTATGTAGGTGAAAGCAAGCTTAGCTACTTGGCATTGGTACTCTTTACCAGTCATGCTAGTCCCTTATTGCAGTGATACTGCTTCAATCCTTTGTGTTTGTTATTACATTGATACTCTTCATTCCTTTTTGTTCCTTAGTACATCAATGCTCTTCATTTCTTTATATTTGTTATTGCATTGATACTCTTCATTCTCTTATGTTTGTTAATTAAAAAAACAACCAAGTTTGGTGCTGTGATGGGATGGCACCTTATCCTGGGTTACCCCCCGCCTTGTGCCCAAAGCTTCCTGGATAGGCCCCAGACCCCCACGACACTGTATTGGACAAGAGGGTATAAAGAATGGATGAATGAATAGGCAACTAATTATGTTATTCCTCTAGGGGTCTCCTCAAGAAGACCAAGTCTACTTTGGTCTGGACAGCTACAGGTGCTCTTTGGGATGGGGCGTGGCCTGTCCCATCCTACGCTGTGACGAGGCCTTTGAGAAGATGGCCGGCACCCTTCTGGAGAAGTGTGTGGTCTTTCTTGTAGTAATATGCCTCGTTGTCAAGTAATTCAGAGTTGATAAGATAAAATAGACATCATTATTATCGTCATCGTCATTCAGTTTTCCACATTCTGTCAAGTTATTACAATATACATTGTTACAGGGTATCATTATATTATGGATATCTTAGAATGGATATCATCATATTATAGATCGCTCCCAATTTTTTTGAACTTAATTTTAAGAATCCCTCTTAACACCAACCATGCTCTCTCCCAGCCACCCGCGTCTGCACAGCATGGTCGTCCGCAGCTACCTGCTGATCCAGCAGTACGTCGACGCCATGGCGTCGCTGGTGGCGGACAGCTGTCTGCGGGACCGCGTGACCCCGGAGACGCTGGGCATCGTGCATGACCTCATCGACACCCCGAGCCGCAGCGAGGGTGGGCACGGGCCCATGGCGCTGATCCGCGTGCCCTCCCCACAGCTGGCCGCGCGAGCCCGCGAGCGGCTGAAGGAGGCGCGAGACAAGCTAGGCCTGCGGCGTCGCCTCGAGGTGCTGCTGGGAAGGCCTGACGCCGAGCTTTGTGTCGCGCCTCATTTCCTGTCCCGCCTGAAAGTGAGTCTGAGGGAGAATCTGCACCCCCAGTGCATAGTAACGTTTGTGTAGCAGACTTTTTAGTCCAAAGCGAAGTGGGAATAGGAGAGCCAGATCAGCCAGTACCTGGAGCAATTTCAGGAACTGATGCAGGGTTACAGCCAGGATTTTTAAAATTCAGAGGTCAGAAGTGTTAGCCCTTCCTAGGTGTGCCCTGTAATGGATCATGGTTATTAGAGTTGCTGAAAAATGCTGAAGACTTGACCTCGGTGTCCTCAATGGTAGGTACAGGCACGAGTTGGTAGTACCAATAATGTTGAAAAATTCACATTCATTGAAGTCCAAGTACGTATTTCCCTTCATTCAGTTGCACAAATGACAGGTATGTCGGGATGGATAAGAACGGGGATTCTGGGTGGTGTGGAAGTGCTGACGGGGATTTGCTGTGCTGTGACCCAGGCTTGGCGGGGCTGTGAGAATGAGGACTGGGTCCCGCAGACATACGAGGACCTGCAAGGGCTACCCTGCATCCTCATCCACACCGGGAAAGACCCCCTGGGAGAGACATTCCCAAGGTAACATGGAGCTTCTATGATCGAGGGGCTGCAGAGCAGCAAGGTTACATTCAGTGATAAGTGAAATGTTAACAGGACTGATGTCTCTTAGCCTGTTTGGTGATTTTCCAACACACACCAGAGACACACAGAAAAAAACTCTCATTTAAGTGCCTTTGTCAAGCTCGGGTATCTTCATTGTTAATCTAACCAGTTTCTTAATTAATCCGGCTTGATCTAACAGAGAATGAATAGCATGAACAGGGCTGAATCCATGGCATTGCAGTAATAACATATGCAAGCTAATCATATGATGCCACAGGAGCACTGACCCCAGCTGAAAGCTGATTGGCCCCCTTCTCTGTCACTCACCAATTCAAAATATATCATTGGCAAATGATAGGATTTACCCCTCCCATTCCTCACATCTTAAAAAAAAAATCCTAGAATTCCCCCCACCCAGCAGTGCTTAGAAAGGTAAGTAACAATACATGTGCATTTGTGTTTTTGCAGCTCTCTAAAGTACTGCGACCTGCGGCTTATCGACTCAAGCTGCCTGACTCACTCGGAGTTAGAGCGGGAGGTGGGCCTTGCCTGCTCCTACGTGTCCCCAGGAGTCACAGTGGGGCCACTGAAGGAGGTCATGCTGGACAATGACCTACAGATGGAGCTAGAGAGGCCACCAAGTAACAGCAGTGCTGTGACAGGAAACTCCAGTGAGTGCAGGATCTGGCACCAAACACCCACTGTGTCAGAAACTTGGACCTTGTACAGCTGAAGCACTGAATCAGCTAATGAGTCATGGAGCCTGAATAAAGTTCATTAGCAAAGCGCTTGCTGAGCTCCCAGATGCACCCAAACATCACACATACATCAGTCACTCTATGGCCCACACGCTGTGAGGCTCTGGATGGCTGCAGAGCAGTTGTTACACTTACATATTTGTTAGACACTTTTACCCAAAGCGGCATACAATTTAGAGACTGGGGTCAGACAGTTCCTAGAGCAACTGGAGTTAAGGGCAGCACTTGAGGCCCAACTGTGAAATCACCCAGCTAAGAACAGGATCGGAACCAGTGATGTTCTAATCACTGGTACTGCACCTTAACCTGCTGAGTTACATACCAGCCGTTATTCTTCTGCAGAGTCTTTGCATATTTCCTCTGACTCACTGGCACTCGGTTTCCCAAGATATTTCATTTCGACGCAATCAGCAGCACACTGTTTCACAATAAACCAAGTGAACACCATTTACATGCGCGAAGCCAGCCTCTGGAAACTACGGGGGCTTGAGGTGCAATCACTCTGCCTACCCTAGGACCTGAGCTGATCACCGGCACAGCACCCTAACCTACTGAGTCACATGATGCCCCCAGAAATAATTTTTCATCACGTCCTTTTCATAGGCTCCACCACGGACAATGGCGTGAGCTCCTCTGGTCTCCCTGACTCCATTGATAAGGGAGGGGGCTCGCCCCAGAGGGAGAAGCATGAGTGTGATTCCCACTTGGCTGGACATGCCCTTGCCCCCCAGTCCTGCTCCAGTACATCCTCATCTTCATCTGCTCAGAGGCCCAGCCAGTCGTCCCAGCCAAGCCCCGCCTCCCTCACCTCACTGGGTCCAGTTCCCTGCACTCTCATCCTGTCCTGCGCCGCCTACAACCTCCTCGTAGGGACATCGGGGCTCCTGCCCCCTGCTGGCAAGACCTGGAACAGTCCCACCCATCTTCCCTTCCTCCAGAACCTCCAGGGGACCGAGCGGTCTGTAAGCTTCCGGTTGCGTGCTAGTCCCCCTCAGAACCATGGCGATTGCAGCAGCCAAACGGGCCGGAAGGCTCAGGAACATCACCACCCCCGGCGCCTGCTGCTAACCGGGCCGCCACAGGTATGAAGGGCTCCCCCTACTGTGCAAAACATGCAGCACATGCTTTATTGCTTTGCCTATTTTTTATGCGATCATTTTTTTTTCAGAGCAGAATTTAAGAATTTAAAAACATTACAATGATTCATACATTATATACAATAATGAATAGACATGAACTTATGTTCTGTGTTACATGCCATTCTTATATGCAGGGATTGACATAACTGGTATGCAAGTACACATTCACCCTTAAAAAATATACGTGCAGCAATCGATTGTTGTAACAGCGTGAATGTATATCTATTTTATGTGCATTTGCGCCGATATGACAATAAATTATCATGCATTTGAACCTTTATATACTCATTCGTACTTCATTTGCGGTATAGAGGTTAAAATGCTCGATAATTTCTTGTCATATCGGCACAAATCCACATAAAATAGATATTCACTGAGCTGGGTGCATTAATGCTGTTACAACAATCGATTGCTGCACATATCGTTTTTAAGGGTGAATGTGTACTTGCGTACCAGTTACGTCAATCCCTGCTTATACGTTTTCTCTTTAAAGTGATGTTATTATTAGGGCTCATGTCATGACCCATGGATATTTTTTGGGGGGAGATATAATTCACAGAATGTGTGTTTCTTTCTTGTTATGTATATGCATTACTCTGTGTGTACGTGTTTTGATTTGTGTTGCTATGCGGCTTAAAATGTCCAAATACTTTAATATTTTACTTATAGATTGTAGAACAAATTAATTTCTTATAGTTTAGTGGAATCTTGTGTACCAACATGAAGCAGTTAGGACAATTGCTGTATTGCTGGCAAGATATGAGTTGTGAAAATAAATGCCATACATTTTTGTAAATGCCATACTGTAAATGTGAAAGTACTCATATAGATGCTTTAAGAGAAGCACAAGGGTATCTCATTACAGCCTCCTTCCATATGGGGGCAGTGTGACATGTCAGGCTGGTTCTAAAGATAGATTAGCTTAACATCTGCACGCAGTGATGTAATGGTGATGTTCCAGGTGGGGAAAACAGGTGCCTACCTGCAGTTCCTCCGCATTCTGTCCCACATGCTGATTCGTCTGCTGGAGGTGGATGTCTATGATGAGCCAGAGCTAGAGTCAGGTTTGTGAAAGCAACCCTCATACATGAGTACCAACTCACCCATCATAACAATCGCTCTATGGCGAGATGAAATTAAGCTTCTCTAATGACACTCTGATAACCAGAAGGTTTTCTGATAACCACGTGTAATTGTCTTATAGAACTTCAAGACTTGGAAGTTGCACAGAACATCTATGAGAAGTGGCCAGATGTAAACGTTTTCCAGAGTCTACCATTTGACTCATCTCCACGAGATCCTATGTTCCGTATGGCCAGTCCTCTGTATGGAAAAGCAGTGTCCAAGGGCACTCAACCAAGAAACCATGACGGTACAAAGAAACGTAAGTCAGAGATGGCCTTCTGTAACCAGACATAAGTAAATGATTCCAGAGTATTTGAAAGCGTAGATGATAAAAACTGTTATGCATTTATTTATATATACACGTGTCTGTGTACAGGACAGAAATTCGCTATCAGCCCAGAAGCATCTGTGAGGCGTGAGACTATATCGGTCATGCTGACCAGTTTTGCATCCCAGAATGCATTTCACCACTGTGAACAGTGTCACCAGTACAGTGAGCGTGGAGCCATCGTTCCGGTGAGTTTCCCTGCATAAATGTTCATAGATACTTGAATACGGTGTCATGAATTCAAATGCCTGTCATGTCCTTCAGGCAGAATGCATAAAAACAACAGATAACATTTAAAAAGTTGAGGACGGCTTAACGAGGCAGAACAAATGAACTGACACTCATTATAAGAAATCTAGCTGCACGATCAGCACCCTTTTGCCTTAAATATCACTCACGGTGTGACCGGGACATCGTATGTGTTTCTGTGTGAATTAGTACCCAGATGATACCCTGCACACCTTCACGTTCTGCTGCTCCATGCTGGGCGAGGAGGTCCAGCTGCACTTCATCATCCCCAAGGCAAAGGAGAAGTACTTCTTCTTCAGCCAGCATGGCAAACACCTGCAAAGCATGAGGCTGCCTCTTATGTCAGACAAGGTGAGTTCTGCTTCTAGCACTGGGGCGGGGAGCCGGCACAGTCAGTGGCTGGAGACAGCTTCACTCTGTTCTTTGTATCTAGATGTGAGATACTGAGAATCGCAGTGTAGTGGTAGTAACAACAACAACAACAATAATACTTAATACTACTATTATTATATAATAATACTACAGTATTACTACTTATCTAGTACAGCTTCACAGGCTATCCCAGGCAATGTAAGAATAGAACAAATCAGAATAGAATAGAATAGAATAGAATAGAATAGAATAGAAACTATTACCATATAACCAGCCTGCTGTAAATTTTATTGCAATTCTGCAATTATGCTAAAATTGTTACAATACTGGGAGGGATCTGAATATTTAGGTGTAAACAGACAGGAATGCATATATACATAAATATAAATATGGCACTCACAAAGAAATAAATAAGCAGATAAATATGTGAGAGTGTGGAGTGAACAGAAATATGAATGAGCACAGATTATAGTGCAGGAGTATGTACTGCTACGTGTAACAGAAGACCCGTTTGAGCTGTAGTGAGGATACATTGTCCAAAGACAGGACCTGAGCTTCAGCAACACCTTGACTGTTCAGTGTCCTGATAGCAGCCATCCGCTGCATGGAAGCAGCTGGAGAAGGTTGTGAGGAATCAGACATTCTTGTTGACCTTTTTTTTTTTTTTTGGATGTAGTTGGAGTTGAGGAAGCAGAGCTCAGTGCCTGTAATATTAGAGGAACTGGAAATAATGCACTCAAGTCTCAAGCTATTCTTGTTGTACTTGCCTCTATACTAGACTATAAAAGAGGAGCTTAAGATGCTTTTGAACATGGATATATATGGATCCTGATTAGAGATGTTTTTGGTCTCTGATCCTCCTTAAATGTGGTCTCCTTGTCCTTTCCTACATACGCATTTTATGTTAATGGGATCTTTGAAGTTCAGTGTAATCTTCAAATCAACAATGATCTTTTAGAAAGGCCATATTGAGTATGAGGTCACTAATATGCCAGGCGATAGCTTGATTCACTCCACTTAATACTGTCAGGCGATGGTGGTGTCATTTTAACAAAGCTGTTCTAAGATGTCAGGCTATTTGTGAACAGAGAATAGAGGAGAGTGACCTCCATTGCTGATATATTAGATATCAGATGCATGCACTGATGTTTCTGCGTAAGAGCATCCAGGGTTCAAGTTCATGCCCAAAAGGATGCTGAAGACCTTGAATGGACTAGGAAACATACCCATTGTACCCACAAAGATAAGAAGAATACTGCTTTTTATGCAACAGTGATCAGGATAAGTATTTGGAAGATGAATGCTGTTCTGATTTCGTCATTTGTATGTTGTGAATTTAAAAGTTAATTTGTTACCACGGCTTTTCTTTCTTGGAATTAATTTAGCTAAGATAGTCGTTGTTCCTTTTTCCACATGATTCATTCGCATTACGTTTTATAGCGCAAGCTTCTAAGGATGATTTATTTGAGTCATTACTGCCTTATGCAAAGTCATCTCACAGAGAGAATGATGCCTTTGTTTGAACCAGGACCCCAACATGGTAAAGAGCCCGATCTTCACCCCCACCACTGGGCGTCATGAGCACGGCCTATTCAACATCTACCACGCCATGGAAGGCGCAGCCCACCTACACATCCTGGTGGTAAAGGATTGTGAGATGTCCGTCTACAGGAAGTACTGGCCCAACCATATTCTGCTGGTGTTGCCTGCTATGTTCAACAGCGCTGGAGTGGGTCAGTGCAAAGAAAAAACAAACTTCATCTTTTCTTTAAGTGATGGTGAAAAAATAGTATCATCGAGGCATTTAGGTTCATATTGTCGGTAGATCTCCTGTGAATAATCGAACTGAATTGTCTCTGGCAGAGCATAATAATGACATGCTAAATGGTGACATTTCCTCAGAGGGAGAGATAAGTTTCGGAAGGATGCTCCTAACTCTACCGTAAAATGGGTTTGTGTTCTTGCTGTCACAGGGGCGGCCCGTTTTATGATCAAAGAGCTGTCGTACCATAACCTTGAGCTGGAGCGCAATCGGATGGAGGAGCAAGGAGTAAACAGGCAGGACGTCTGGCCCTTCGTAGTCATGATGGATGATTCCTGCGTGCTGTGGAACTCCCACCCCCCACAGGATCTTAGCGGGTACTGCAGTTTGCCTACTATACTGAGGAGTGCAGAGTGGGGGTAGCCGGGGGCAGGTTGCCGGTCAGGAGGTGGGGGGGTGGGGATCGATCGGCTAGATTTATTACATTTCACCATTCCATTTTTCACAAGACAGGACGGGGCCCTTGTTTCGCCTTGCGAGGCCCCTGATTTTGCCAGCACCCTATGCTGTAGCCAAGAATATCCCATGCATTAATCTGCCCCCAGAGGGCGCTACCACAACACACGAACAACAGCCACATCGCACTAAAAGATGGTGCAAGCCATGCATGAAAGCTGACTAAAATGAATTACTCCATCACCTAGTTTAGACAGGGCTATTTTTACTGACCTGTGAAATCATTAAAATGGAAGAAAAATATGGTAAGCCTTTATGTTATGGTACGTTGTGATATAAAAAAAAAATCACAAATACAACTGCTAAGAATCAGTAATAATTAAATCTAATTTAATCACAGGTTCCTGTAAAATAATTGTAATTGTGTCAGAAATCCATAACATTAGACCAAAGAATTTTGTTGACTATTATTAAATTACATAGATTTTACATAGATTTTCCCAAAATAATTGAATAAGTGTATAATTGAATGTGTTTCTTGACCTTTTGATGCATAACTCCAGGTCATCAGTTTTACCTTTTCTCTTCCACAATTGATAGCTTGTATTCAAACTTAATTTTGTGCTGATTGCTGTTGGGGGGGGCGCAGGCCTTGGGGAAGTCCCTAAGAGTCATATTCTAATCCTTTTCACGCTTCACAGTAATACGACAGACGTGCCCCGTAGCTTCGAGAACGTCTCGCTGAAAACCGTTCTACAGCACATGGAGGCCACGCCCAACATAGGCCTGTATGCCTTGTGTGGCAATCGCAAGTGGAGCAGTGGCGTGCCCCCCCCCGCCGCGCCCTTCTCTCGCTGCCACGTCCACGACTTCGTCATGCTTAACGTGGACCTGACCCAGAACGTCCAATACGACCTGAACCGCTACAGCCACGAGGAAGTGGACTTTAACCTGCGCGCCAACGGCAGCGGGCTGCTTATCTGCCGATTCAACCGCTTCAGCTTCATGAAGAAACAAGTGACCACCGGGGGGCGCAAGGACGTTGTTATCAAACCCAAGCTACTGGTAAACAGGCGCAGAATCAGTCAACATGCATCATAGTGACACGCATCAGAAGCACAATACTGTGCAAAAGTCTTAGTCAAAAGAAATGTTTAAAGCTGTTTATCTGGGTAGTAAGTGCACATTTGCTCAGAAAAACAGAAATTAACAATAGAACATATGCAAATTTAGAGTAACACAATAAAAAATAGTAAAAATTTCTTCTGTTATCCAGTTGGATGGTGAGATGAACACTATTTCAGTTACCAAACCTCTCCTCAGGGGCACCTCATCCATTCCATGTATTTGTTAAATTTCACCACCAGCTTGCTTAATTTATTAATTTAAGTAGTTAAAAAATAGTCAGTGAGATATTGATTAGCTATAATCAGTGCTAGTGGTCGAGTTAAAAGATCCATGGGTGCATTGGATGGTTGCTGGAAATCATGGGGTGATTTTAGCAGAGGTTTTCAAATGCCTGAGCTGACACACTTTGACAGGCATACTATCATAGTTTTACACCAACACAAAGATCATTTAAACATAATTTTTTCTGGCTGCCTAAGACTTCCGCACAGTACTGTATATACCATTGTAATACTGTATATACCATTGTAGGCTTAGTAATGCTTTTTGTTCTTATTATGTACATATAGGGGTGGGTTTGTTGTTTCCTGGCCCCACTCAGAATATCACTCTGGGGCTCCTGTCCCACCTCCGATGTTTCAAAAATTTAATAAATAGCTAATGAGTAGAGTCAGAAGATCATAGCTAGCTACCTAGTTAGCAAAACATGCTGCTTTATTATCTGCTAAATAAGGAATGTGTTTATGTAACATGTTGTCTAGTGATGCTGCTGCTGTGAGTATTTTATGTGTATATAGATTAGTACTGGAATCTCCCACATGCTCCAGCGTGTGTCACCAGTAGCTTGTGCTCCCTGACAGGTACCAGAAGGCCCCAATCCCATCAGCCCCTCGCAGTATGTGTGTGCCCCAGACAGCGAGCACATGCTGCTGGCCGCTCCACCCCAGGTCCTCCTGGAGACCTTCCTGCAGCACAACGGCAGCAAACTGTTCCCCAAAGCCGTCAGCAATGGCACCAACCCTCTGCTGTCTGTCGACAGCTACCTTAACATTGGCCCAGAGGTAATCGGCTCAGCATCCCAGAAGATGAGAAATGTCCTCCTTCTTGAGTATTCTGTTACCTTTGATGAGGGGGATGTGTGGTTTAGGACACTGTGTCCGTGATCAGAATGTCACAGGTTCACATCCCAGGATCGGCAAATTGATTTCACTGTTGGGCCCTTACGCAAGTCCCTTAACCCCAATTGCACTGGCAGACTGTGGTTTCTCAATAGTACGTCATTTTGGGTTAAAATCTCTGCTAAATTTATATTTTCATTTGTGTATTTAACTGAATTTCATTTGGAAATCCTAATAAGTGTCATGTTTTTCAGTATCGCTTGCTTGGGTGTTGCCACTTTTCTAAATGGGATGTTCATGAGTGTCTTATCTTCTTACTTGTTTGTTCATTATTCCTCAGATTGCAGTATGCTACCTCAGCTCCAGGCCGCACTCAGTCAATCTGGACCACAAGGGCCTTGTGTTCAGTGGACTCCTCCTCTACCTCTGTGACTCGTTTGTGGTGCCTAGTTTTCTCAAGAAGTTCAAATTCCTCAAAGGTAACTAGCCCATGGGGTTGATTCGAAATTAGTTGTTGATCTATCCATCCATCCATCCATTACCTTCCGCTTGTCCGGGGTTCGGGTCGCGGGGGTAGCAGCTTCAGGAGGGATACCC
>JAODLC010000001.1:26766589-26793879 GCA_026781145.1 Hippopotamyrus pictus
GACAAACCATGCATTGCACAGAAGTCCAATAACAGAACACCGCTCGGGTTCAGATCAGGGAGGCCGTTCCTCCCAACTGATCTATCATATCAGTATAAACCACGACCTGCTCATATGTTAACAGTCCAGGTAGTGAAGAGTGTTAAAATATGAAAAGACATTTGCTTCGCTTGAGGCGCCTTCACACAGCAGTTCTGGAACCTGGTACCTGTCTGGACTGGGGACTTCTGTTGCTCTTGGCCACTTTCCTGTGTCGCTTTCACACTGCACAACATGAACTGGGACCATAACACTTAATAAGCATGGGAGACAGAGTGAACACAACAAAAGTTCCTGGTTGCACAATAAAGCTCTGGTTCCTGAAAAAAGTTCCTGCAATGTGAAAGTGCCCTTATTCAGCCTTAGGCTCCAAAGAAATTTGAGCTTCAGTTCAGCCTGCTGAGGTTAGTTTGAAGCACTTTTAGCAAGTCATATGATTGTTGTTTTCATGTGAGTGGTCACATGACACAACCTTCTCTGTTTGTCTATGGTCAGGTGCTACTCTATGTGTGATCTGCCGGGACCGCAACTCCTTACGGCAGACCATCGTGAGGCTGGACCTAGAGGATGAATGGCAGTTTCGTCTGAGAGATGAATTCCAGACAGCCAACGCTAATGAGGACCAACCTCTCTACTTCTTGACGGGTCACCACATCTGACACAGGGAACAGTTTGAGGGCCCATTCACACTCCCCAACTGCAAATCATAGTTACATGCTGAGACAGAAGATAGCTGAACAAACTTCTCCCAAAATATCACCAGAGCCAGAACAGTTCCAGCCTTTGAGGGCCCAATGAGCTCACTGACCCATGTCTTAGCACAATTGCCACGTCCCACAAATAGCCCAAACCCCTAGGAATGTGTGTGTGATCAAAAAATATAGATTTTATTCTTGATTAATCATTTTTTAATATATAAAATATTCATACAGCTAGATATTTACTAAGGAACCAAGGGCCCATACTGCACTCAGAACTATAGCAGTACTGTTCCACGAGGGATTTGAACCTCCCACCACCTGTTACCCACCCTCATGTACCCCATAAGTTATTTTATGCTCCAGCCTGATGAAAGTGCAGAATGGACCCAGCAAGTCTGAATGACCGGAACCGCTGGAGTGGGGCTGGATTGAATAATATTTTATCGCTATTTTTTTAATTATTCATGATGGTTTGACAATGCTATATTGGTTTAAATCTGCAGGAGATAACCACTGATCTGCTTGTCTCAATATTCACCTAGTCTCAGGAATGCAATACATATATAGGTCAAAATGGTGGAAACACTTCCAGTTTTTAGAGATTGGAGAACTTTATTTCAGCTGTTGCCCCAGTTACTTCCAATGTATGATTTTATAAATACCATGCTTTGGACAATTAAATAAGTAACTGGAACAACAACTGAATAAAGTTCTACAATCTCTAAAAACTGGAAGTAGCCACAGTTTTGGTTACTAGTGTAAGACTGATTAAAAGGAATGTAGCCAGTGATGGGTGGAGCACCCCATCCTGGGTTGTTCCCTGCCTTGTGCTGGAACTCGAAGTATAAGTAACAAACCAAGTATGGCGACCCACATGGCTGTTATGCTTTTGCCCATTCAGCACCAGCTGGCTGCAATGATTCCTTCACTCAGAGAGCCTCTTTCCAATACAGCTTTATGCTTCCGTTCTAGTGGAAGTCAAGCTGCTTCTTTAAATATGGACTCAAAGCATCACCTAAGTACTATTTAAATGCAATATACATGACTTTGAACTTTATCGATATTGAACAAAGCAGTCACTGAACCCTGTGTTTTATTTTATTCTGGGTAATAGCTTTGTGGAACAATGTGCATTTTTGGTGCAGTGGGCCTTTGAGTTCTTAATAAGAGTCAGATGGTGTGGAATAATTGGAGAGAAAATTTTCAAAACTCACTCCGTTTGTTGTTGTTTTTGAGATGAGGCCGCCAATGACTTAAAGTCAGGCTTCCTCATCATATGTTACGGTACAGGGAACCAAACTCACTCAGTCCTCATGTAATGTAATGAAGAACTTTTGTTAAATTTTCAAAACTAATTGAAATGATACTTATGAACATATCCCATCTAAGTATCCTGCAGACTGAGTCTTGTTGCTGTCCTGTCCTGAGTAAATTTGACATGGATTAGTATAAGGCTCTCATAGAAATGCATTACTTGTTTAAAATTGACAAAAGTTATGGTAAATTAGTATAAACTAGTTTAAGGTTCCCTACAGGGAATGTTCATTGCACAATCTTTCCATGAATGTTATTAAATAAGTACCAAAGAGTGTGCCATTTTTGTGGTAGTTTAAACTTGTGCAAAGACAGGGTCAAAGACAAAAATATGTAAGATATTAAAGAAATGTTACCATTTATAGGCTTTATATAAAGCTTTTTTTGGTGATTATTTCTGCGCTTTAAGGTATTATGCTACTTCCAACGTACGAGTACTGTGCAAAAGTCATAGGCCATTGATGAAAATGATATTTAAAGCTATTTATCTGGGCAGTATGTGCATGCTTGCACTCAAAAAAACAAAACATTATTCAAAATTAAAATATATACAAATAAATGGAAAAAAAGTAAAGAGTTTTTTTCTCCTCTCTGAAAAGTCACTGATATCCTGTTGTATGGGGAGTAAAACATCACTTTGGTTCTCAAAGCTCTCCTCGAGGGAACTTCACTCATTTCATGAATCTATTAAAATTCTCCACCAGCTCACTTAATCAACTTACAGTAGTTAACGACCTCAACAAGTTATTGATTAGCCGAACAAGGTGTGCTAGTAGCTTAATTAAAAAACTACATGATTGTGATTGGACGGTTATTGCAAATACTGGGATGACGTTAGGAGAGGTTTTGACTGGCTAAGCTGACACACTATGACAGACGTATTATTATAGTTTTACAACAACATGAAATAAATTTAAACATAATTTCCTTTAATAGCCCAAGACTTTTGCTCAGTACTGTAAAATCTACCTAACATTTCACCATTACTGTATTTCTGTCCCTTTTCTCAAAGTAAAGGCATATTTAAAATGAGTATGAAAATACTTAATTAGAAAGTGTTATTTATTGTATTAAATTTTGTAATGAATATTAATTTTGCTCTGACTGTATTAAGTAGGATATTCCTGCGTTAGTTCTGCCCATCATAAAGCCTGGTCTGGGGAATCTTCTAGACTGTAGTAGACGAGTCAACAGGAATGTTTGCACGATACAATCTTCTAATCCATCTATCTATGATAAACATTTAAACCCCCCCCGCCCTGCCCCGCAGTTTTCTGCTGTAACTTGACTATAACAGTAATACAATTATTAAATCCCTGAGTTGTTGTCTAGATGCATTTTTGTATATGTGTATATAAATGTGCTTCAAATTGGCGATAAAACACATTGTAACTTGTTACATTCACAATAAAGCCATTCTAATTCTAGATATAACCAATATAGAGTGAGAGGTAAGGAGCATGCACTGATTACAGTGGGTTGCCATCACACGACAAACCTGAGAACCTGAGGGCAGCCACACAGCACTCAATACCTCAGCACCACAGTAATCCGAATGGACCAGCGTGAGTTTTCTCCCAGTGGCTGGAGTGCCAATCCTGCCACCAACCCCCAAGTTTCCCTGTAAGCTGGAGGACCTCCTTATAGGGCTGGATGTAGATTAACATCATGCCCAGGATGAAGCATTTACCAGTTAAGGGCCTTGCTCAAGAGCCAAACGGAGTAGAATTATTCCAGGCATTTACGGGATTTGAACCAGCAACAGCAACAGATCCATAGCCTCAGAGCCACCACTCTGCCCAATATAGAAAAGCTGAAATGGTGTCTTAGGAGAGTCATTAGTTTAATCTAAGTTTTAAGTTATCTAAGGTTCAGTGACAACGATGAAGCTAGAGCAAATAATGGGATGTGAGGCTTGGGCCAAGAAGTGAGGAAGACGTCATGGAGAAAAACATCTTTGCCATTAAAGCTCAAGTGGCAGCCCATGACACTGAGGTTAGCCGACGTGCTAAAGCTGACTGATCGCTCTCTTTGCCCAGAACCACAAAGACACTCAACTCAAGACTGAACCTAGCAGCCCAGTGGGGAAAGCAGAAGAGTAATGCATACATGCATCAAGTATCAGTTTTCACCCAGTCAGTTTTCAGCATGAGACAAATTAGATTTCCTTTCTAAGATTACATTATCTTTCTGTGCAATCTGAATATACTGTATGCATTTGGATATTTTAAACTCTGGATTACAGGTGACCAGGACATGTGGGGGGTGTATGCAATAAATATAATATGAATATGGTTTAGCAAGCACTTCAGATATGACATACATGTAGTACTATAGACTAGAATAGCATATATCGGGTTTTGGCACAAGAAAATATGAACAGGAAATGGAAACATCACGTGGTTTTGATGACTAAGCTACTATAATTACTTACCAACCTACTAGAATCTCCAAAATCCATAAAACAAAAGGATTATTTAAAAAGGATCACATCATCATTCTCATGTAAATCCATAAACATTAGTTATTTTTGATCACTCTTACACACATACAGAAATACACACATACGTATACACCAGCGGGATCCCAAGGTGTTTCAGTATGCTGCCCTTGGAGATCTACCTCCCCGCAGAGCTTAGGTGCAGCCCTAATTTAGCACACCTGATAGAGATAATCAGGCCCTGCAGTAGCACTCAGTATAAGAGCCGGCTACGTTGAGGCTAAGGTGTGTTACATTAGGGCTGCACCTAAGCTCTGTGAGGTGGTAGATCTCCAAGAGCAGGGTTGAGCAGCCTGACATACAGAACTGTGTAAAAGTCAAAGAAAAATTTAAGGCTATTTATCTGGGTAGTAAGTGTGTATCTGCTCAGGGGAAAGAAAAACAAACAAAGAACACACTGTATGCAAATTATTAGGAACACATTACCGTTAACACACTACAAAAGTAACAAGCATTTCTTCTCTTCTCCAGTAGTTAGTGATTTTTTGTTGACCTTGACCCCCAGTTTTTTTTTCTCCCTACTTGGAAGTTTTTGGTTCCTCTCCTCTGTTGTCATCCAGTTATCATTTCTTCATTTCTTTGTCTTCCCTTTTCCTCGTTTTTGTATTATTCCGTCTTAATGATGCCGTAATGTATCAGCACAGCCATGTAAAGCGCCTTGGGGCAGCTCTGTCGTGAAAGGTGCCATATAAAAATAAACTGAACTGTTGGATGGCTAGATGAACACCACTTCAGTACCCAAACCTCTGCTCTGATCTCCATGGCACTTTGTATATTAAACAAGTGTATAGTCTTTTCTTGCATACAACAATAACTAGTGCATCCAAGTGTAGTTGCACTATTAAGTCGTAAAGTTCAACATGCTACCTCTGCAAAGAGAATCTTTATTACGCTTGCATAATGTTCTTTTCCATCTTAAAATTCTCAAGGTTTAAACTGCGTGCAAACTCATCAGCATCATCCTGAGGGTGTTGATGGCATGTAGAACTCCCCTCACTTATTTAAAGCTTATATATGCATGTATGTATATATGCACTGTTTACGAAATACTTTTAAAACATTTGTGTAGCTCTAATTAACAAAGGATTTTATATTTATTTTTAAAACATCATATACATGACATCTGAAAATACCAATGAATGACAAAGTACTTTGACAGTCTCTTGAGGATGTCTACACCATCATTTTACCTTTTGGTCTGCAAATTACTGTCTTCCATTCACAAAATCCAAGGGTTTCCAAAATGTTGAATTACCAGAACTTGTTTAATTATACTTCTGACATTATCATTGCTAGTTAAAACATGTATTCAAACAAAAAAACTATAAAATTAGACATCTAACAATCTTCCCCCCAAAACCCTTTCAGGTGTATACAAACTGACAATACACGAGGCTGGTCAATTGACAGGTTCAACCCAGTGGTGACAGTGAAAATAACTTGCAATGTGGGCCGGGTCACAAACAAACCCCTCAAATCCAGCTGGACAAATTCAGACTCTTAGTGCAGTCCATGCCATGTTAGGTCAATGTGAATCTATGTGATTTTGTAAACTCTTGGCAGTCAACTTTAGCAATAACATGAATGCGGTGTGTAGCATTCACAAGCGAGATCACTAAGCAGTCCATTTCAGTTATGCTGGGATTGAAAATACTGGTATAAAAGTGATGTTTTCAGACAGGTCCAAGTCAGACTTTAGATTAAGATTAACTTAATCTTTTATATGAAACACTAGGGAAGGACAAACACTAGTACCCAATGATACAAGAGTTCTCAATGGGTTTATTCATCTACATGCAGTTCAGAAAAACTGTAATGCAGTCTGGCTTTCAGGAGTTGAAATATTGCTCAGTATACCATGGTACAGGTGTAATTACATTCTCCCTGCCGCGTTAATTCACACTGTGAGTTAAAGTTATCTGCATAGAGTCCAAGTTACACCCTCCACTTTACGTCCGGCTACACGCATTAGTCAGAAGCTGGAGCAGGGGGTTCTGAAGCTAGTTAGATGAGTCGAGATCATTACGGAACCTGAACTTACTGTGACGTGAAACCTATTTCCCATTAGTTTATACATACATGGGTGAATTACCCCCTATTTGGGGGGGGGGGTTTATATTCCATATAAAGGTATTCAAACCGATAACTTGTAGATGGCAATTATAACATACTCAATACACTGCACACAGAGATAGCGATAAAACGTAAAAGATCTGCATGTTGATCGGAAACATATTCAGGAATGGAAGTGAAACTCGGACTCGGGTACCTCCGAGTTAGGAATGACGAGTCACATATTCTTGGTTAAGCTATTGCAATCTATAGTCCGCAACTCCAATTCTAGCAACTAAATAAAGTCTGTCCGTGCAAACTAAATGACAACCGCACTTTATGCATGGATCCATATTTATGGAGAAAATCTCCTTCGCAGAAGAGTGAACATTCTGATGAGCTGCTCCATAGGAAAGAAGTGAAGTCCGGGAGATGTTTCTGCAAGCAGTTTAAAAAAAATCTCCACCTACTGAAGTTCAAAAGAACTCCGTGGCTCAAGCAGCATTTTCTTTCAGGAAGGGAAACTGGTGTACCGCTGCAGAATCCTTACACATGGCTAAAGTAGTTGGCCAGAAGTGCATAGAATGACTATGGGTAAGGACCTAAAACAGGGGGAAATTGTGCCAACAAGTAAACAAACGTATTAAAGCTTTTTTGGGATTTTAAAGTGAATTTACTGTTGTTTTTTTTCTTCTTCTGCCGTTAAAAAGGATCATGCATGTAAACTTTTAAATACATCCAATAAAATATTTTAAAAGTATTTTCTCTGTTTAAAAATGCTTTAACAAAATATGCTTCGTCTCAAAATACTTAGAGCTATGGGGTTAAAGGGAAAATAAAACATCTTTAAAAACGACGACTTGCCATTTAACCACCTGAGTTTTAAAAACCAGTAGAAATGCTCGTTTCCCCGGCTGAAGGGAGGAGTTTTCTAGCGGTAGCTTAGCGGAGCTTTTCAGGCCGACGCTGCTGGATTATAGGAAGGAGTCAGTAATCTGGCCAACCCAGGTGCTGCTGTGATCTGTGCCCATGAACCACGCGAGTCCCGTCTTTCTCCCAATCACAACACGTCTGGAGTCCGGCGGCTGGACCGCGTGCCGCTCACAAAGTTATAGACGAGGAACTGTGAGGTCCCGCAGTAGTGTGTAGCAAAGAGCTTTCCATCCGGAGTGGGGTCTGAAAAGGCGATCTCTTCCTTGCTCAGATGCGAACCATAGATGAAGTTGTTCCTGTGGAGAGGTGGCAGACAGGGGAGGTGTTATGCTGAATTTTACTCTCACAGGCAGAAACCTTAAAACAACAAGCAATATCTTTAATAGCAAATTCAGCCATGACATAATTGCATATAATTGACATTCTACCATTATAATTGGGGCTGTTTACTTTTCTCTTAGGGAGGTTTGGAACTGCGGCAGCATTTTGCAGTGTAATCAAACCCCCACTGCCTCTCAATTTCATCAAATTTAGTCATTTCAGGTTTGTTATAACATCTGACAAGGAGGCAGAGGCAGTTCTAGGATTTTCTCAAGATGGGGAGCTTAAGAAGGACCATAATCCATACAGAGGGGCCAGTCTTACCATCATCCAATGATTTGTTTTAAATCGGTGAATTACAAGGGGAGGGGAACTCCAGGGGCCAATCAGCTTTCACCTGCATATACGAGGTGACAAGCCCTCCGCTCGCCTTCCGCACAGCAGTAGCGAGGCTCACCTGAGACACTCGATCATGCGCGAGGCGATGCCCTTCCTCCTCATCATGCTGAAGACCCAGATGCGGCTGATGCCGCAGAGGGCCGGCTCGGGGCTCGTGGAGCAGCACCAGGCCCTCTGTCGCTCGAACATCACCTTCTCGCCTTCGGAGCACTCCGGTGTCGCCTCTTCAATCACCCTGAAGCCCTGTGCAGAGAGAAGACGACAAAATAAAACACATCCATCTACACGTATAAATGAAACCCGGATATAGACACGGAATCACAAACAGGGGAAGATGAGCGGTCCCAGGGGAATACCCAACTTCTACACTGCAAAACTCAGGGGACTAAACTGACTGCTAATGAATTAAAGAATGATCCAGAACATCAAATCTGCTTGTGACAAGCCCAAAAACAGGCGGTCAGATGAAGGATGACATACAATCTCTCACTGCACAACAGTACACAGTACCACCAGAGGGGTGTTCCACAAAGCAGGATTTCTCAGTTAACTGGCTTAACTTAAGCCAGAAATATTAACTGTCCAATTAGAGTTTAGGTAAGGAGAATTCCTAGTGGACAGCAGCTTTAATTTCATCTTAAAACTGTAGGATTTTTTTAAACAATGCCATACATGTAATAAGCATGCTGTTGAGGGTGAAGTTTCCCAGTGGTATTAACAAATAGGCCACTCACACACTATCGTAGACCACCGTTTCCCAACTCGGTCCTTGGAGGCCCCAGACGGTCCACGTCTCTGCCAACCTCCCAGGCAGACAGTGCACATTTTTGCACATTTTGGGATGGAGCAAAAACATCAACTGTCTGGGGGTCCCCAAGGACCGGGTTCGGAAACACTTGATGTAAACAGCACCAGGAGGTTGTGATGATCTGTGCATTTTATGGATTGGGGGAGCTGTAGTGTGTGTCAGTTAGTTTGTACTTTAAGAACCAAGCAAGTTAGAGGATACCCTACCAAACTGATCAAAAAAAAGAACAAACCGTGAACAACGGCCTTTCCTACTCAATTTCACCCACTCTGGGGCCTTAACACACATAATATCTGCAATAAGGACTACAATCAAATATGTTGTTAGCCCCCCCCCAAAAAAAAAGATACATGTACACTGTTCGGTCATATATTGTATTTTTCAGATCTTGGCAAGTCTTTCCAAAACATATAAAAATGAGCAGACCATATTTACCAAAATGAGAAATCATTGATGATTTGCAAAAAACTGAAAATGAACAGTAAAAATTCCGTATACTCTAACAGCAGCCAGTAAACTAATCTTGTGGGTGTGAGACTTCCTGCTGTCAAGACGTAAACAAGCGACTACAGCCCCCCTATGTTCCTGCCTGCCTGACAGAAATAAATCTGCACGGATCTTCCTGCATGGCTTCTGTATGGATATGTTCCGACATAATATATTGAATAAAGGTGCTTGCATTTAGATACAAAGTTAATGGAAATGCACTGCAATTAACAGCACAGGCCAAGGGGACCAGGGGAAAGCACATTAAATAAAAGCTGGAGGAAATTAGATTTTATGTTATTTTGAGGGACACTACAGAAAAAGCAAGCAACAAATCATAATGCACCTGCCTATACAGCTGCGATTAAAAACTGGTTATAGTATGTTAAGAAGAGCAGTGGCCTCTACTGAGAAGCGGGCTTACTGGCTAATCGGGGTAACTTGTCAGATTTAAGGTACCACAATTTAATAAATGGACTTCATATTCGTTCACTTGCATTTTGCCCAGACTACCTTAAGTCCAACAAGTTACCCCGATAAGCCAGTTACCTCGCTTCGTAGTACAGGCCCCTGGTGTTCTAAATGTTGTGTAGTACTATCAACACATTTATCAGCGAAGAGGATTCAGTTGGTAAGAAGTATAAACAAATGTGACTCCATAAAGTAACTCATAATTCATCTAGAAAATTTTTTTTATACATGATGCCAAGCATCACAAACATTCAAAGCTTTCAGGCTACAACCAGGAACTGCACGGTTACACTGTACATTTACTGCTGATTATGCATGACTACCCATAAAGCCCCAGGTTTCAGCATGGCCATTACCTCCTGGATATGTTCCGCGATGAGGCACCCAACCACCTTCTTGTCATTGGAAATAAAAAGGAAGGTCTTGGTTTGAGATGGACTCTTGGTTTCCACCTGTTGGAAGCCCAAGTCATTGTCCACCATCTCACGAATCTCCTCCACCTGAGGGAGAGGCAGAAAAATAATCAAGAGCTTTCAATAACAAAGGTGCATCTCCCTGCGATGGTGGCCACCCATTCCTGGGATATTCCCTGCCTTACGCCCACAGACCCCAGGACATACCCCTGCATAAGACAAATGGGTATAGAAAATGGATGGATAGATAGAGGTACATCTCCATCAATGTAGGCTAAGTTAATTCAGTAGAAAGTTCGATAGATGACTAAAAGAGAAGACTGTGTGTTTGCGTGCACTGAATATACCTTTTTCAAGGCATATTTAGGATCATCCGGAAGAACCAGGATGATCTTGCCATCTGGATATTCTCCCAGAATCCTCTCTTTCTTCCATCCCTAGATGAAACATGAAAGGGGGTTAAAAATTAATTTTAGAATATAAAATTCTGTATCTAGGGGAACCTCTAGGAATCCAAGACCACATAAGACCATTACACCACATAACTCACAGGCTTTCCATATTTGGCCAAAAATAAAAACTGGGTCAACCGCTTCAATTACTGCACAATTTCACAAAATGGAAAACCGTCATTGGAAATAGAACATATACCACTTATGCATATAGTTACATAGATAATATGTACAAATGTACAAAAACATGGGTTTAATTGATTCGAATGCTATGCCTGCAACTGAATGGTTGCTGGTTCAAATCCTGGCTGAGAGATTTCACCATTGGACCCTTTAGCAAGGCTCTTAACACCCAATTTCTCCAGGGACTGTCTGTGCCAGCTTCCTTAAAAAAAGAAATATGTTGCTTTGGAAAAAGCACCTGCTAAATAAAAAATAATGTACATAGAGGCCTACTTTAAAATAGTCAGTTTTATTTAAGTACAAGTGAGACTGGAAGGCTGCAGGATTAATCTGTAAGATAACAAATGTTATACCTTAACCCATGCAGGAAACAACGGTGAGAGAAGCTTCTTTGAGCGCAAGCTATTGCAGGCTGATCTGTGGACCGGACGGCACAGAGAATGATGCACGTGCCAGACACAAGCCCTCGTGACGCTCACCACGTATCGGACAGCGCTGATAAACTGGTTGTGGAAGAGAAGGTGCTGGGACTCGTCTTCAGGGTTGGACGCAGAGTACAGCATGCCGCACACACTGCACGTCACTGCGCCAAAGTGCTTCTGTCCCGCATCCTGGGGGAAAAACAAAGATTGAACTCAAACCACTGGACACGTCACATGACATGACCACTAATCAGATAGAAAAACAGGACTGATAACAGCTTCACTGCCTTCCAGTTTTTTCCCCAGGAACATTAGAAAGTGCAACCAAACGGGGAACTCACTATGATAGCCTGCTTTCCACTTTTGTCTGCCTCCTTCAGACGTTTGATGTCTTTGTGCAGAAGGGATTCTGCCGCACGGGTACTGACACTAGACAGTGGTGAACCTGGAGACGATGCACTGCTGCAATGTGACACACGCACCCTGTTAAAGTGGCCCTCAATGATATGAAGACATTTACAGTAAGGTACACAAGCACAGGATAACATCGCTTTGCATATTTTTAGGTTTAAACACGAAGCTGTATTAATACTTACTCATTCCTCTGCGGTACCTTGATACTGGGGTCTCCTGTAGCGGAGACTAAAAAGGGGGAAAAAAGATCAAATGTTCGTCAAGCCGTGTAGACATCATGTGTGCGCCATGATGAGACAGCAGACAAATCTGTTCCATCTTGGAGGAGAAATTCAGTAAGGTTAAGGTTACATTTAGAAATGGAAAATTAAAAGCCAAACATACCGACAGTCATCTGGTTACATTTTTGCTTATCCGGTGCAGTTACCGGTGGCCCTCTGGCTGGTAGCGCAGAAACGACTCCTTTGCTTGCCTATAAAGTAAATCAAATAAAAAATAAAAAAAACATGAGGTGTTATCGTCGAGCCAGAACATAGCACAGACAAGTTATTCCTGGGAGAATTGGCAGGCTGCTGGTCAGCTCTTACCACGTTTCTCGAGTCGTTTTTGGGGGCTGTACACTTGTGAGTACAGACTTTCCCAGGAAGTTGTTCTGGTTCATCATCCATGCCATCCAGTTCAAAGTCATCGGGTGAGTACTTGGGTCGTGGTGTGTAGGGTTTATATTCTGTCATGGGTTTGGATTTTTGAACACTAACACCATTAGGCATCGGGGGTGCTACAGCAGGCAACAGACTCTTGTTCTCAATCCCTGACAGCTTGGGAGTAGCTTCCTTAACGGTGGTGGTTGTTGATGGAGAAGCTGGACACACGCTGTTAAGTGCAGGGCAGACTTTATCTACCTCCTGTGTGCCCGACGAAAGCTTTTTAATGGCCTCTTCTGTTTTAAGCTGTTTCATTCTGGTCCACGACAACTTCTCCCGCTGCAGCTCTGTCTGCCGTAGCTTCTGGAAGCGAGACAATTTCTTCTTTTCATTTACTTTTAAAGGCACGGTAATTTGGCTGAGGAAGAAGCGTCTCTTTGGCTTCTCAGAATGTGTGGACTCCCCTGGAGTGTCGGCAACGGTGACCGAAGAAGTCTCCTCAGAAACAACGGAAGTCAGGATGCCGCTAAGCTCCTTCACAGGACTGGGTGGCTTTTCATGCCCGTCTAACTCTTCCAAGGCTGGACCGCTTTGTTCTTCCTCTCTTCTCACCTCTGTTGTGTCTGAAGCGATATCATCTGCAATTTCTTCACAGAGGGCTAGAAGATTCAGCTGTTTCGCAGCCGCCTTCCTGGCAGCTGCTGCTTTCTGCTCAGCTAGCGCAGCAAGACGAGCCTTCGTCCTGGCTTGAGGGTTCATCTCCTGCTTCTTGGCAGGAATTTTGCTTGTCTCAGCTTTCTTCTTGGTGTCCATCTTAACAGCATTACATATGTCGGGCTTAATAAAGACATCTGTTACTTCCTGAGGCATTGAGGAAATTTCCACCACGTTCTCCACCATGCCCAGTTCAATGGAATCATCAGCTATGAAATCCTCCAGCAAAACTTCAGTTTTAAGGCCAATAATATCGGAATACTTAGGGCAAAAATCCTGAGCCACTGGATCGGCAACATCACCTTTCCCATTTCCTACATCTGCAGGATTGCATTCTTCTTCTTCCATCTGATTGGTCTTTGAGCCTATTGCACTCTGACAACTGACAACCACATCACAGTTACTCTTTTTTAAGTCCTCCAAAATGGCAGTAGAGCAACGCATATTAACTTCCTCTAATTCCGCTACACAAGAACTCACTTTTTCAGGAAAAGGAGTTTTGCAAAGATTAGACTCCTTGATAACTTTGAAAAGTGCTTCAAATGTTGGGGGCGGGGGTGAATTTGATTTCACACAACGTCTAGCTTCATGGCTCACATTTAATTCATCCTTGGAATCAGAAAAAATTTCTTCTCCTTCCGAGGCACCTAGGGCATTTTTCCCAGGAGCAACCACAGGAGTCTCTTGTGTGTCCACAGGTGAAATGCATGTTTTTTTCAAGGCATTTTGGGTTTTCATCTTCACAGCACAATGACTCTTTGAGAGCGCAATATTCTTAATTTCCACACTTGGGCTTTCAGTCCTCGGCCTACCGTAATTGTGCTCTGTTTGAATTGAATCAAAACTTAAGGGCTTTTCAGAATTCGTGAGGCTGTCCTGGGCATTCTGTGAATCTAATGAACTGTCAGGGTCTAACCTAGCTCTTTTCTGACATTTGGCCCTGCTGGAAGAAAGCTCTCTTTTCCGGAGATTTACAGAAGTGTTGTCGGATCTCGATTTGGGGGATATTCTTCTGCTGCTTTGCTCCATCGTGGAGGTTCTTACTCTGGAGTTTTTCGTCGAAGGAGGGTTCTTGACATTGGACTTATCCAGCAAAGTACCTCGTGCCCTCCTTAACTTGGTGTTTGCATTCTGTGCCAGCCGACCCACCCGTTGAGTTGACTTTGATTGCCCAGCCTGTTTTTGTTTCTGCACATTGCTCTGACGGGCCTTGGTAGAATTAGCAGCCTTCTGCCCTTTCGCTTTTTGGACTCCGGTATTCGACTTCTTCTGGGATGTCTCCTTCTGGATCATTTTCACTCTAGCGGAGTGACGGACAGCTTTTGAAGGCTTCTTTGCGTCTCTCTGTGGCACTGGAGGCTTTTTTTTCACTCTAGGAGCAACCAGGACTCTTTTTGGAGCAGCAGCCCCCCTCTGAAGCTTGTCTGATTTCACAGCAGCTAAAAGGTTCTTCTTCAGCGGTAACGACGCAGCCCTCGGCTCCACCATTCTCCTCCTACTCTGAGATTCAAGTGACACGGATCTTCTTTTAGCTGGCATCCTATCAAACGGTAGATCACATTAAACATTAACTTCATTCAGAAGAAAAAAGTTTTTATACCAAACGTATAAAAATAAAGCATTTAAAATGCTTAAAATTACTCGAAAAACAGACTTCAGAAGTCTCTGTTTCACTCGTTTTTTTTGCTTGTTCCAATTTGACAGTGGTACCTCAAATGCATTAGGATCTCTTTAAAATATCTCACTTTACTATGTAGATCAACTGACATATTCTGCCGGTTAACAGTAGCATAACTCTAGGAATATTTTGTGTTAGCCATTCGTAGAGCAGGACATTTTTACTGGTAAAATTCAGGTTAGGTGCTTTGCTTAACAAAAGAGCACCTCTTCGTGATTATGACCAACACTCCAGGCTACATGCCTGTGCTGTATAGTCACACTATCTGATTTCAATTCTGACAGTGGCTAATATGTCCCAGAAGATAACCTGAAAGTATTTTTATCATATTACATCAGAATATCACCTGCAGTATTCGACAAGAAGCCTTATACAGGAAGGAATAAATTATAAGTTTAGCCATTATGTTTAAGAAAATGATTCTTTTGCCCATTTTTATGAGACTGTAGTACGCAAAATCAAAATCTAAAAATGTAACGGAGCTGAAATACCATAGTTGCATCTATGATTTATTAGCGGACTGTACAGTGGGGTCTCTACACGGTCCAAAGATATGCCAGAACATTCAGTTTCATCTACATAACATCCAATAAATGACAACTGGGCTCCAACTCTCCACAGCTAGGTAACACATCAAGCGAGAATGTTACCAGCAGTGCTTAATGGGTTTGCTACGCCCACATAAAATTACTGTGGGGTTAAACCTCACCAGCATCTTGTTAAAAGTGCTGTACTGCAGGAAAACTGCTCTTTATGCAAGAACAGATGCATGACTTGCTGTTGTTCAGAATGTACTTTAACTTCGTTCCATTGTCTTTAATTTATTAACATGTACGTCTCTCAATACAGATCATATAATACATTCCGTTCAATATTCACATTATATATTCACTTTAATATTCACATTACAGGCAAAAACCTAGTACGGTAATACTTAATACACTTTGGGTGGTAAAGTATAGAGGGTGAAGCCTTTTAAAGCTTAGATTACATGCGGGAACAAATTGTACGCACTACACCGTTAACCTAGAGAAAAATCGGGTAATAAAACGCGTAACATATGGTCTGACAGACAGCGAGCAACGTAAATAAACTGTCATGCAAGTGAGAATATCGACCGCGCTGTTGCAGCTATATATTTAACCTGAACGGAAAATGCGTATCCGTCTAAGCGCAACACTGAGATATGCTATATATACGCTGCTGTGGACAAAGCAACTCAAATAAATAAAACGCATATATTAATATTTAATGAATAAATTAAACGGCGAAGACAAAGGTAACACAAAATATAAAAAATATTACCCCCCACGTCTTATCAAACATAACGGAATAGCAAAAGTGAGTAAAACGAACCTTTTGAAAAGCTAAACAGACAGGACCGTTCATTTCAGCCCTCGGAGACCAGCGCACACCCGGCGGATGATCTAAATCTAAACGTATCTCCGGCTCTCGGCGGCTTTCGTCTCCACCTCGCAGCATCAGGCAGGTGCTCTGCCCGACTGACAACCCCTATCTATTTTAACCACGTCGCCCTAAAATCTCTTCAGTCGCGATCGGATCTTTTCTTCAGGTCGGTACCCCATTTCCTTCCCCCGATCCCGGCGGCGAGTGCTGAGCCACCACAGCTAGGCCCGGGTGTTGCTGATAGGAAAGGACGCCCTGCCCCCGGCGTCAGCCCCGACGGCGCCCACTCCCCTCCGGCCAGCCGGCCGGCACTAGAATACACATTAACTACAAAATATAACGAAATATTACACACCAACGGGAGGAGGACTGCCCTGGTCATTGTTATTCACAGCTGACCCCGGGACCGTCAAGCAGCTTCGGTGTAATATAAAGTTTAAATGTCCCGTGTGTGGAGACATCGTTCACCGGCCTCATCGTCCAGAAATACCCTACATAAAGTAATTTTCCTGCCAAAGCGCTCAAATTCCCGCACCTGGTACACTAGCTAATACTAAGCTAAGCCTTAAACCACGTAAACCTGGACTAAACTTGGTTTTCGGGGGGAAAATAAAACAGAATAAATAAACCTCAAATCTGCGTCAAACTGTGAAATAAACGAAATTTAGGCAAAATAAACAGCGGTGGAGTTAAACTAGTTATCCCGGAGATCGGGCAGCACGAGAGATGAACGCAGGATTTAATTCAGGGATAAGTGAAAACCCGTCTAAAACGCAAGATTAACCGGTTCGGATCAGAAATAATAGGGGGCACTGTGAATTATGGTTAGTGAGAAACTCATATAGGGCGAAGAAATGCCAGTAACTCACCTGGTCGGCCTACAGAGTGAAATCCTAAATAACAGCTGTTTCTTTTCTCCCAGCGAACTCAAAGTTCGGCATTACTTCCGGTGCCAACGATCGGATGTCTGTGGGAGGGACATCCAGTACGGAACAACTCCTATTGGGCGACCATTTTGATTAACAGCTACCCTTCCGGTTGGACTCGGCAGTTCTGCTGCTTGAAATGCACGCAAACGCGACAGGGCGAATTATAGAAAAAGCTCTCCTATCCGGTGTTAAGGTAACCGGCACACTCAAGTAACTAGCACAATTCTGAAATTCACAACAAACTAACTAATAAATAAGAAACAACGAAGAATTCCGCAATACATATATCGGTTCCTGTGCGTGTCTTCCGCTTGTCCCGCTATTGTTTACGTCGCGATCTCTTCTGTTGCATCGAATATCCGTCTTTATCTGACATCACTTCATTGTTCTCTCAACATGGAGTCAAACAAAAGAAAGAGGGTAGTACTGAGTATCAAGGAGAAGATAGAAATATGTGATCGTCTGGAGAAGGGGGACACCCGCACCACTATTATGAAGGAATATAATATTGGATCTTCTACTATCTATGATATCAAGAGTAAGGCCCAGAAGCTGAGAGATTTTATGAAGAAGTCTGAAAGTCATCTTGCTATAGAGTCACGACATACACTTCAACAGACTCGCCTAAAACTTTTAGATAAAGTCCTGTATGAGTGGTTTTGCAAACAGCGTTCAGAGGGCACCCGCATCACTGGGCCTCTGCTGCAGGAGAAAGCCAAAGAGTTCACTGAGAAGATGAATTTAAAAAGCGACTGCAAGTTTTCTGACGGCTGGCTGGCGCGATTCAAAATTCGTCACGGCATCCGGCGGTTCGATTTGTCAGATCATCAAAAATCTGCCAATCGACCGTCAGCTGAAGAGTTTAAAGAGAAATTTGCCGAGCTTGTTGATGAACTGGTGTTAACCCCAGAGCAGATTTACAATGCCAGTGAAACTGGGCTGCTGTATCGATGTTTACCTGCAAGTACCTTAGCATGTAAAGGCAAAGTGGCAAAGCTGAATAAGGATCGCCTTACTGTTTTAATGTGTGCTAATATGGCTGGTACGCATAAGCTGAAGTTATGTGTAATCGGAAAAACTCAGACTCCACCTAGTTTCAAGAACCTTTCATTTATACCTGTTGACTACCGTGCACAGGCAAATGCCTTGCTGAGCAGTGAAATCTTTTTGGATTGGTTCCGGCATGCATTTGTGCCTGCTGTTAAAGAAAATATACTCATTAAGGGCCTGCCTGAACATAGTAAAGTTGTGCTTCTGTTGGATAATTACAAATCTAACCCTCCCACACAGGAACTTGTTGTGGATAATGTATATGTGCTGTTTGTACCCCGTAATGTGACGGGTCTTATCCAACCAATGGGTGAAGGTTTTATTCAGAATTTCAAAATGCATTATCGTCGTAACTTAATGCGCAAACTCTTGGCGTACGAAGGCTCAGTTGCAGACTTTCAGGAGAACTTTAATGTGAAGAATGCAGTATTCATGGCATCTCTGGCATGGGATGATGTTCAGCAAGAGACACTACAGCGATGTTGGCGTAACCTATATCGTGTGGCTGTGTTTCTCCCTAAAATGGAAGAGAATGAGTTTGATGGCTCTGAGACACTTAACAATGGATGCTCACACTCCAGAGAAATAATTGACCTGGCTGTTGGATCAGGGAAAGAAATTAAAGTGAGGAAGAAAGTAATTGATGAATGGCTACAAGTCGACAAAGATGTTCCTGTTACACTGACAATTAATGATGAAGATATTATTGAATTTGTGCTACACAATCAAGACGTCAAGGAGGATTTGGAGAGTGATGAGGAGGAAGAACCAAAACGTAAGATTTCCTGGTCAGAAGCAGCTAAAGGCTTGAGTACATTCATTTCCTTTGCAGAGCAGTCAACCTGTATGACTGCTGATCAAGTTATGAGCCTTCATGTAATCGAAAATGAGTTCCTGAATCAAAGATGCAAAGCACGAAAATGTGTGATGGCCAGTTCGCCTCCTGATCATTCAAAATCTCACTTATTCTAAATTAGGTGAGTTATATATGAGATGTCAACTCTGAAAGGGGTTTGGGGCAGGCATTATGTATTTTTCAAGCTGGTTATCCTGCAGAGAAACATTGCTTGTCTTATTTTCAAAATGGTGGACTATGTTCATAAATTAGCTGTGATAATATACTTGGAACCTAAGAGATGTGACCAAATATGCTTTTGATCAAGTTTGTTTTGGTGAACTTGTAATTCATTGGTCATCATCTCCTACACCATTTGGTCTTTCAATGCCTTTACAGATTGAGACATTGAATAGTACTTTACCAAGTTCTGAAAAGGACAATGCTGTACTAAAATTCTTAGCTCAGTGGGACATCAATATTTTGTATGATATTTTTGGATGAAATTGATGCTGCTATTTTTGTAATTTGATTTTATAACTTTGTATAAATTTAAAGTTTGGCAAATTTTATACAATAAATGCATTTTTGTATGCATTTTAAATGAGGAAATATTTTTGTTTGCAAAACAACTTAATCAATGGAATTATTCCAAATAACATTATTTATAGGGACAAATTTCAATTGATTTTATTCAGAGCACAAATCAATTATGGTTTAGACTATTTCTAAGTAGGACTGTGATAAGAATGACTTAATTTTGTCATTTGACAGAGTAGTGGATTAAACTTAGCAGGTCTGTTATTTATTACACAATTTGGATAACAATTTTTTTCCGTAAGAAAAAGAAATGTCTGCTTTCCAAAAATTACGGTTTCCCTTCCAGTTAGCACGTTGTATGCACAGCATTAAATAACTATCAGCTGTGTGTGTTGGTGAATTGTGCAGTACTAAATACACCATCATTGTGAGGACACTCGTGTAGTCATTGATTTTGAGGAACTTGACATATTCCTTGGGGTTTTCTATTTTGAGATGTAGAAGTAAGTACATCTGCGGTATATGCAAAAATAAAGTTATGTGTCTATATAAGCAGCAAAGAAAAAGTTAAAAATAAATACCATTTCAGTGTTTCCCCTAGGTTTACAGCTTTTTTTGGGGGGTGGAGGCAGATGGACACCGACAAGATTCATGGTGTTTATGTGTTTCTTTTAATGACAGCTTTCAAAAAAAGATATTTTTGCCTGCTTTTCAGGTGGTTGACGCAACATATTTTCCGACACGCGCTCACCTGTGTATGCACACGTATCTGTGCCCAAGCATCGGGGCGGAACTCCACCATGCGCGATGTAGAGAGCAGAGGAGAATTGTAAATGCGTGACCCTATAGACAAAACTGACAAGCTGTTGTGTAAATAAGATAAATAACATAAGGCTATTTAGTGTACTTAATAAAAGGACAACGTATAGACCTGTTCTATAGGAAAGGTAACCTTAAATGACTTCTGTTGTGTTCTGGCTCTATATAAATAAAATTAAATAAAATTAACTTGACCTTCAAGGGGGGGGGGAGGAGCGCCGCCCCCCCTAATATAATGGTAGGGGAAACACTGCATTTTAAAGAGTGTTTAAAAGTGTTTAGGGAAGAAATTAAATGGCTGCTGAAACTGGTCCAAAATCAAGCTGCATCAAAAGAAAAACGGTACAAATAACTTAGTAATATGAACACAAACTTTTTGCGTTTGGTTGATTATTTCTTTGCTGTGTGCTTGGCAATAAATCTTAGCCTGTTTATTTCCCTTTAAACTGGTGCCACATTTATAAGGAAAATGGATTTGTGGGCTGACAGGGTGAGAAAACTGTCATCTTGTGGTGGTGTCTTCTTGGGACGCCCACTTCGCTTCCTGTCTCTGACATCCCCATTATATGGAACTTGACCTTCAATTTGGAAATGATACTAGGGTTCACTCCAAATAATGCAGCAACCTGGTTTTGTGGAACACCAGCTTGATGTTGCCCTATGACACGGGCCCTATCCAGAGCAGTTAAACATGGCATGCTGGGAGCAGACTCCAACTGGCCACCGTAGCAGGGTCCATGCTCACAGGTGCTGCTAATCAGACACCAATCAGGCACCTGACTGTCAGCACCTGGGCTACCAGAAGCTCAAAGCAAGAGTCAATAGCAGAATCAGCTGTTTGGCATTGGCACTGATGGTAAGTTTTTCATGGGCACAACCCACATACTCAACTCTGCTGCTTGGCCCACAAATGCATTTTTTTTACAAATGTGACATAATTTAAAAGGGAAATAAAAAGGATTTCCAACGGTAAGACCAAACACAAATTTCCTTCCTTTTTGTGCTAATATGTGTGTGTATGTACTGTATGTATACAGCAGTCACTTAAACAGCATTTAACATAAGACATACATAAACCAGGCATACATGTTTCACAAGAAGGTTTAATAATAGAATAAATAGCACAGAGATTTTGTAAACCTATTATAATGAGTGGAAATAGGACCTACCCCCTCTGCTCTCACTGTAATTTGTGTACCAGCTGGAATTGGCTTCAGGAAACCGTATGTTTTGTAAAGCATTGTTATAAATGCTGTGTGGATAAACTTTGTACATTCAGACAGTAACGTTTACCATGGACATTGTGCCGCTATTACAAAGGATGACAGCCAAGGGGAAGCTTGCTTCAGAGGTCTTGGAGAGAGCTCCCTTGCTCAATAAGGGCCTTGGTAAACTGCCTGAACACACGGTCCATGTAGGTGCTGTGACGGGGCCACAGTCCTTCAAGGAAGCCGATGTGGCCCCCGTGAGAGGTGACCAGGAGGGCTAGATTTGGGTTTTGCTTCACTCTTTCTGCAGGAATGGCTGAGGATAAGAAGGAAAATGAATGGTCACGTGGGGGCAGGCGCATGACATGCAACTGTACAGCATCAATAAAAGGGTTTATTAGTGAGCCAATATTCTTTTTTACAAGATGTTTCAGAATCCAGTTACAAATTCTACCCAGTGTTAAACAGGGAATGGTACTCTAAAAATGGGTATGAGACAATTTATAAAATACCATTTTAATTGTCTGCTGATTCATCGATATTTTGCATATCTGTTTTGGGTAATTAATATTTCAGCTTATATAATTTATTCACCTAAAAAAAACTTTACTAAGCGATTTCCTGTGTGCTTTTAGGATGTTTATTATTATGTTTCTTGATTTGGCCTTCAATCAAATATGTATTACTGAGAGCATTTGTAATCATATCAGTTTGCTTGAAGGCGATTTACTGAAACCACATCCTTCATATGAAATGAGGGCACTCAGAAAAGGATGATAATTTCTAGGATTTATACCTTTCAGAAGATGAACTGTTTCTCTGCAGGCAGTGAGTACAGCGGTATCCAGCTCGAATATATATGACAGTCTATAGTATAATTCTTTGAACATTTATCCACCTGTCTCATCACCGCTTATCCTGGACAGGGTTCCCCAGAGTCCTGGTGCCTATTCCAGGCAGCACAGGGCACATAGGCTACATCCTGGATGGGATGTTAATTCATTACAGGGCACATACACATTCATACACTGCGGGCAATTCAGAGACACCAATTAGCCCAAATGCAGCAGGAAGCCCACATAACACTAGGAGACGCACACACACACACACACACACACACACACATAGAGGCAATATTCAAAGCTTCCGTGCCAGGTTTAAGGCAGCAGTACCACCCAGCGGGCCACCATGCCGCCCCTGACACATTTATATTCAGCTGTGTGATTTTAAAGGCTCAGAAAACTCTTACCCTGTGTGGGTTGTGATTTTATAGGCACTTCGAGGAGTCTAACTTGTGGATAATTAGCCAGGATTTGGCCAACAAAACATGTTAAACTAAAGCCAATCACTAGTATTACATAAGAACATGAGAAATTTACGAACATGAGGAGGCCATTCAGCCCATCAAGCTCGTTTGGGGAGAATTCAACATTGCTTTTATTGTAATGAATGACAGGAAATTTCGTATTTACTCTCTGAATAACAAAGAACTCATAGCACCTACATGAATCCTCCAACATTACAGCTAGATGCTCACAGGTATTTCATGCCCGCGTTTCAATTTTGCTTTATACCATATAATTAAACCTGGACCAAGGAATTACATTAAAGCTAAATTTGATTTAGCGACTATTAGCTTGCATCACACTTTACTTACTAAGATGCATTGGTGTAATAGATGTGATAATTTCAGCTGTAATTGTTTTGATCTTTTTTAAGTCGCCGTATCACTGGCCATAAATAATTGGGATACTGAGGTATATCTAATGCCTCCCTGAATGACCTCCCCCAGCTGGCTGCATCAATGTCATGGTTCTCATCCATGGGCCACATGGAGGTCTCTGAATTTAGCTGAGGAGTTTCACCCATCGTGAGCTTACCATAACCAGGGGAGAAAATGTCGTCCGCAGCATTCAAGCATAGCATGGGGATCTGTACTGATTTTAGGCGATGAACAGGGCTGGCATCTCGGTAATAGTCATTATTGGTCGCATAGTCGAAGATGACGGATGTGAACCTCTCGTCAAACTCTCGGATGGTTCTTGCCTACAAATATGCATAAACATTAAGCACCCTGACACTGCAGAATGATTATACTCTTTATTTGGAGTGTGTCATTACCATTTTAACGTAGCATTTTTCAATGCCCAATAACTCTTTGTCTGTAGGGAATTCTAAAAAGAGATCAACTTTTTTTCAATTCCTTTTCACCTTTAATCAATGTAAATAATTTTCTTTATTTTTAGATTAAGGAACAAGCCAAGAAGAAACAAACAGCAATATTATTTTTTATTGGTGGATAAATTACTTCCCCAACATCGTATCGTTAACATATATATGAGGAAGGGATTTTTTTTCAATAGAATAGTTACACCAGAGGGAATTTAAGCTTTTTAGCACTAACTTGGTTTTGAGACCGAAGCATAAGAAGGATGTTTTTGCATTAATCACTTTTATGCTCAGTTTCTACAAGATGATTTCCGATGCTGGATTTGAACACTCGGTGGAGCAGTAACCTCCATGTCTGTCTTAGATTATGCAACACCAAATAAAATTATAATTATTCTACAGGCAGACACTGTGAAGGACAAAGCAGACAAACACTCACCTTCATTACATGGTTGATGTCAATAACATTCTCAAAAACACTCTTCTGTCTATAAGAAACAGCAAAAGAGAATAAGACCTGCCACAATTATAAAGACCTGCCACAATTATAAAACTCCAAAATAGATGATGCATGTGCAATAACACATGCATATTTATTTTCAATTAGAAATTGCATTTTCAAGTTAAAATATAAAATTGAGTGGCGACTAAATATAAATGAACGTTAAAGGCATTAAGCTTCCAGATCATCTTCCATATCTGCTTATCCGGAATCACAATGAAACTGGAACCTATCCTGGGAAGCACAAGGAATATTCTGGAAAGGATGCCGATTCATTGTCACATTACAGTGGTGGGCAGGAGTGGCATGGTGGGGCAGTGGTTGGCACTGTTACCTCACACTTCTGTGATAAGGGCTCAGACATGGCTGCCTGTGTGTAGAGCTTGTATATTCTCCCTGTGTGGTTGTAGCATTTCCTCCCACAGTCCAACTTCAATAAGGCTGGGTTTCAGCCTTGAGAGGATGCCAGTCTATCACAGGGCACACACACAGTAATATGGAAATGCTAGACAACCTAACTACATTGCTTTGAACTGGAGTTAACCCACATGATACAGGTAGAGAATGCAAATTGTGCACATGCACGGAGGTAGAACTAAAGTCCCCAGCCCTGCTAGCGTGAGGCAGCTGGGCTGTCCATTCAGCCATATTATCACTCCTTCAGCACCACTCAATGTTGACTGTTCATTTTTATTACTAATCCATTAAAAGGATTATAGGATGTTACAACAGTTTTGGCCCACACTCTTCTGTGTAAGTGTACATGGTTCTCTCCTTAAGCAAAAATCGTCCGTTTCTGGTTGATAATACAGAACACTAAGACATAAACATTCTTCATCCGTACTGAAAAGCTGCTTCTACTTCTTTTTCTGATATCAGTGGAATTACATTTTGCTCAAAGATTCATGAAATTCAAAATATAGGCTGCAGAATAAAACCTTTAAAGTCGCTGCACTACAGTAAAACAATAAATATTGCTTAAATTAAAAACTTTAATGTGACCCAGTGGCCTAATGGATAAGGCACCAGCCTCCGGAGCTGGAGATTGTGGGTTCGAGTCCCATCTGGGTTGACTGGGGGTGTGGGTGTGCTGTTATTTATATATTTCCATTGAGCACTTAACCCCAGGAGTGCTGGACACAGGCTAATCATATGCTCTGGCCTCAAAACTCATTTCCATCTGCGTATGTCTCTAATATTGGGCCCCCAATCCAACCTCGTGCACCTGCCATAACCACACACCCCCACCCTGAACTCCATATGGTGCATTCAAAGCTTTAACAGCACTGATTATTTCATTACTCTTACCCTCCCAGCCTGTATATTTAATGACATAAATAATAGTGAGCTATGGAAATGTTGAATACTGTAGAAACATACGCCATGTCCCATTAGTTTTGTGCATGACGTATCAGAACAAAACTTGATTTAGATAGCGAGCAAGAATTATGTTAGCTTTCCTTTCGAATGAAGCAGCAAATTGTAAACTCTTTTTTTATGAGAAGATAAAGATGAGTCACCAAGTGCATTTTCTTATATAATTATATGTTGGAGCATTTCCTTGCGGAGACTGCTGCCCCCGTGACCCGACCTCGGATAAGTGGAAGTTGATGGATGGATGGATGTTGGAGTAGCAAGCGAATATTACTAACGTTAACATTAGCTATAAAATTAAAACCGATTCATGTGCATCACATGGGGCTTGAATCACGAAGCTGGATTTCTTGCTTAGCCAGATAATTTGTTGGATTTAAGGTACCCTAGTTTAAATGGATGTCACCTTTGTTCACTTGCATTTAGCCCAGACTACCTTAAATCCAACAGGTTCTCCAGTTAAGCAAGAAATCCTGCTTCATGACACAGGCCCAGGGATACAGAGTATGGATAAACACTAATGTAAATAAACTGACTTTGAGTGACCTATTGTTGCCCTCTCTTTTTTCTTTCATTTTTTTGTACCCTTAATTTTTTATGTCCACATGTTGCAATTCAGACTGATTTCTTCCAATGCAGGCTGGCTAGCCGATATTGACTAACCAGTGTCAGGAGGGCTACAGTACGGCCGAATCATTCCAAGTAAAACAGAGGGGTAGTACAGAGGATGTCTGATTTCCTTATTTTTGCCATAAAAGAGAAAAAAGTACATTATTTTAATTTTTTTTTATTTTGTTCATATGTTCATTTCAATAACAATTCCAAATTTTTCCCCCCGCCCCCCTTTATGACACCCCTAAGTTAGGATATGAGAAAGCTACCCAATTTCCTCACTCAGATGAACTAAATACTGCTTATCTATTAGACATATTGCGGATACATATGTTAGTTTAAAGCGGTGGTTTCCAACCTTTTTTGGCCTGTGACCCCATTTTGACATCACAAATTTCCCCACAGACATTTTTTTTCTAGAATTAGCTTTTGATCATGTTTGTTATACGTAACGTGTTGCAAATATAGAGTAGCCAGATTAGTGCACAAGTCACGTTTTCCCTGATCACATGTACAGTTAGGCGAGCTTGTCTTTACAAGGCTGAAGGGGATCAAGATCATTTTCTTTGAACTCCTTTACATTTATTGATATTTATGAACGTGAAAGAATTCAGTTGTTTAAGATGTATGTAGAGCTGGGTGATATGGCCTAGAAATAAAATCTCAGATTTTTTCACAATAAATCTGATTTTCGATTTTAATCAATTTTCCCTTCCCCTACTCAAAATGACAAACAAATGGTTCAAAATGGGGTGACCAGATAATCCATGTCAAGGAGGACACTCTGACCTAGGACAGGAATTGTAAATTACCATTTCAGTTATAAGGACCTGGATTTCACTTGAGCACTGAGTTCTTGCTGTGTGCTGATTGGTCAGTCTTCTATAATCATGCATGTGTC
>JAODLC010000001.1:26830016-26844791 GCA_026781145.1 Hippopotamyrus pictus
ACACACACACACACACACACACACACACATATATATATATATATATATATATATTTTTTATTTTTTTTTTTGTTTTATTTGAGAACTTGAGTTTATGGCAGATTGTGAGTGGAGATACTAGCGACGGGGAATTGTAGTGTGATAGGAGGGTTGAGTTTGTTTTTTTTTCTTTTGATGACCTTCGGAGGAACAGGGGTAGGTTTCTGGTAACAGCTAGAAAATGTTGCAGAATGTATAACTGAAAAGAACATGATGTAACCACTTTAAAAATTGCTCGCCTGTTATAAAACAGAGTCCATGGACTGTGGAATCATGACGGCGGTGGGGGGGGACTTCATTAAGAATGCAGTAATGAACTATAATGAAAAATTACCCACAAATAATTTTATACAAAATGATAAAACTGTATTAATAAAAGATTTAATTATATTGGTGGTTTTTTTTTGTTTTTTTTTTAAGGAAAAAAAAAACAGACGTGATTTTTAGGCGAGGCCAACAATATTGGTCACTCACTGCGTGTGGCGGTTTGAAATCTACCAATCAGCTGTATTTTTAGACTGCCAATGGCAGCATCAGCTGAATCCCAACATGCACCGTGAGGTAAAAAAGTATGTCACAAGGTAAGCCAGCTTCAACAATTTAGAAAATAAAATGAAGAGGCAAAGGGTTATATGTGAGTTTTTCAGACACAGGGAGATGACTTTGTACCCCCCCCCCCCGCCCCTCCCATTCAGATGTGTCCTGCAATCCATGACAGAGTCGCAGATGGATGGATTATACCTTCTCTCTCTCTCCCCTTTTTCCTAGGTAGCATCCGTCACCCATTCACAATGTGAAAAGCCTTACATTCGGAGTTAACCTGACTTGTAGCCTGTAACATGTATATTCTGGCAAGAGGGGGCAGCGTATTCATAAAGGGAGATGAAGCTTCACCCCGAGGGCAGTGGTGAAGGACGTATCCGAGTTGGAGGTTCTGTGCCCCGGCGTGGATTTACCACTAGTCATGTTCTTTGCGCACTGCTTAGCCTGGAACGACCGAGTTCTGTGTGAGAGCATCACTGGCATCACAGAGGAGGATAAACATGGATTTACGGCCTGTTTTAGCAGAAAGACTGAACGCAGGTAAAGAAGGAGAAGAGGTGAAGGCTCCTTTGCTGAGGAATGACGAATGTGTCTGGCTGAGAATGTGAGTGAACTTACCTCCTCTCTACAGCTATACTCTATCTATGACATCTTCAATTTCGACACTCAACCCATGGCTGATGTTAGTATTTTTCATTCATTTATCCATGAGACTACTTTAAATTGGCACGCTAATGAGGTCATAAGTTTGTTGGTAATAATGCATTTTATCACTTTTTCCCAGAGTTCTTCAATGCATCTCCATTTCACAGAATCAAGCTCCACTACAATCATTCCTACAGTCACATGAATATAGAAGTGAATTGAAGCACTAATTTTTAAAACTGTATTGGTTGTTTATAGGGTATTGTGATATGGTGATTCTAGTTTTTTTTTTAATGTGGGGCATAAAAGGGGCCATAATTCATATTCAGGTGCCAGCCTTATCATTAGCCAATCGTATGTTTCAAATTGCTGACTGACTGGAGAGTGGGCCAATCCTTTCAGCTGGGGCCAGTGCCCCCCCTGTATACGCCCCTGTATGGGAAGTGTATAATATGATATTTGCACATAATATTTTAATTTTGGAATATGTCCTAGAGGGCATGTGGTTTGTTAGGAGACTGGGATTAGAGTCTTTGCCATGAATCTGATACTATAAATATGCCTGATCCGCGTGGGTCCGTCCCACTTAAATGGCAGTGCACCTGAGCCCCACCTCTGCCCTTGCGGGTGGGGAGCCCACAAGATGCCCCCCCCCGTAGCTATTTCAGGCTGAAAATGGCCAGGCCACGTGGGTGGCGTGACCACCTGGCTATCCCTGGCAAACGCCATCCCCGCTTCTGGTGCCAGAACGTGAGCGGTTCCAGTGTGAAGCAGCAGAGATGGGAATCGGCGCCTCAAACAGCTGCAGCCTGGGCAGCCTCCCCCAGCAGAGTGGCTCCCCCCTTTCCTCTCTAGTGAGAGTTAATCCAGATCAACAGCTGGATTGGTTTAACTGCTGCAGTTTTGTGGGCAGTGAGCAGGTCTGTGGTAGTGAAGTCGTCAGACATGGCTCAGGGTTTGCCGTAATTCATACGGCGGGACCAACCTTATCATTAGCCAATGATGTTTTTTGAATCAATGAGCAACAGGGGAGGGGACACTCCAGGGATCAATCAGCTTTCAGCTGGGGCCAGTGCCCCATTGGCCCCGCCCCTGGTATACACCCCATTATCGATCAGTCTACATACCTACCCTCACCTATTACCATGAGCTGCTGGCAATGACAGCTCAACAGAACAAAAGGCCAAAATGAGGTTCCTCCGCAGGATTGTCCATGACAGGGTGTGAAGTTAGGGGATCCAGAAGGACCTCAAAATAAAGCCTGCGCCTTCGGATCAAGAGGAGGCAGATGAGGTGGTTCGGGCATCTTATAAGCATCCACCTGGTTGACTCCTGAGAATACTATTCTGAGCACATCGCAGGGCGGAGGCAGGTCCAGGACGCTGCGGAAGGAATTATATTGCTCGCGTCTCCTGGCTGATTTGGGAATAACTAGGGAACCTTCGGAATGAGCCAGAGTATGTAGAAAAAGAGGTCTGGTCTCACCTGCACGGCGTCCTGCCACCGCGGTCCTCATATATACACACTTTGGAATATTGGTATATTTTTGGGCAGGGGGGCAACTGTCTTTTGCTTATACTGTATATCACCTATGTAATATAAAAGTTAGGGTAATGAAAATAGTAAAACAATTACGTAGAGGCCTAGAGTGAAATATCAACATTGATCTGGGCAGTGATTGAACTGCTGTCGCTTGGAAATCGTCCCAGTTGTTATTCATGAGGGACCTGTGATGTATCAGTCGTGCTGTTTTCGCAAGCCCCCCTTTTGCCGGCGCGTGGCCTTGTACGTATTCTGCACTGCTGGTAACATTGATCTCATAGTCTTACCTTAATGACTTTCCATCACAGAGACACATTACAGAAGGTTCCGGAGTGAAGGCTCCCTAACTTACGAACGTGGCTGTTTGCTGTCGTCCTCGCTGTGGTCGCGCAAAGTCCTTCCTCTCGCATGTATGCTAACCCTTTCAAATGGGCCTTTCTCAATTAATATCCATGGGGCTCTCATCACATCTACATTATCTGAAGCTCCATTTGTCTCCCAGAATGTCATAATGTTGCACAGAGTGTAATTAATCATTGGCGGCGTGTTGGTCTGATTTAAACCACTGTATGTCACCTTGTCAAACATTTTTAGGCTTAAGCTAAGGGACTGTATATGATTATTACTGAGATGTTTAGATTTTGTGAATTTTGCTCAGTAGTTTTTATACAGATTTTTAATGCCCAAGCATTTGCCTGACAATTTACCAATCCTAGTCATTTTCACTGGCAGGAGACATAATGTATGGCGTAATCCCTGCAGTGAACACTGGAGGAGATACGGGCCAGACATTACCCCCTACTCCAAAAATGACTGTGGGTGGGGTAAGTTAGTTGTTCCAGATTAGAAGAAAATGGGGAGAGACCGTAATGCAAATAAACATGCATGGAGGTGAAGAAAAGTTCACATAAAGCTCACTTTCATCTTCCAATTGATCTGCTCACCATCTAATTGACAGACTTAGTTAGATAAGCAGGCAAGTGAAGACATGCAAGATAGAGACTTTTATCAGGCGTGACTCTGCAGAATGTGACTAAGCATTTCAATGCACCTGTTGCTCAGGGCCAAAAAGGATCGTGAATTTAGCTACTGTGTGTTACGGATACATACACACAGATGGGTGTCAGAGTTAGAGCTCAAACTCAAGGTGATCTTTGTCCCATCTCCACTTCGGTTCCTTAAGAATGGCTATAAGAAACTTCACTAGACAAATTTTGAGAAGCACAACAGAATCAACCCAGGTCAAACAGCAGCACTACCGGTTACCACTGACCCTGAGTGGGTGGATAAGTTTGAACTGTGATATTTCTGCGCTGTTGGTGTGAAAAGAGTTCTGGGAGTGGAGAAATCAGCACACCAAATAAATATTACCATTTTTGTATCTAGAAAAATTTGATGAATTAACCAGATTTTTCAAACACCAGTTGCTGAAGTTACAGTGTCTAAGGATTAACCAAATCTCTGATACTTACCATGCCCAAAATGTGTCAGGATTTGCAGTGCCAGTGTTTGATAACATGATAATATTATTATGTTTACCATTCGTGTAGCTGTGTGTGTTAGAATACAGAGTAACAGTGCCTGACACAATAAATAACTTAAACTGATCTCTGATATGGCAGGCGACTCAGCCAGCCTGACCAAGCGCAGGATATCATGCAAAGTTTCATCTCCTTTAAGTGAACCGCAGATTTTTTTTTTTTTACCTCAATAGCCCTGCAGCTTTACATCTACCACTGGAACAAGAATCAGAGTGCTGTCATTTTCTCACCACCAGCTCCATCTAAAAAACAGCAAATAGGATTTCTGGTACATTCGCAGACAGTTAGCTAGCTATCTGCTGCATGATAAAATGTCATGTCTTCATGTATTTTTTCAGTGCTTCTGAGCTGGAAAAGTAGTGAGTATCATTAGCCAGGTCTAGTTAAAGTTTGTTACTTATATAGCTTTATCATTGAGACATCTTGTAACACCCATCCTTGATTTGTGAACATCTGGGCAGCTGTTTCGTCATTTTCAAATGCAGACGAAGATAAATGGCAAATTGGCTACTCATCGATTATAGTACTTTTTAATGACTGGAGTTCCTTTCTTTATGAAGACTAAACAGAAGCAGTATCAATTTTCAGTGGCCATTTTTCACATTTGCTAAGCAGTACTGATAAACATTTGATATTCTCTACATTGGCTTATATTTATTCATTGGTCATATTTGTGAAAGTAGTAAACAAGTAAAGCAAATGAAGAGTTTTGCTCACACTCTCACCTTTTGCTCATGATCAGTGACCTAATAGCTACATGTGTAGTTGATATATTTAAAAAATAACCATAAAAAAGCTCTCAGTAATCAAAAACATAGTCTTTACAATGGAGCAAAAGTCATGATACTAGTTTTAAAATCAGTACCAGTACTGCTACTACTACTACTACTACTAATACTACTCACTACTACTACTACTACTAATAATAATAATAATAATAATAATAATCATATTGATCAGCCACAATTACTAGTTCACTCAGAGTAAGAAGAGTGGAATGAAGCATTCTTTGTTTAAATCCTTGTGAAGAAAGTTCACCTTGTATCTTATAAAATCCATCTATGAAGGGAACTGAATATCTTAGTGGGAAGGGTTTCAAAATGAGGACAGACATTAATTCAACAATCCTCAGGTATGAATAGCCGTGCTGCGTGTACATCTCCTGTCAAGAGGAGCCGCTAGCCCAGATGCTGAGGTGATTGTTGTAGGAGAAGCATTGATTGACATGCATCATTACCTGTCATAGCCATCTGGTCCACCTCAACATACTTGCTGTTCGTTTCTAACCAAACTCTGAGTTTAAAGAAAGCTATTTAAAATTCAAAGATTATTGGGTCATTACTTGAATGAATTAACAGCCGAATGAGTAATGCTAAAGTAAGAGTAGGAGGGTGCTATCTGCTTTAATGTGGAAGCAATACTACCTTGGTTGTATAAAGTGATTGAGGAAGTGAGCAGAGAAGTTTTCTATGATGAATGGATGTCTACACTTCCATTTTCCTCTTATTAAGAGATGCTTTTGTCATAAACATTGTCTGAAAACGCTGTTTTTTTTTAAAATGGAATTTTCAGTAGTTTTACGGTATGATAATTCTAAACTTTGTAAACATTGTATGTGCTGGTAAATACTTGAGGATAAATTTGTTTAAACATTCGTTAAAAGTGGAAATTTTACAAAGTTTGAACAGTATGTGCAAAAATCCCCAAAGGTTTTTCAAAGCCAGAGAGAGGGGTAAGAAGCACAGACATGACGGAGGGTATTGCTGCACCCACCACGACTCACCTCAGAGATTAAAACCTGAGTGCAGCCATGTGGCAGCCATGCACACTAGTTAGAATGGAATGGAACGGTGCGAAGATTTTCACTAGATCGCCAATCCTGCCACGAACCCCCATGTTTTCCCTGGAAGTTAAAGGGCCTGTTTGCAGGGCTGGATGTAGACTAATGTCACACACAGGACAAAGCAATTGCAGGTTAAGGGCCTTGCTCAAGAGCCCAATGGAATATAATCACTCCTGGTATTCTTGGGATTCAAACCAGCAACCTTCTGAGGGCTGCTACAGATTGCTAGCCTCAAAGCCACTACACCATCCATTCCACAGAGAGCATGATCATAAATAATTATGATACAAGAAGCTTTCATCTTTATCTCATTTATATATCTATGCTGGAGGAATGGTTTGAAATTTCCTTCCAAGATTCTCTACATTTTCAGCATTGAGAATTTTAAACTTGTCCCCTGTCATTATATGCCCTATGTTAACTTTCATGGCCATAAATCCTCATTAATTGTTGATTCAAATTACTATGTTTTCTTCCAGGCAATCATTATATACTTACCTGAGGGCTGATGAATTGTCCAAAGGCCCAGCTCTTAAGTAAATTTTATTATACGCATACCTGTATTTAGTCAGCTATGCATGCCTGCTTAAGTAAGTCTTACTAGCACAAATTTCTAGTTGACTGGATTTTATTATAGCTTCAAGTGTTTTAATATGACTGGTTGTCTTATTGTTTAATGCCTCCTTCCAGAATGGTTTTAAAAAATAGATTGCCATTCTGCAGTGGGACCTCTTTCTCGTTAGCTAGTCTGATGGAAGTCCCATGAAAATGACATCATTGGTTGATGAACCTGCTTTACCATACAGCGTGAGAATGAATACGAGAGCTTGGACTATTTTCTACAAAACTGTGGGTCAGAGATGATTGTCGACAGAAAAGGGTCCCACAAGGAAGAGTCTTTTCCTCTGTCCCATTCACCCTCAAACACGTCAGATTTCAAATCCACATCTGAGGCCTCTCATCTGTAGAAGTTCTTGGCTGACTCCTCCACCGTGGGCTGCATTGACAGGAAGCTGAAAGAGATTTTGAGAACTTAATGAGGGTCTTCGCTGCGTTGGGTGGTCACAACCTGCTGCGACTAAACATCAGGAAGACTGAGGCTGGCCAGGCTCTATGTGTCTCTTGACAATAAGCTGGACCGGACAAATAAGACAGACGCCCTCTAAGAATAAAGGACAGAGCAGACCTTATTTCCTGATGAGGGTCTGGTCCTGTGCTACCTAGAACAGACCCTTAGTCATGTTTTATCATTCAGTGCTATCTAATGTCATCTTTCTTGCTGTGGTGACATGGGCTCAGGCAATGTTCATCGTCTTATTAAGCTCATCAAAATGGCTGAATCAGTGACAGGACTATCCCTTGACAGTGTTGGTGCTGGAAGAAAGGATCGGGGTGAAACTTGTTACAAATATCCATGTTCATGCTCTTGACCGTGCATTTTCATGGGGCACCATTAGTCAGCATCAGGAGCACCTTCCTGCCAAGATCCACCTACCTCCATAACACCTAGCACTGATGAACTGACCCTGAATCAACTTGGTCTATATATCTGTTTGATCCTACTTATTGTAGTAAATTTGTTCAGCTACGTGTATCTTTTGTATTGTATTTATATTGTATTGCATTTGTTAAAATGGTTCTTTTTTTGGGAATGTTGCATCATTGTTAAACTGCATGCATTTGCTCAGACTTGCTGCAGAAAAGCAATTTCCACCCTGGGGACAAATAAAATATATCTACCTACTTACCTACAAAAAGTCCAATGATATCCAAGTTAACTTGATGTATTTATAAAAACTAAAATAGTACAAGTTGTTCCTGTTAACATTTGTCTCGCCTCCCAGTGCATCTTCTGCCCGCTGTCTCTGGTGATTTTCAAACCATGAAACCATTGGTTCCTTCTTGGAGGTTTTCTACATTCACCAATAAGAGAGAAGTGAACTGAGTTTTGAGGGCAGTTTATTTCGGGTGATATGGAGAGAAAGATCCAAGGTGCAGAGGGTGTCATTTGTTTAAGACTGTTCTGTTTATAAATGACAGACATTCTATGTCTAAATCATAAGCTCTTGTAAATGACTCTTACGCCCTAAAAAGGACATTATATATTAACTGTATGTATTTTTAATTTCTGTACTTCTGTGGGTTATACCATGCGCTCTTCCAGCAAGTTTGCACTTCCTTACAAAACAGATGTGGCACTCATTCTCAGTAGCACAAATTTCATTGACAAAACGTTTAACGTATGCATCATAGGCCTGGTTCTGCCACAACTTCCAAAGAGCGGACAGCAACGTGTAGCAAATAAGGAGTAATTGGGAAAAATAATCTTCACGCATTAGCAGAAACAACCTGTGTAATTGAGTCCTAATGGAAAAAAGAGCCATATGCTTCTTCTTGTGCCCATGAGAAAATTCTGAATGGATTTAAAAACGCAATTCAATTAATGTGTAGTGGCTGTGTCACTGGAATTTATAGAGATTCAATTACATTATCTGCTCGGCTCTTACAAGAATTGACTATTTGCCAGGTGTCTAATGGATTCTAGACTAATGTGCTGGCTTAAAAGTTGACCTTGCATCTTCTGTAGCCAATAAAATGGTTGGGCTTGCAACTGTATAGAGCAGTCAGGAAGCCGCCCAGTGTGTCTAGTCATAAACAAACTCCAGCCATTGTACATCAGGCATCTTAATAAATAGGACATGTCTTACCCAACTGGACAAGCTAGTTTTTTTATTATTATTATTATTATTATTCTTGAATGCTTCTGCTCTCTCCAGGCAATCTCTCAGCAGCTGAGCGTGGATTAAATAAAGGACGATATCCCGTTCTTAAATAGGATCCATAAGATAATAAGTCAAACTAATTTTGTGGAAAATTATACTGTAGAAAAAAAGGAACATGCTGATTTATCAGCTGATTTTGTCACATAGCAGGTCACTGAGGAGTTAGATTCCCTATGTTGTAATGATGTTGAAAGTCATAGATTGTTGAACAACAACAGCGAGTTTTTCATAGCCAGTGAGTCTACAGAATTTTCCTGCTCAAAAATGTCAGTCTTTACTAACTCCCAGTTTCGGTTTTTGTGGTCACCACACACCTTTCAAGTTGCCATGCTGACTCGAACCCTAGCCCTTTCCTGAACCTTTCTGTGTGCTGTGTGTAGTCACATGATGTGCAGTTTGCAGGAGCAAGTCGTTTGCATTATTAAGTTGGTGTAGCTAATCCACTGTCCGCTGAGTGTATAGGTTAGTGAGATGCTTATGTTTTTTCAATTGTGCATCCAAAACAAACGATTCAATGAGTATAGGGACCCATTTAATAGTATAATAACCTCTAGTATAATGACCACACTCAGTCATTAATGCAGACTCCTGAATTATTTTAAATGAGATTTCTGGAATTTTGTGGTTTTACAGGAAATTCATTTTTCTTACGCGGACAACTATGTCAAGTTTTGAGAACTAACTAACCTGTAGTTTTAGATCATTTTTGACATATACCAACCATATATACCTTATATGTCTTAGATTACAAGCATGATTTTTTTATAGCCAATAAACAAATAGATTCCTAAAATAAATTAAAATAAATTCTTACGAATAGGAAAAGCAAACCTGTAGATAGCTATGGAAAGGTATTAGCTCAAATGTAACTATTGGACAAAACGTACTTTACTACCTCATTTAGTATGGTATTCAAGGGAACTAGGCAATGGCAAGAGTATTGTGTATGTAACGTGTGGCTATAAACAGTGGATGGGCAGTGGACGCGGAAGTGATTAACTTGGGGTTACCAGTGATAAACATGAGCCTTTAAACATAAAGTCATTAATGGCTTTTGAATAATAAACACTTTGGCATATTCCAGGATGACCCACTCCTGGAAACGGGGCTGAATTTCCCCAAGGCTTGAGAAAGAGCACCTCTGTAAAGTCTTTGAAATTCTTTATGGTTAGATTCAGTCAGTACCAGCCAATTCCTTCTCAATAATGTTCAAATATTTAAATACAGCTTTGTCACATTCTTGACACCTTCAACTTCTGGTGTTCTCATATTTAATCCTCAATGCCCTGCTATTTAGACAATGTAATTCTCCACCTGCAGTTTAATGCCTGGTGTTAAACATTACTGCCTGTCATAAGTGGAGTAAGATTTGTACTTCTGAAAAAAAAACCTTTTAGTTTGACATTTTAAGATGGCTGCATGTGGCTCAGTTAGGATGCTGTGTATGTAAGCAAAAGGTTGCCTCTTCCAAACCGACATTCGAGTTCACCATTGGCAAACTGCCAACCCCCCCCAAAAAAAATAAAAAAATAAAAAAATGGTCCAGGAACCTGTTAACTAACTGTGTAGCTCAACAAGTTCAATACTATGCTAGCAATGCAAAAATCATGTTTTTGAATTCTAGGGGGCATGTATAAATTGTAACCCTTCAGATGAAAGCCTCAAAGAAATGAGTTAAATGGTCCCACAGTCCCACAAGCATAATACAATGATGGATAGTTAGGAAAAAAAATTGTTGTGCTGTTTTTTTTCCATTTAAATGTGAAACTACTTCCTTCCTCGGGACATTATTTTGACCAGAGATGGAATCAACCAAAATATTACATGTAAATGCACTCCTTGATATATCTACATCTGCATTTAATGTATATAACTGTGGTATCCGACAAGCCAAAATATTTAGGAAAAAATATTTGATGCTGCTCATCTACTTAGTTGCTGACAATATAAATAAACAATACAATAGAGGTGCATACTGTATATGGGTGAGCAGGAGAAAAAAAATGCTGAGTTTTTTGTTTATATATATATTTCACAGGCTAACAAAACATGCTGTCACGCCCACAGCTCCAGGTCGCTCACTGCTCTGAGTCCAACAGACAGGAAACCACAGGAAAATGGTAACTGTCAACTGGACAAGGGGACAGGCAGTTCAGAACAAGACCTGCAGGGGGACTCGGGTTTGGAGAATTGGAGGAGCCAGGTCACGGGAACCAGGACACGGGAAATAATTAACAAATCTGGAAAATCCAGACATACAGGAAATGCAGTCCTGTCTCAAGGATGTTGGAATGCATGACTAGACTTTATACAACAACATGACTGAGCTGGTACTCAGTATATATAGAATTGGCATTTTTTTGTGCAGAGTAAGGCCACAAGGATCACCCCCCGCCCCATCCCAAAACAATACGGTGTCGCAGAAATTTTGACTGGAGACGTGTATAACATACCATAGAATTCATAGAGTAAGCTAACTGAACATAAGCCATTGTTGTGGCCATTATGTACTGCAAAAGACTCAGGCATTTTCTCTAAGTGCTGTTGATTCCTCTTGATAATGGTAGTAATGTGGAACGGCATAAAATATTTTACAGCAAGGACAACCATTCAACCGATTATTAGTAGCTACATTGTAACATCTATTCAGAACCACTGCAAGTCTTTATATTAATTATGGCCCATGTGTTCGCATTCAGAAAGTTGGTAACGGTCTTTTTCAGTATCAGTACGATAATCAGCCTTAAATGCTGTGGGTCAATTGCGTAAGCTAAAATGGTGCTGGTTATTTTTTTTTAACAAATACTCAAGGAGTTTCATGCTGATCCTCAGATTATCTGAACCATTTTGTTCTGACCTGTTTCTCTGATGTAGTCTGACTGATCTATCTAATCTGCAATATCAAAAGTGAAATAAAGTTTACATCGACTGCTCCATAAGGCCCTGAATGTTGATTCACCACAAAATCTAAATAATCACATTACTTTGAGATCTCATAATAATGTTAATTTTTTTTGACTGAGATTAATTTTCTGGCTGCCCTTGAGGATGAATTATAGTGTGCGTTTATAGTGTACATCTACCATCTGCATTGGGGTTGGTACAGTTGTCCCATGATAGAATAACTCAATTTCATCAACACTGAAATGCACTGAATCTAATAAGTTGCTCATATGATTCTGATCTCTGCAAGCACCCAGTCACCCAGCCTTCTGCCAGAGCACGAGATGGCATGTGCTCCACTGCTTTGTGAACATGACTATTGGAGGTATTCACTGCTTAATAGACATAGAGCAGCTCGCCAGGAGAGCTGCAAGTGTAATTTGTCTGCCTTGGGGTGACGGATTGTGGATGCACGCCAGACCTCCAAAGTCCCACATTTATTTGCACCCTCCTCTACCATCAAAATCTTACCGTTCAGCACTTTCTTTAGTGTGACAATAGCGGTAAATGCTTGAGATAAGCACGATTTACGGTCCGCAACCAGTCCAGAAAATCTCGAAGGATGCACGAGTGCATCCATTCATTTTCCCATAACTGCTTACCGTCGCGTGGCATACGCATTAAATTAATTTTCTTTGCGTTTTTCTCAAGCCTAAATTATCGACCATTGTGAAAATGTAAAACATGTTCATAGTTCCAACCGCAAAAGGTATTTCCAGTCATGCCTTGGGAATGAAGCTAAATTGTGAAACCTTTTAATTTCCTGTTCGAGATGTAGTAAATGAGTGCATTATTAAGCCATATTATTATGGTAAGGCAAATAAATTGCATTTACATTACTTTGAACACTTATTTGTTTAGTCGATACTTTTGTCCAAAGTAATGCAGAAGTGAGGCAAATAGTACATTACATAAATGTATTGTAATTTATGTATAAGCACAGGTGAACTGGGATTTATTTTTATATATAGATATACAATTTGTTCTTTCTTTTGGCATTTTATTTCTGCACTCTGCATTGTGAAAGGTGGCATGGTGGCTAAATGGGAAATACTGCCACCTAAATACTGCAGTTTGAATCTCAGCCCTACTCTCTACATGTGGAGTGTGCATGTTCTCCCCATATTGCGTGGTAGGGGCGATTCTGGGACTTTTTAAGGTGGGGCCCATAAAAGGGGGCCTGATACATACAAAGAGGCCAATGTTATTATTAGTTAATGATATGTTTTGAATCAGTGAGTGACAGGGGAAGGGGCCAGTCAGCTTTCAGCTCCCACCCCTATATGTAGCTGTTTTGCTTGGATTTCCCCTGTTATTTGGATATTCTAGTTTCCTCCTGGAGTCCAAAGCAGTTTGATGTACTTCGAAATCACATAGCTAGAGGGTGTGCATGTGTACCTTATCATGGAGTAGCTTGTGCCCTGCGCTTCCGGGGAGAGGGTCCTCTGCTGGGGGGTATGGCAGATGGATGGCCAACGTGCAATGTCTTTGTTGAGAGAGATATACAGTAAAACCTATTTAATGTGGCGGGGTTGAAATGCCATATGCATGTGAGCTTTTGCAGCTTCATTTGTGGGTTACGCTGTAATACAGTCTTTTTTTGCTTGGAAACAAATGGAGAAGAAGAGGGGAAACTGGAACATCTATAAACAATGAGACCTAAAAATATGGAAACCATTGTATCCTTTATTTGTCTTCATGATTTGGAAACGGAGCCTTTAAATGAAATCTAACCCTAATTTAAGTGGGCTCTGATCTTTTTTGGGGTCATCATTAACAGATTTCCTTTTGAAACAACTTCTTGAATAGACTTATTAGCAGTGTAATAGATCATAGTGGCTTGCACAGGGAATTGTGCATTAGGATGAAAACATTACCAGGATGGCGAGATGCGTTTTCCTTACCCCCCGGGCGCCTGTATTTATTCATCCAGATATCGCCGGGCTCTGCAGTTATGTTCTTGCTGGAGGCGGATGATCGAGCACAGTTTAAAGATTTATAGGGGTTAAAGTGTGAGCATGGAGAAGCAGCGACCAGGGCAGGGAGCATTCTAACATAACTTTCACAAGTTAACGTTTTACATTTTCGGTTTATTCTTTTTTTAAAAAAACATGCTGGTCAGGTTAACTGCATGGGTAAATACTTTTAAATTATTGAATAAAAATAAATGTAAAGCAAAGACAGTGGTTTATAATCTGAATAGTGCCATCAAAACCTGCACCTTTTGCTGTCTGAATAGGAGGGTGCCACTGAAAAACTTCTACAATTAAATATTCTAATGTATATGGACGGGGCTGTGATCTAAATAAAATGATTTCAGCAGTAACACTTAGAAAACTCTTTATTGTCTTTAATCCCAGTAATTTTGTTTATATGTGTCTTTCTGACTTACTGGATGCTGCAGGGAAAACTGTACGGAAAGGGAATATATTGAATACAATATTAAAATAGGTATAGTTGCTGTATTTGTGTGTTATTTTGATTGTGTTTTTTCCAACCAATTAGAAATTATATAAATGTTCCAGTGATTTATATAAATGTAGTATTAAACAGAAGAAAATAGACAGAGTCAGAGAATTGTGTTGATGGGTAAAACATGATCAAATGACCTGTGTTCGCTAGTAAGCTACTTCAGTGCCCAGCTTAATAATGGCAGACATCCTGTGTTGTTTACAATATAAGTGAATATAGAAAGACGGAATTTTGGCCTACATATCGACAAATAAGTATAAACATAAATGATACAGACATGTCTAGTTAAGTGTGCTTTAAGCATTAAACTTTGGGGGACAATGCACACCATGTAACTTTCATATTATTTGTTTTTATACTCATTTATTTATACTAATTCACCGCCAGTACTGTTGAACATTAAGTGCACGCACAAACATTGATA
>JAODLC010000001.1:26896034-26922286 GCA_026781145.1 Hippopotamyrus pictus
CGGAGCAGTTTTGAGACTTAGCGTAAATTGCCATAGCAACTTGTCTCGACTAAAACCTACCCAACTTTCGTAGTACGAGTTAATCGCAAAGTTACACCACACGTCATCAAGTTACTTGCAAAGTTACCCCGATAAGCCAGTTACCCCGCTTCGTAGTACAGTTAACTGGGCTTCCACAATGGTTTGTTGATATCACCCTGGCCATAATTTCCTGTACACCCGATAACCTCTAGAATTTTGTACTTGTTGACAGCGTCTTGCACAGTTTCTCTCATAAACTGAATTGATTCTCATCCTTGTGCAAATAAGTACTACCATTAACAGTGAGCAAAGGGCAAGTATTTCAATGTGTTTACCAACCCACCTTGCTAATAAACATGAACTTTGACCGTCCAGCAGGTGTCACACATGAGAATCTCGTACAAAACTTTTTTGCAGGTCATACAGGAATGAGTGACGGGGGTATGTTTAAAACATCGTACATCTCTTTGAACTTGACACCCAACAAGAAATTCAATTCAATGTTGATATTCATTCTGATTGTTTCATCTGACCACAACAACAAGTTTAATGTGTTATATTTAACATTTCCTTCCACAGAGGAATATATACTGTAGCTTTGGTGTTTCCATGAATGTTTAAAGGGCTAATATAAGGCCATACGTTTTAGACACGGCGCATTGCTGATAAGACGCGAGAGTTGCCTAATAAAGCCTCGTGGAATTATAAGAATTACATTTTGTAGCCCTTTCAGGCAATAAAAAGAGGAAGAAAAAGTAGAGTAACCTGCCCCGCATTCAGATGAATGCTAAATTCGTGCGTATGGGTCATGACCACCAGGTGATGCAGTGATTCACTGGGATGCACCACACACCTCCACGATGAGCGTTTGAACCTGCCCGCTGCTCCACGGGTGTCTTCAAACAAAACATGTATGCAGTGAGGATAATCACGGCTAAAGTCAATCCCTGCATAGAGTTGAAGTTTCATGTACAGTTGAAGAGTGGTGTCTGTGCTGATACCATTTTACCTTGGCTGGCACAGAGTTTCAATGTGTAATGCCCTCGATGGGGACATGTCTCCATCGTCCATCCCTAAGTCGTCACCATGGATGGCGATTCAAATCCCTTTGGGTGCTTCAAGTTTGCATGTACTTCCTGTGTCATGTGCGTTTCCTCTGGATGCAGTCCAACTGACATGCAGTTAGGCTATCTGGTGTCTCTTTCCAAAATTCTCATTAAGTAATATAGATGGTGTGCTGTCCCATTTATGGCAGCCTGAAGACTGATAGATAGACGCACTTATGAGCAATCTAGATACTCTATAATAAGAAACCCACAGAAACATATAGAGATCTGCAAGGGCATACATTTGGGTATGGACATTAGGGACAGGTCTCTCCTAATATTATGGGGATACCGTGTCTGTTTAGGGAGGGCGGGGGTTCAGGGCTGATTTGGTTCCTATGTTGAAACCAAACCTGTACCTTTCCACATCTGGGACACAGAAATGAAAACCTGCAGATATTATGTTATATAAGGTGATACCTCATTTTATACTGATTTATCTGAAGCCTCATTTCTCAATTTCGTTGTCAATTGACAATGACAATAAAGATTCTTATTCATTATGAAAGAGAAAGCTGATCTGATATAAGGTGTTACAGGCAGAAGTGGATAGTTCAGGTCCAGAAAGTAAAAATCCAGACCAAGATTTTGTTTCAACCAACCAGTTCACTATAGAGTACCCAACTGGTTGGTTGAAGCAAATCCATGATCTGGATTTTTACATTCTGGATCTGAACTATCCATTACTGGTTACATGTAAATTGAAACTGGACAGTTGCTGTAGAGTTAAAGCTATGTTACTACACAGTGGGGTAACCACACAGGTAAGGTGTGCACCCATTCAGGTCACCCTGCCTGTGGTTTGTTTTTGTTTTTGGCTACACCGCACTGTCGTACCTAATTCACCCAGTGCTGAAATATCAGCCCGCCTCCTGTCCTCTCGTTCCCGTGTCACATGGCTCAGAGAGCCTCACACAGGCTGATATTCACTTTCATTCAGCTTGACTGCAGTTCCCTACAAACCAGACTCACCCCATACCTTTCCTCCAACTGTTTATCTACACTTGCTAGTTCACAGTACAGTCTCTCTTTGGTCGTGTGCCCAATATAACAAGCATAACCTTCAGACTTCCTTTTTAGCTAAAACAATAGCCTGTTATGTTAGTCTGCAGTACAATATGAACTCTGAGTTCATAGAAACGTAAAAGGAAGAAATACGTTGATTTCTTTCACAGGAATAGGAGAGATTTCGGTGCTTTTCTTAAAAATCCTGACATTCTTTGGTGTAGCTATCACAGTTATGCAGAAAATGAGTCAGAGCTCCCTCCAAAAACAGGTCATAACTCAGAGTATGATAGCCCCAGACAGACTATGTGTGTAATATCTACCATATAACATTAATCCACAATTGACCACTTTAACACTATTCATATATTGCTAAATTGTATTTTGCATAATTTAAACGGCATCCCATCTAGGGTGTGTCCCTGCGCCTTATCCTGCCTGGCATAGGCTCCTGGCCCCCGTGACCCTGGCCAGGATATGCAGTGGGAAGATGGATGGATCCTGCATTCTGGTAAGTATGATCCAATATTATTCAGACACTGCGTAAGTTCTAAAGACACCAAATGCTGGACAATGGAGACCATGACAATAGAAAGCAGAATTCTCCATATGTCTGCATTTCATATGATTGCCTGACATGATACAGATGTCTGTATAGCAATGGAAAAGGGGGAATAGTGCTAGAAAGAGATTACTTTCTAAAACTTTACCCCAGTTTTACTGACAGTAAAGCTGGATTGAATTGTGACCAAATTACCTCAGAGGTTACCATCCTGACTGCTTGAGAGACAGAATGTCCCCACAACATCATAAATATCTGTTTTTTTCCCCTTTTGGGGACCTTATCGGTGACTGCTATGAAAGAACTAAAAATGCAAAAACTATATTTTGCTTGGTTACTTATGGCTATGGTTAGGGCTGGGTAGGAGTTCAGGTTGTCATAGTTAGCATTGGCATTTTTAGAAGTGAATGAGCGGTCCCCATAAGGATAGGTATACCCAACGTGTGTGTGTGTGTGTGTGTGTGTGTGTGTGTGCGTGCATGTGTGTGTTTTTTACAAAACAGTAAGCTGTAAGACTGTATATTTGTGATTTTATATGGAGGCAGTAGCTCTTATGTGACTGCAATTTTAATGTCAAATGTCTCAGGAAACCGCTGTCACTTTTAGTGATAGTTTAGTGGTTGCCTCTAATGATATGTGCATGCAAGACAGACTTGGTATATCAAGGAATGAGACACTCAGATTACCAGCATGAGAAGCTTCGGGCTACTGGTAGTTTGGGTTTATAGGTTGATATCATCTATAAAAGTTCCCACCATAGAAATGACTAACTCAAGAAAAAATATGTGGGTATTTTTCAAGGTATTACTGAATTGCAGAAGCTGATGATATATTTGGCTATTCAATTACTGCATTTATATCCTGCAATGGACTGGCATCATCCAGAATGTTCTCTTGCCTTGTGCCTTGTCATGTTGCTAGGAATGGACTGTAAGTGCTGTCCTGTACTGGATAAGTCATTTGAGGATTTATGCATGGGTTGATAGATGGATGAAGAGCTTCTCTCTCAGACGTAAAATCAGACATATACAGACTGAATTTGCATGCTGTACTGTAAATGTGGTTACGATCACTTTCCATGAACAAATGACCTTAACTTAAGGGCTTCAATTTGCATTACGAAATACATTCTTGCTTCTTAAATTTACACATACTGTACTGTGATTTGCATTATAGGTGGAGTACAGTTAATAAATGTCATAACAGAAGAATCTATGTGAAATAATATTGTCATGCAGACAGATTCCTCCTGCGTATTAGGAAATATTGCGGTTAGCTATTTTAATTTATTGACTTTTAAAAATGTCTTTCTGGCTGTGTGATGGATCAGTGAGGGCCGTGATCCCTGGGAAAGACTTCAGACTCACCTGGACCCTGTCCCAGATAATCAGTTATCTGACAGAAAATGGATGGATGGATGGATTGATGGATGGATGGAAGGATGGATGTCCAGCCTTCAATATGATTCATGACAGTGCTATTGTTCGGCAAACACCTCAGGTAATGATTCACATCTTTCCTTTAAACATTCATCGAAACACCAAAGCTACAGAGATGCTTAGGATTCAGTGCTGCTAGAATGATGCAAAAACCCAAGAGATGTAGAAGACTGCATGGACTCGTCTGGCATTTCCAATGACTCTTTAAACAAAGTCTTAATGCTACTGCCATTTTTTAGTTAATGTTCACTGTACCCTGCACTGCCACTGGGAAGCTATGCCACATAAATATGTAATATTAAAAACATAAACACGGGGCAGCATGGCATAATAAAAGGAAGTACTGTACAGTATATTTATTTCAAAGTATTATAGATTGATTTTACCAGCTAATGTTGTGTGTTGTGAGTCACTTTGGTCATTTATCCAATTTTAGTGATTTACCAACGAGCTGTCATACGATACAATTTATTTCTATATTTATGCCGGGATTATTTGGATAAGTGCAGAACAACGTCAGAGAGAAGGTCAGAACGGCTCATCAGTTACTTCAGAGGCAAATATGAGATCATGCTTGTCGAAAAGAAATATCTTCACTGTGAGTAAAAAAATGTATTAGTAACCCAGCTTTTGGCTTGTCAGGTTATGCTGAAACCGGTAAACAGACTGCACATTCCCAAAGTCCTTATTGTTCACCTGCATTTAAAGAGTAGTTTTTTTGAACAATTGATATAAGATTTAGAGATATTGCTGTAAGTATTTTCATCTTTTATAGCAACTATATCAAAGCTTGTAGTCAAGAATTAGCATTTAAATAGCTTTTAGTTAGCTGGTATTATTATTTGGGGCGGTGCCATGGTTAGTACCTTTACCTCGCACCTCTGGGACCGGGGTTCGAGTGCTTCACCTGGCTCTGTGTGTGCCATTTGTGTGTTCTCCCTGCGTTTTTGTGGGGTTTGCTCCAGTTACCACCGCCCACAGTCCAAAAACATGCTTAAGTCAATTGGAAATGTCTGCCTTGCCAAAATTTGCTGTCCCGTCCTCAGTCATTCCATGGCTTCCTGTTCTGTCCTCAGTCATTCCATGGCTTCCTGTCCCGTCCTGTCATTCCATGGCTTCCTGTCCCATCCTCAGTCATTCCATGGCTTCCTGTTCTGTCCTCAGTCATTCCATGGATTCCTGTCCCGTCCTGTCATTCCACGGCTTCCTGTCCCGTCCTCAGTCATTCCATGGCTTCCTGTCCCATCCTCAGTCATTCCATGGCTTTCTGTCCCGTCCTATCATTCCATGGCATCCTGTCCCGTCCTCAGTCATTCCATGGCTTCCTGTCCCGTCCTCAGTCATTCCATGACTTCCTGTGCCGTCCTGTCATTCCATGGCTTCCTGTCCCGTCCTCAGTCATTCCATGGCTTCCTGTCCCGTCCTCAGTCATTCCATGGCTTCCTGTCCCATCCTGTCATTCCATGGCTTCCTGTCCTGTCCTCAGTCATTCCATGGCTTCCTGTCCCGTCCTGTCATTCCATGGCTTCTTGTCCCGTCCTCAGTCATTCCATGGCTTCTTGTCCCATCCTCAGTCATTCCATGACTTCCTGTCCCGTCCTGTTATTCCATGGGTTCCAGGATGGGCTCTGGGACCCTGTGACCCTGCATGGGAGAAGTGGCTATAGAACAGGGTTCCCCAATTAAGATGTGTTTGAGCAGTAAAACCTGCAAACTGTGCTTAATTAACTTTCCTTTATTTCCCTTAATGGCATTTGATAGTGTACTATAGAATGCTACATGTCACCCATCTATCTTTAGAAGCACTTACAGTGTGTGTCAGTTTGTTTATAGGAGGCTGCCTCAGGCTGTGCTTGGGTCACTGTTATATATGACAGCTGTCATATAGACAGACAATCAGATCAAAGTGAGGAGCCATTATTTGTCAGGGGAAGACCTGTCCCGACTCCTCCTAAAGCGGCGAGAATCGTACGGCACCGAGCTGTAGAGTAAAGGTGCTTTACGCAGAGCTTGACACTACGAACAAGACAAGTGAGGCAAAACGTAACGTAGTCTTCAGTGCGACACTCAAGTGCAGAAGACTGGTGAGCACAGGAGATAAGTGATGATGATCAACCAGGAGATGGGAACCATGAATAAAAAATCAGAAATCCTAACCAGCAGGAGACGATTAAGGTCACCCATTCTCACGCCCGGCTCCGTCCGATTCCCATGTGTGCCACGCCCACCTCGTTACCTCGTGTTCATACCTGATTGTTCCCACCTGTTGCTCGTTGAACTCTGCTTGTCCCGTGTATTTAGTCCGCGTCTCGGTTAGTTTCCCCAGATCCGTCATTGTCGAATGTCCAATCCCCGTGTGAGTGCCCGTACTGTTCATTTTGCCTCCAATAAACCCCGTACCTCCTTCTACCTGGCTGCTCTCGCCTCCCTTCCCTGCTCGCCGCTCACGTGACATGACACCCATCCTCATACCTAAATCTGTTATTATTATGCACTCGACTGCAAATCCTAGACAGGACACAAGGCAGGGGTATGCTCCCCTTGTTTGGCTGCTGCAATTTTACCGTAATACTTCTCCTTTGTTCTCATAAGTCTCATTCTCTTCAGAACTAACTGATGCACCTGAATAACATAGATTATTAGCAGCGGTGGAAAGTTCAGGTTCAGAAAGTACAAATCCAGATCAAGGTTTTGTTTCAACCAACCAGGTAAGCTTACAGAGTCACATTTGCAGAGTACTCTACTGGTTAGTTGATACAAAATCTTGGTCTGGATTCATACTTTCTGAACCTGAACCTTCCACCTCTGCTGATGGCCTATTTTATTCATCTTATTAATGGCCACTTGTGTCCACAATGTCATACTTACGGCCATTTCCCAAAGTCACATCTGACTTCCCATGTCATATCAGAGGTAATGCTTATCCATCCATCTCTCTTAACTGTTTTTCTAGCAGTCACAGTGGCCACTATGGCCAATTTAGAGACACCAAAAGATACAATAATTTATTTTTGGAAATGTAGACAGAAGACCAAAAACGAAACCACAATTCAAAGAACATCTCAATAAAATCTCTGGAAAGTGGTTTCGGTCTTACTTTCTATACATACTTTGGGATTACTGATCCAGTACCAACAGCGAATAAAAACAGCTGGGGGAGATGTTCCTGCTCACCATTCCAGTAAAATTCAATACTCAGTTTTATGTCTATGGTGAACAGCCTAAGGTGCCCGAAGTTCTGTGTAAACTGAAAAGCAGTAACACAGACGGTGGCTTAAAAGGCTTGCCAAACCTTCTCTTATTATTATGTTTTGTTATCATGTTTCTAACATGCAGCAAAAACACTGAAAGCTTCCATTTTAGCTAGATATAAGTAAGGAAACATTCAACTGTGCAGTGTTAACAGCTGATAAAAGAATTAAATTTCCATGGTGCACCTTGCTGTGCATACCATCGAAGATCCATCCTTCCAGTGGTATATGAGCATTGTTTACAAGGCATTAAAATATGTCATATAACCAGTCTACATGTTTCTGTCTATATTTAGCTACCTTTTTCAAAATCACCTGTTTTACATATTTATATTTTCCTTTGCTGGTAAGTCAGTTTTACCCAGAATAAACAAGAGAGGTATGTGACAAGACGTCGCTAATTTTGCTTTCGGGAAAAAATGGAGGCATTATGAAAGGAAAAGGAAGTCGATGAAGACCTGCATCCTTACCCGCAGGCAGGAATAAAGGGTATCCCTCAGTATAAAGATCAAGGTCTTTTCTGAATATTCTATCGACCATTGTGTGTATCAGCTGTGCTTTTTGATCGACTATTTAATGAACATTAAAGTATGTTTAATAAACTCTTTGCAGGTACTGACAGGATATTATACCCATGAATGGCATGTACCATTTATTAATTGAACATAGTTACTGCAAGCTATGTTCAGAATCATTCAGAGGGAGGTCAGGTTTCTGTATCATTATTAAGAGTGCTTCTAAAGTTAAAAAGGGTTTCTCTTAGATATTGGCCAATTTATTCCTTAGCTAATACTATAGGTACCATTAGCTTTAACATTATCAATTTGCTTCACACTGAGTAGTTAATGTCTCTCAGTGAGTGTTGATGTCTCACGATCAGAAATGCATGTCAGTATCTAAGGCAGCAGAGCGTGAACAAACAACGAGTTCAGATAAGTGGGTTTTACTTCATTAGTTCTTTCACTGGGAAACTGAACAGGTCACTGGGGACAGACAGGCAAGATAAAGCAGCCTGGGAATTTAATATTTTTCCATCCACCAGGTGGGGGGGGGATTGGGCTCCCCTAGGTATATTTTGCTACTGACAGGGGGGACCCCAGGCATATTTAGGCGATCGCAGTCATATAGGCCATACAATGCCGGCATTAGGAAAGAAAGAATGGCTCCCACAAGATCGACCTATCGGGGAAATTCCTGTAGTTCCCCGGCCTGCAGGTGACTATATGCCTTCCATGTAAAAGAAATGTGGTCAGACACCATCAAGTGGGCGTTTGGTTTGCTTGGAATTGCAAAGATTTCATCACTTACAAATACCAGTGCAATCCAAGGACACATTGGCAATTACAACAAATGACTACAGAGGAATCCGAATACCCAGCGAAGGCATTCTTAGTTATATGATATCTTATATTCCTTATGTCCTCTCAGAAAAAAAAATCCCAGGAATCAGAAATGCCTCAGCTCAGCAGTTAGTTACCACGGCGAGGAAATGAACATGCACACCCCCCACCGACGGAGCCCAGACAGGAGTCGAACCCTGAGCCGTGGAGGTGCAAGATCTCCCACCAAGCCCACATGCTGCCAGGAGAGGCCTTCAGCACCGCTTATTCAGAATAAGCAGGCGGTCAGGCTGAAGCCCTGGCATGGACCTTATTGGGATCAGGAGCCTCAGAAACACCTACAAGACTCTAAACCAGAGATCCAGGTTCACGTCAGTGGATGGAATGTACAATGGTGTCAGAATGACCTTTATGTAACCACATATTGGAGGAAGTGATTGGAAGCCAGTCACTGGGACTGTCACTAGAACTGCCGTATGCGTCGTGCCACTCTGGGTGGAATTAGGTATCATACTGAAGTGCTTGCTTTATATATTTTTTGCTAACCACACCCTACCACTATTCTAAGAGGTCCTAACTTTCACCAGAACTTTCATTACGATTCATGGGCAAAAAACAAGAAAAAGATCACAGAAGGGAGTGAATTTGGGAATGGGGTATCCTCACATCACCCTGATAAAAACAGCATCCTCTACCTGGTGCCTCTGACGTTCATCTCCTCGCTGCTGCCTCTGCTTTTTGGACCTTCTTGCCCCAGAATCCACACCAGTTGGCTGCAGTACTTAGCCTTCAACTAACTTCTCTAACAGAGATCCACCCTCCACACCCGCCACTCAGGACAGGGGATACAAGGCTCCCATAAGCAATCATTTAATTATTTAAACATGAATTACCCCATGGGATACGTTCTATCCTGGGATACGTGATATCCTCCGAAGTGTGGCTCAGTACGCTAAGCCTGAGATTGGACGTTAGTGGTATCCTCTGAAGTGTGGCTCAGTACGCTAAACCTGAGATTGGACGTTAGTGGTATCCTCTGAAGTGTGGCTCAGTACGCTAAGCCTGAGATTGGACGTTAGTGGTATCCTCTGATGTGTGGCTCAGTACGCTAAGCCTGAGATTGGACGTTAGTGGTATCCTCTGATGTGTGGCTCAGTACGCTAAACCTGAGATTGGACGTTAGTGGTATCTTCTGATGTGTGGCTCAGTACTGTACGCTAAGCCTGAGATTGGATGGTTGCTGACTCAGTCCTACTCTCAGCCAAACAGTCACATGTCTTTGGGCCTCAGAGTGAAGTGCACAGCACCCTGGGTGCTGTAAGGTAGCTGATCCTTCACCGTTACCCCAAACTAGCTCTCATCTGCATGTGTGTCTCATGGAGAGCAATTTGGGTCCATCTGAGTTTCCCCCCGGGGGTTAATAAACTGTCATTCTTCTATTTAGCTTAACACAAAGTAAGGTTCTTTACATTTCTTTACACCCTTGTTAGGTTAGATGAATAGTATGAAAAAGAATGTTATTGTTTTTGCTATGGGGAGTGAATGTTATAAAATGCTGGCACTGGCATCAGGAAATTGTAGTGCTGTGTAAACATTCTGTTGCATGTTAGAAAAAAGGCTACTAGAATTTTCTGAAAGCTTTTGTTAAGTCGTTGCATGGTGTCCACCATCTTCATGAAAGCCAAGAAGCTTTCAGTGTCTTGACACAAGCAGATGATTAATGTGAGTGGGGTGACGTCTGTAAAATGATTCACAATAACTTTCCACAATAGGAGTCATTGTAAAAAATAAAATAAAATACAATAGTTCAGAGGGACAGATGAAACTTTGCTCGGAAGATCATGAAGGAAAGTACTGTCAGCAGGTGCTATGAGAAATACGGCTTGTGATGAAACCACAAATTTAAAGTTAAAAGTTTAAGATCATTTTTGGCATCTTTAGGATCTCTGAAAAGGTTGGATCTCTTTTGCTTTGGAGTTGTTTTCTGTCATCCTGGGCTGTAGAAGTGAAATGAAGACCGCACTAGAATAGTCAAGCCCAAAACTGAAGTAGATTCTCCTGAAGGTAAGCCCATCCATCCATCCATTGTGCAACCCGCTTATCCGACTAGGTCGCAGGGGGTCTGGAGCCTATCCCGGAAGCAATGGGCACAAGACAGGGAACAACCTTGGACAGAGGGCCAGCCCATCACAGGGCACACTCACACACCATTCACACCTATGGCCAATTTAGGAACTCCAATCAGCCTCAGTATGTTTTTGGACTGTGGGGGGAAACCAGAGAAAACCCCATGACGACACAGGGAGAACATGCAAACTCCACACACATGTAACCCAGGCGGAGACTCGAACCCAGGTCCCAGAGGTGTGAGGCAACAGTGCTAACCACTGCACCACCATGTGAAGTTAAGTCAAAAAGGGAATTCCAACAGGTAAACAATCACAAATAGCCACCCAAATGAGATGGTTACTTGAAAAAAAAATGGTACTGTTTGAGCAAGACAAGGTTAAAGGAGTCCAGGAAATGTCTTCAGCAAGATATACTGATCTTTGAAGTAGGTCTGCAATCTAAGCAAAGGAGAACACCGGTTGGGTGGCATGGTGGTACAGTGGTCGTCTTGCACCTTTGGACTCAGGGTTTGAGTCTCTGTCATGACTCCATGTGTGTGGATTTTGCATGTTGTCATCGTGGTTCTTCCCCGGGGTACTGCGGTTTCCCCCCAAAGTCCACTAACACGCTGAGGTCATTTGGAGGTACCAAATTGTGACTGGTGTGTGAGTGTGCCCAGTGATGCTTTGGCACCTTATCCTAAGTTGTTCCCTGCCTTGTGCCCATAGGCTATGGACCCCTTATGATCCTGAGTTGGACGGATGGACGGCCTGTGCGTGTCATGTTAATTCTGTGGATTGATTGTTGAAAAAATAAGGAAGTGACCATTGCCTTACAGTTTACCTAATACACTGAAGTTTTTTTTTTTTTTCCAATAAGCATAGCCAATACAAACTTTAATTGAATGTTGTTTTTTGTCCTGAAGTCTTTTTCTCAAATAAGTAAAAATAATAATGATAATAAAAAATAAATTTGATCAGAGAAAAGCTATTACACAATGATATTTCTTTGGAAAATAAATAAAAAAAAAACTTCTTGCAATCGAAATTCCACATTGCAGAGGATCATGAATCTCGACAGAATTTCAATGCAACACTTTATCCCAGAATTGTTTGGTAGGTTCAATCCGGCCATGGTAATCTCTCCTGGGCTCCAAGTTCAAACATTCAGTCACATTCAAGGAGTTCTGAAGTAACTTGTACATGCTTGTCTTTGGGGAGCATTTGCAGGTGCCAAAACCAATACATTTGGGTACATTTCTATTAAAGGCTGGGCAATTTAAAAAGCAAGACAGCTGAATGCATAGAAAGCCTTGCTATCCAGTTGGTAATACCCTTTTCCCAATGCAGATTCCAATATTCCTATATATGGAAGACGTTCAACTGACAGAAGGGAAAACTATGCTGCCTGATGCAATGGAAGCAATTCCATGACATATGGTTTTGGGAAGAAAATGGGAATTTAGAACTGCCAACTCCCCTGGTGACTGGAAAGGGCCATTAGCTAAAGATTCTCCAAGAGAACCCCCCCTGGATGGGAGTTGGCAGTATTGCCCATGATGTCATATTTTGCCACCATCCTATTCACCGTAGCTGCCTCCATAAAGGGAGGTAGAGAAGATAACATTCTTTGACATCCTGTGCATCGACATGTATTTATGCTCTGTATGGTGAAATGATAAACTTCATATTTTCTCAGTTCATTTATATTAAAAACATTTCAGTAGCACGGGGTAACTGGCTGCTAGCTAGCTAGTGTATGCTTTACAATAAAAGCAGTACAATATTAAAACTAGTTAGTGAGATTATTTTAATTTAAAAGAATTCAACTAACCAGCTTCAGTAATTTAAAAAAAACTTTGCTTTGTTTACTTATTTTTCTTTGTATTTCAGCATTTTCTTCCCCGACGACAGAATCTTTTGACCATTTAGTTTTCTTGCCAATCTTGCTAATTCACTGATTGAGGAATGACAGATTATTCTGATGTTTAGTGGGGGCTGTGGTTGATTTTCCCATCAATATATTTTGATACTTCATTAGTGTAAATAACCGTAACATCATGGAACGTAACCACAGCTATTTATTCAGTGTTTTTCACTTGCTCCTTTGCACCCCCCAATGAAGCAGTTCCCTATCCAATCGGATATGTCGCCTATAGATCAGGCCAGCTCTGCTGGTCCTTTTGGAGGCAGCTACAGAGAAGAGGATGGTGAAAATTCGGAGGACATTGTGGTACATACTGCCAACTTCCACCAGGGGGGGCTCTCTTGGAGAATCTTTAGCCATTGGCTCTTTCCAATCCAATTGCAAGGAGAGTTTTCAATTCTAAATTTCGCCCAAAACCATATGTCATGGAATTGCTTCTATTGCATCGAGCAGCATAGTTTTCCCTTCCATCAGATGAACTTCTTCCATATACAGGATTATTGGGCCCCACTGTTGGCCACAAATAATCACTATACTAAATATTAAGTCAATGCCTTCCTTATTTAGGAGATGCTGAAGGACCATGATCTGCTAACAAGTTAGCTAGCTATGATCCTATGACTCTCTAGCTATTTATTTCATTTTTGAAACATTGTAGGGAATCAGGGCCCCAAAAATCACCTTTTGGGTGGGGTCCTGATGGAAGCACCCACCTTAAATTTAGGGGGTGAATACAGTTTCTGCTGGCACTGCAGAGTACAGTGTGCTAATTTACACAGGTTTTAGTAAAGCATGTGTTGCAGTTCTCACATTTTTTTACTTTTTTACTTCTTAGAGGAAAGATTATTCTTGTTTGGATTCAGAACAAGATTCTGGATCCAGCGGTGTTCGGGCAGACCGCCATCGCCCTGCCCAAACAGACGCCCAAAGCCCATTCGCCTGCCGCTCTGCTGCCAATATCAGTGGCCTGCCCCTTCCTGGAAACGCACCTGGCCCTTAAAGGGGCAAGGGTGCTTATGGACGCCATTCCATGAGTCCCCAAGGTCCTTAAAGGGGTGACGCCCGCTGACAAGGGGCAAACCCTAGCTGCACCCCCCATGGTTCCAGTGCCCATGGCGCCCTCTGAGGTTCCTGTGCCGCCGGTGTCCGCGGCGCCCCCCATGGCTCCTGTGCTGCTGGTGCCCGCGCCGCCCCCCCGTGACTCCTGTGCCCGCGGCACCCACAGCACCCCCGCGGGTTCCTGCTCAGCTCCCCGTGGTTCCTGCTCAGCTCCCTATAGTTCCTGTGCCGGCAGTTCCTGCAGCACCCCCCAAAGTTCCTGTGCCTCCTGCTTCATCCCCCCAGGTTCCTGTGCTTCCTGCTTCATCCCCCGAGGTTCCTGTGCCTCCTGCTTCGTCCCCCGAGGTTCCTGTGCCTCTGGCTCCAGTCCCCCTGGTTCCTGACCCTGTGCCTCCAGCTTCCATGGCCCCAGTCCCAGTCCCCGAGGAGGTCCCTGATTGCCGGACCACTGCTCCTCCATCCATAGTGGAGTTGGAGGAGGAACTTGAGTGGGACCCCTCCCTGACATCCCCAATGACTCCCCCTGTGACCTCATCTGCACCTGGGTCGAGTCCCACCCACTCTGCCCTCTGGCTCGCCTTCGGTCTCCCTGGTTACGGCTCGGCGGAAGCCTGCGGGTCCTCTGGTTCCAGCTCGGCGGTCGCCTTCAGTCCCTCTGGCTTCAGCTCGGTGGTCTCCGGTTCCGCCTGCAGCACCTCGTCGGCCGGCTGCGGTCCTGCCTCCGACGCGTCATCAGTCGACTAAGGGTCGACTGAGGGCTGTGGCTGTGCCTTCACCAGCCACGGCTACTGTTCTCTCCTCCCCTCCACCTGTGTCCTCTTCACCTTCCTCCTTGCCCCCTCCGTCAGTCCCTCCACCTTCCTCCTCGCCACCTTCGGCATTCCCTCCTGCTCCCTCATCGCTGCTGCCGAGGGTCCCTTCGGCTCCGACCTTGCAGGTTCCTGCTGCCCCTGCGGCTTCTGCTACTCGCCTGCTAGGGTTCCCTGTGGCTCCCTGTTTCCCCCGCCCCTTTGCCTTTGTGCCCCCTGTGTTTACTCCCCATCCCTCTGTGCCTTTGTTCCCTTCTAGTCCCTTCGTGCCTCCTGTGGGTGTGCCCCCTGGTGTTGTCCCGTCGTTGTCCCCCTCCTTGGGTTTTGTGTTCCCTTTTTTGGTGCCCCTGTCTGCATTCCCTGTGGTTTGCTGTTTGTTGTCCGAGTTGGTCTTTGTGTCTGTTCTGTCTGTCCGTGCTGTTCCCTGTGCCCCATTGATGTTGTTGCTTTTGTCTCCTCAGATGCTTTGTTAACCAAATTTACACAGGTTTTAATAAAGCACGTATTACAGTTCTCACATTTTTTTACTTCTTAGAGGAAAGATTATTCTTGTTTGATGGAGCCACCCAGCAGAGTTGCAGGTCACTGTGCATAAATTATACAGCTGACCGCACTTAGAGTTAGTGTCCTGCCCTGATTGTCTGCTCCTTCCATGTGCCACACCCCCCTCGTTAACCCCATGTGGATTCCCCGTGTTTACCAGCTGTTTCACATTGTCTTCATTAGTTTTGTGTATTTAAGTCCGCGTTTAAGTATGTTTGCCCAGTCTGGTCATTAACGTCATTGTTGTGCCTGTCTGCCCCTCTATCAAACCCCGCGTTTCACCGATTCCTTGCGTCCTGCTCCTCTGTCTTCGCTCTGTTCCCTGTAAGCTGTGACAGTTAGAATCTGAAATAAAATTAAAGTAAATTTATTGATCATAGGGGGAAATTCTTGTGCATACGGTAGCAAGCATATACATCACCGATGAAAAAACATTTAGTGCAAAGATAGTACACTTTTGGCGCTGGTTCTCAAATTTTGTTTGAAATTTAATATTAGCATAAAATAGTAACAGTGAATAATGACTTTTATGCCAATTTTGTTTTAGAGAAAGCATTTTTTAAGTAAAAAAATATTAGAAATACACTGTAACTAACTTTAATTGGAAAGTTATAAGAAGTTAACAGTAGCACGCAGGGAACTTGTGCACCGTGCCTGCACTCCCGTCATGCTAACCGACATTTTGAGTTGTTTACATTTGCTGATATGACACACCTTTCCTAAGAATCTTACCTACCACATGGGAATTTCCTGATGATATCAGTTCCTTTGGAAATCCCACTCATAAAATATCACAGGAGACGGATGTACACAGTCTGCTGACTGTTGGAGCCTTTATTTTTATTGTGTTTTTAACATTGTTAATCACTTGGTCTACTAAAATAAAAATCCCCTTTAGGGGGTACGCAATATTGGGTCAAATGGTAAGTCTGAGGAGCAGGGAATTCTGCAGCTACTCTTGTGACTTAGAACTCAGGAATCCTTCTCAGAGGCAGCTTTCCTGACCTCTCTCCCCCTCCCCCCACCCCAGTGATTCAAAAGTGAAAGAAATAGTTCTATAGTACAGTCAAAAGATCATACCTAGCTAGCTCATTAGCAGCACTTGCTCCTTCAACTCCCAGGTAAAGCACATTTTTATTTCATATATGTTGTAGTGACTGTTTGCGGCCAGCAGGGGGGGCAAACCGCTGAGGCACCATGCAAATGAGTGGTGATAAACACCACCCCTGACTCTTCTGGAAAAAGCTGTCTTTCGCATGGGCTCAGCAATGTATTTTAATAAATTCTCCATAAAAATCATTATATTATCTTGAGAATTTTAGTCATTCCAGCTTTTAATCATTTTTACTTTTTTCTGCTAATTTTGAGTCTGTTTTGGCAAATGAATTTGTTACAGTTATGACACAAATATGTAAAGATTTCAAAATAATAAATACATTTCTGATTTGGTTCTGTGCATCACAATACCTAACATGAAATCTTCATTTCCCTTCAACTTCTCTAACCATGCAGTGAATGACTAAACTGGGGCCAGTGTGTGGTTCAGTGGGCTAAGTCTGTGTGCCTGTAATGCAACAGTTGCTGGTTCAAACCCAGCCTCAGCATGTCTGTGGTTCCTTGAATAAGGCCCTTCAGCCCCAGCTCCCTGGGTGCTGCTATGGGTGGTTGCCCTTCACCAACAGCTTACTCTACAAAGAACAAGCTCAGGGAGGCATAAAGACAATTCCCCTGTTGGGATCAACAAGTTATTGATGATTATTATTAAAGCTCAGCAATGGCCCATTTCCTGTATATCAGGGGTGTCAAACTCCAGTCCTGGAGGCCCGCAGCCCTACACAGTTTTTGGTTCACCCTCATTTAACACACCTGATTCAACTCCTTGTGCTAATTACCACACAGCTCTTGAGCTGAATTAGTTGTGGTGGAACAGGGAAAGAACTAAGCTACACAGGGCTGCGGCCCCCCAGGACTGCAGTTTGAGACCCCTGCTGTATATGCTGATGTCTCAGCTCCTTCACCCGGCCACTGGCCCAGTCAAATGGCACTCTATACATGTTATCTCAATAGTTGATACACTTACTGAATGAATATAATGTGGTCAGCAATTACAGCAGCCTGTACACCCTGTAAACATTTGTTTAAAGTCAAATCAGATATTAAATCAGATTTTATAATTTATCATCATCTATTGGTTGGTTTAGAGTGAGATTTGCTGGCACTGGTTAAGCAATTGCAAATCTGGTTTAATCTGACGAAGTTCTTAGGGTTTGGGAATAAGCAGCTACTGTACAGCCATTTTGTTCTTGTGTACTTGCTTGATGCTTTCATATGATATTTGTGTTACCAAATAGGCACAGTGTCTACTACGAACATAAGAAATTCACAAACAAGAGGAGGCCATTCGCCCCTTCAAGCTCGTTTGGGAAGAACTCAACTAATAGCTCAGAGTTGTTAAAATCTTATCTAGCTCTGATTTAAAGGAACCCAGGTTTTTAGCTTGCAGTACACAGTAAGAGTATTCCATACTGTAAATACACGCTGAAGTGCTTTCTCAAATCCATTTTAAAATGTTCTCCCGCTAATTTTGACTTGTGGCCACAAGTTCTAGTATTTGAACTAATATTGAAGAAACTATTTGGCTGAACAGCCTGCAGACTTGTTTGAATCTTATAGACCTGGATCATAGTCTCCTATGAGTCTCCTTTGCTCAAGGCTGAACAGATTCAGCTCAGCTAACCTCTCCTTATAAGATATTCCTCTAAGACTAGGAATCTTTCTAGTAGCCTTATGTTGAACCCTTTCCAAGGCAGCAATGTCATTTTTAAGGTATGGTGACTAAAACTGCACACTATATTCTAGGTGGGGTCTTACCAAGGAATTATATAAATGTAACATCACCTCCCTTGACTTAAACTCCACACACCTAGAGATGTAACCCAACATCAACACACACATCGAGGTCTTTCTCATAATCAGCTACCTTTATTTCAGTGGAACCCATAAAATATCTGTCCTTTATATTTCTGCTCCCTGCATGGATTACCTTAGATTTATCTACATTAAATTTCATCTGCCAGGTATCAGCCCAGTTGCTAATTAAATCAAGATCCAATTGTAGCCGCTGTGCTGCTAATTCAGTATTTGCTACACCACCCACCTTGGTTTCATCTGCAAATTTAACCAGTTTACTGTATGTATTGGTGTCAATATCATTAATGTAAATTAGAAACAATAGTGGTCCTAAAATTGATCCCTGCGGTACCCCACTATGAACACAGGCCCACTGTGATATTGTGCCTCTAATAACTACTCGCTGCTTCCTGTCAGTTAACCAGTCTTCGGTCCAAGCTGCCACAGTTCCTAAAATCCCTGCCGCTTTGAGCTTAAGCAGGAGCCGCCTGTGGGGGACAACATCAGGCCTTCTGGAAATCTAAGTAGATCACATCATAGGCCTTTTTGTGATCAGTTTCTCATGTAGCTTCCTCAAAAATCTCGAGTAGATTAAACAGGATCTACCTCTCCTAAATCCACGTTGGCTATCCCTCAGAATGTTATTTGAATCCAGGTAATCTACCATTTTCACTTGGATTATAGCTTCCATTACTTTTCCAGTTATATAAGTTAAACTGATTGGCCTATAGTTTGCTGGATTACTTCTATCCCCTTTTTGAATATGGGCGTTATATTAGCATGATTCCAATCTGATGGTACCACACCAGCAGATAAGGATTTCTGAAATAGTAAAGTTAAAGGTTGCCTAATAATATCCCTCATCTCTTTTAACAAACAAAATTATTTTTGTATAGCGCGTTATCATAACATTGCATTGTCTCAAAGCACTTTACAGCATCCCCACCTAAAGCCCCCAGTGAGTAAGCCATAGGCGACAGTGGCAAGAAAAACTCCTTAGAAGGAAGAAACCTTGGGGGGGGACCAGACTCAAAGGGAGAGCCCATCCTCTAGGGGCCGGCAGGGAGAACCAAATAGGATTTTTAAAACTATAGGTAAGATGCCATCAGGGCCCTGTGATTTATTGTTTTACAAAAAGTACATTAAGGGTACAGACACATTTCACATTTCGAACGAGAGCTTAACAAACCAGGCAGCTAATGGGGGGGGGGGGGGTGCAGTGTTACATCCAGGTACAATAGGTCTCAGGTGACAAGTTTCTCCACCGTATTCATTGCAAAGGACCTGGTTAGTGAGCTCATTGGTTGCTCACTCCATGCTATGCACCACAGCTCCCCCTACTGGTGACCTAAACTAAAACGGCTGCAGCACATTCCTCTTCTCCTCTGTTGTCCCCTTACAAATACTTTCTTTTCAACAAATCAATGTCTTTGACAACCATGGGGAAAAGGACACATGCATTCTGATTTTCCTGTGCATTCCCCTCTGGTAATTAAACAAGAAAGGTCTGGGGTGGCAGGGGGGGCTCAGTGGGGGCTAATTTAGCCTCACCCTGGCTGGGTGTTTGCACGCCCTCTCACCAATGGACCAGTGTCCCATACAGCCTGTTCTGTGCCTCATTCCCTGTGCATTCTGGGCCAGACCCCACCAACACTCTGACCCTGAAATTAATGAGCAATTTTTGGTTATTAATGAATGAAATGCAGATTTATAATGCAGAAATGCATAAACGTAGGCCTTTTTTCAAATGTATTTTATAACTTCAATTTATTTTCAACTACATTTACTGAACACCACAATAATCTTGGGCTAACATTTTTCTTTTATTGACACTTCAATTAAAAGGCTCCGATTCTTGTGAATGCCAGTTTCCACAGCTATGATTAGAAATGCTACCCTGTGGCAAAATGTCCAATGCTGCACACATCTTTTTATTTTTTATTTTTTTAAAGAAGCAGCTCACACTGTTTTGCAAAATGATAGGTATAAGGATTGTGACAATACTGAATACGTAAAGATAGGACGATTATATCTATTCCATGTATTAACTGCATCAGACATACTACAAAGACAAGTACGAAATGACAGTTCTCCCAATGGACACATTTTGGACAAAGACTTCATTAGCAAAATGCATGCATTCTTTTTGTGTGACACAGCTTATGGGTTATGGCTTAGAATCCGACCTCTGCTCTCTGTGTGAAGGTTGCATGTTCCCCCTGTGTTACAGTTAGGCTAGTTAGCATCCCCCAGTTGGCCATAGTGTGCATAGGCCCTGGGATGGACTGGCATCCCACCCCCTCAATATTCCGAGCAAAATAAACAGTTTGAAGATGGATGTAGAAGATATGAGGTCACCGGTCCATATGTGGCTTCAATTCCAGAGGGGCTAGCTCGAGTATACGGACATCTGATGGGTTACATACCCCACACACCTACCAGGATGGCTTATCTAAGCACCGGCAGTCAGTTTCTGTCACGCAGTGCTCACCATAGGTTTATGTGGACTATCTGACAAGTTTTATGACCTAATTCCTGAGACACTATCTACCATTCCAGGAGCCGCATCCGGGTGGTCAAACTTGACCATGTACCATTTCATGCTACAGTTAATCCTCAGAGATCTGATCATTTGCTGCCTTGTGTGATTCTTCTTCTACAGTGATAGAGATGAAGGGAAGTGCAGTTATAGACTCTCCTTAAATAATGTATAATACGGAGTCAGCATTTCTTTTTTTTAAGAAAATAAAATATGAAATAAAATGTTAGCTCCTGGCAGACTGACCGAAAGAAGAAACTTGCTTGCTGGAAAGAACCCACTCTTTTATGTCAGTCCCTACAAGGACTACAGTATAAGAGATACCCAACAAGCACGCACCACATAAAATACGTGTGTGTGTGTGTGTGTGTGTGTGTGTGTGTGTGTATTCAAAAATATTATATGCGACATATGAAAGAGGAATACAATTGAGAGAAAAGAAATCCTTCAAAAGATTCCGATATACCACACTGAAAACCACAGAGAAGCACAGTATGTATTTCATTTTATGTTATGGAAAAATAAACTTGAATTGAAAATGCCAGTAAAGAAGTACAAAGAATTGTGATACATCAGCAATTGTAGCTCATGAAAATTTCCTCACTTGCAGATGTTTTTTCTTTTAGCATGCTTGCAATGCAGGTTAGGCTGGGAGAATACATTTTTCATGCAGTCTGTTATGATATTATGCTTTGATTCCATGAGGAGTACAGTGAAAATCTGTTTCCTGAGAGGTTTTTGAGATGTGCAGTATATTGCTTTGCTCACTTGTTAAAATGCTGAATGAGTAATTGGATTAAAAAAATGTTGACTAAAAATATTGGTTGGGATAGGGAAGGTTTATAGTTTTATGCACATATTATATAAGTATACAAAACTAAATACACAATGCTCTTGTTGAAGAGGATTAATATCAGTTAAATATCCTTAACGAATTAAAAAAAAAAAACAAAGAAATTTTTGATGGAAAATATTTAAAAATGCATTTTCACTCTTCTGCAGTCTTACTTCACCTCAAATTAAACCTCCAGTTAAACTACGACCATTGTCAAACGAGAGGCAGCTGGAGTGATCCACACAAGGGCTGAAATGAGCGGTAAGACAAAACAAGTCACACTAGGGAGAGAACAACATCATCATCTGAAATTCTACGTCAGTACATGTCAGTTATATGTAAAAATCGCAATTTGCTTTAGTGTACATCACTTAAACGCGAGATGTAAAAACACTTTAATCAATATTACCCATACACCTCCTTTACGACAATTTCAGGCACCTTGCACAGCCTCACTGCTGTAATCAAGCATATCAGAATTAGAATAGTCAGATTTATTGGCCGAATAAGGTGATATTCTGAAGCACACACTCAGCCCGTTGAGCCAGGCAACATAGCACAGAGGGGCTGAAGGGTGAGTGACATGGAGAAGGCAAGAAGGCCAGCAACACCAGCAACACCTGATGACCAAACAGGGAGGAGACGTGAAATGCGGGGTCAGACAGGTGCTGACCCTGACAAGATGGTTGTGCATCCTTTAGCATGTAACAAAAAATTGGAATAAGTCAGGCTTCAAGAAATGCATAAATCTGTATAAGAAGTATTGTTATATATTTATTTAGTAAATGTATATAATACAGTTATATCTATGCAATTAAATTCCAGCTAAATATCTGACATTTATTAAGAACCACTAATAAAACATGTCAAAGGCATAAACTGATAACAGGCAACCATCAAATGACCAATCAGACAGAGTGTACTGTAAGTGTGATTCACTGAACAAGCACGCTGGTGCCTCACTGTGGACATTGGGGTGAGGAACAAAGGGAGATAAAAAGAAGGAAGAATGTTTTGATAACTTAGGAAAAAGACACATGTGCTTTTATTTTAAAAGATAATTTTATAAAGGATAATGTAAAAATCATCCTTTTCAAATCTATCTTTATAACATATTATCATTATACAGTGCTGTAATATGTTGCAATTGAGCTTTCATTTATGACACTTAGTAGAAAGTAAAAATTGTTATAAGTATACCCGAGTCAGCACTTTTTCAGAGACACTTAAAACATTTCTACAATATTTGTATAGAACATTGATGAGATGTGGATTAATGCCTAGATTAATCTAGACCAGGGGTCTCGAACTCCAGTCCTGGAGGGCCGCAGCCCTGTGTAGCTTAGTTCTTTCCCTGTTCCACTACAAATGATTTAGCTCAAGAGCTGTGTGGTAATTAGCACAAGGATTTGAATCAGGTGTGTTAAACGAGGATGAACCAAAAACTGTGTAGGGCTGTGGCCCTCCAGGACTGGAGTTTGAGACCACTGTCCTACACTATAGCATATCACCATCGCAAAATCAGGGGCCCCTCTTTGCCTTGGCAAAAATGGTATGGTTAAATCTCACCAACTTTGGTAATTGTAGACTTTTCTCCCAAGGGGTGCAAGATAATACAGTCCAATCAGTCATTCATTACAACCTGTGCCAAACTGAGCTAAACATAAAAAACAGTAAATATGCCAGTATCAGTCCCTGCTCTGTCGTTTCGCTGAATGGCCAGCATGTGTCACTGGTCGCCCATTTCCTAGTGTTTGAGTATTTTGTGTTAATTGACCTACATCTAATTCTCTATAGCGTTACTGTTAATGACCCTAACCTGCTTCTTGTTGCCCCTAGTCTTTAGTGCTTGGTTGATTGTAATGGCTCACACCTGTTCCTTGTTTAGTCCTTGTTACCTTTGTGAGTATTAATGTGCATAAACCTGCTTTGTATTCATTGTGTTTGGTTCCTTCATGTTCTCAGTTGTATTTTCACCCTGTTTTTCCCTTGTGTAGCCTACCTGCCTTAAAGGTTTTTACTCCTCATGGTCCCTTTTGTTTCATGTCTAAGTTCTGTTCCCTGTTTGTTAGTAAGCCGCACTGCGGATCGTACCTCCGTCATGGCGAAATACACTGACGATAAATTATTACATATTGATTTGACTAAGACAAAGTACAGTTTGAAATAGCAGGTGTAGAAAATGGATGGATAGACAGAACTTTACAATACAATTCACTTTTATTGCTACCCAACATTGGGCAAGTTCGTACAGAAAATGGATGGATAGATGTTTGAACTTAATATGTTCAAATAGCATTTTCATCTGACAATGGGATGGGGGGCGGTAAACTCTCCCATGCTCACTGATTAAGCTGCTGAGGCAGTATGCTCCCCAATCGGTAAGTTTTATTGCCGGCACTGAGCATGCTAATTAGTGGATTATTGACATTACATCATTTTTAATTCTCTCATGTTTGTATTTCAGCTCCAATAAATATCCCAAGTGGCCCGCTTTGGGTGGGGGCTGCTGCTAGGCATGTCAGCCTAGGGCCCCCAGAGAAGCTAATCCACCCCTGTGGGTGAAGCAGTAATTCTAAAGAAGAGGGGCAGCATATTCAGGGGGTTACAGATGAAATCTTAAAAGTAAAAGGAAAAGAGGACAGAAAATGAGGAAGTGTTTGAGTATCTCTGTGAGCACCGTTGACTCAGTAATCAGTGTCAATAACAAAGGATGAACAGGAAGAAGATGTGTGAAGCTAATGACAGGACAGCACTCACTTTCAAAGAGCCCAGTGCCTGATGGTGGAGGAAATGTAAACCATCAAGTGACAGCAAAATCTCTGCATTTGGAAGGTTAGAAAGGAAGAAGCTATTATTTTTCTAAAGCAATCACCGTTTTCGTAAGACAGCATAAGACTGGTCCAGCAAACATAGCAGAATATGTTCCTAATTGGAGAATCATAGGGTATTTCTGGTGCAGTCCAAGTCCAAATCCTTATTCTACACATGCTGTAGTTATCCAGATGCTGTGGCAACAAATAGTACATCTCAAGAGAATTAGAAAAGGCCACAAAATTGTCAGCTGAACAATTCATGACCTCTGGTAATGTATTTACAATCCATTAATTTAAACCAATGTTTCCCAAACCAGTCCTCCAGCACACTGGACAGATCCACATTTTTGTTTTATCCCAGTTCCCAGAACACCTGACTCAAACAAATAGGAGCTCTAAATATCTTACTGGTGTACTGAGAACTGGGATACAACAAAAAATGTGGATCCAACCAGTGTACCCTGAGGACTGGTTTAGCAAGCACTGATTTAGTACACACTTTTGGCCAAAGCAAGATAGAGGTGAAGAGCAAGAATAGCCAGCATCCATGGAGCATTTAAGGTCAAGGCTCTGGCTCAAGAGCCCAACCGTGATGTAATTACTCAGCCATGGGATTTGGAACCCATGACATTCTGACTACAGACACAGGTTGATTCAACTGAGCTACACACTACCTGAAGACAATTCCCAAGACAAGCCATCAAAAACCAGGCTGTACAACAGATCAGCAACTTTTAAAAGTCATCAAAGAAAAGGTATCGTGTACCTTAGTGAAATCTGGAGAGAGAAAACATCCAGGTTGGTAATACAAGAGTGACTGTTTTGGGGCCTGATTTCTATGTACGTTTTGCAGTGTTGCAAAATTCCACTTGTTTTCCCCTCATTGGGAAAACCAGCCAAATTCATATATTTCATGTTGATTTCAATTATTGAGAAATAAAGATGCTCTTTGGCAGTACAGTTTGATTTCAGCGAGGAGACTGATTTCTGCCAAACAGCTTTAAGGAGATGTCAGAATAATAATAATAACTGATACTTTATTAATCCCCATGGGGAAATTCTTTTTACACCTCCCTCAATTTGCTCTTTGTAGAGCAAGCTGTTTGTGAAGGGCAGCCACCTGTTGGGGTGCCCAAGGAGCTGGGGGTTAAGGGCCTTGCTCAAGGACCCGCAGACGTGCTGAGGCTGAGCTTGAACCGGCAACCTTGTGATTACAAGCACACAGCTTAGCCCACTGAGCCACACGCTGCCCCCAGAACACAATCTGCTCAACATATTACTGTAAATACTGTAATATTATGATAAATATTATTCAAAGAAATATTACTCAACACTATTTGTAAAAACAGAATACGCTGCACGTGTGTGTATCCATCCACTTGCTTATCCCAGCCAGGAGAGGGCACCAAGAGTACATCTTCGTTGGGATGCTAGTCTATCACCAGTTGTATGCCCAATGGGCAATTTAAAGATGCTAATTTGATAATTAACAATGTGTCTTTGGACTGTGTGAGGAAACCCACACAACACAGCACATGAAGCACATGTAAAGACACTCAAAGTGTGGGTGGGACTCGAGCCACCACTCCTGAAGTCCGTACCGGCTAAAGCTCACGTGGATTGAAGCCTGAGGAGTTAAATGCTGAGGGGGCCCTGATATACTGTAGAAAATCACTGGCGCCCCTTAGCAAAATTCACTGCCCAATTCACTTTGCCTCAGATGGCCACCTAATTGGGTGACCAGCACTACCTGTAATGAGTTTGGTCCCCAGTGCATTACTGCACCCTATTGATGTATCCAGACAGCTACTTCAAGTGTCTGCTTTTTCAGTCCTGGGAAATATGCAATGCAGTCATTGGGGTAGGAGAGAATTTGATATTAGGCAGACCTATCTTAATTTAAATACAAGGATCTAATTTTTTGGGTGGGAGGTGAAGCCACATTAAATACTGGGGGGGGGGGGGGGGGGGGCCTGTGTTAT
>JAODLC010000001.1:26922351-26932492 GCA_026781145.1 Hippopotamyrus pictus
GGACATTGGTTTAAATGAATGGATTGTGTTCAGTTGACAATTTTGTGGCCTTTTCTGATTCTGTTTGGTACTATTTGTTGTCACAGCATCTGGATAACCACATCATGTGTATGACAGGCAGTTTTAAAATATGTACATTTTCTACTATTCAGCTAATTATGTGCAATTTTGACGGCAACCACTTACAGTACCGCAGCCACCGTACCACCCCATACAAAAAGCACACACAATTCCGCAAAAAGGATCGAAGATTAAATTGGGGAACTGTGGCTTTAAGACAAGGCGGAAGCCAGTGTTGAATTCCCATAATACACCGCAAAGCGCGAAATGTAAAGGGACGAGGCGCACTGCAGTCGCGGGTGTGTTCAGCAGAGTAACTTAAAAAAGCCAATGGTAATGGTTATTTTATTTATAAAACTTTTTTAGATAAATTAGTAAGCCACACGTAATAGTTTAAAGTTCTCGGTGCGTATCTGTCGTGTCTTTGCATATGTGCACGGTTCCTGGGAACTCTTTAATATGTCTCGCTGTAATATGTGAGCTACCGCAGTGAATGTACTGGTTTGACAGCTGAAAGTGGAGCAATTAACATTGTTTTTCTGCATGTTTAGGGTTTTCCGCTCATTAGTTGTAACTTTTAAGTACTTAGCGAAATGACAATGGCGTTTTCTACGCTTTGCTTTGTCAGTAACCTAGAATAAGAATTGCGAGCTTTTTCCCAATGTGTCAGCTACCTCAGGTTTTAACATAATGTTAACATCTTAAGTACTTGTGTGAACCAATGCTGAGCTATAGCTAGCCAGCAAGTGGAAAGGATGAGATACGGTTTGATGTACGTATTACGTCTGACTGTACACCCCCACCCCTATATTTTTCCCATTTTTCTTGTCATGCACTATTTGTGTTATATCTGTGGTCAAATATATTGAAACCAGTTTTAGGCCTTGGTTAGTTTAAGTAGTTACGTGGTTTGGGTGAAAATAGTGATGTGTATTGTATGACACAAAATACCGAATTAATCACGAGTGACGGTAATCTAGGAATGAAAGCTGAAATTTCTGAAGATTTTCTAAATCTTATTTAAAAACTCCTGATAATCTATCCGAAAACTGGCATATCTGGAGGTGCGTTCCCCTATGGGAGATGCGTGAGACAGCTGAAGGCAGTGTCTCGGTGTTTATTAAATATTATAAAATTTAGAAAATGCTCTAATGGCTTCCAATCACATTCTTTCTGAATGCTACGCGGCTTTTGTCCTTTAACCAGTTTCTCAGTAGATGTTAAATGATCATTGTGGGGTGGCTGTTTGGTCGTTATATTCTGCTGTAGGGTGTAGTTTATGTTCTTCCCGACAGGTGGCGGTGGGGAGCCGCGCTCCGGCGCGCAGTTTGCATTGGCCTCGCTGTTAAAATCTGCTGCGTTTTGCGTCATTACCACGAAAACGACGAGGGGAAAGTTTGTATTTCTTAATATTCCCGATTTCCTGCTTGTTCCCTATGGCTTTTCTGAATCACTTAAAAAAATAGACCAAGGGCGTAGATTTGGGTATGGACGGTAGGGATATCTGCCTACCAGTACAGTTGGAGTAGCGTGTGTATTTGGGGGGTTAGGGACTGATTTGGTCCCTGTGTCGACATCAAACCTTCGCCCTAACGATAGACTCTTCTCCCGAATCGTATATTACCCACGCATATTTATTCCCGCTAAGTATTTACAAATTATACAGAATAATTAACGATTTAATATTTCTAACTAATTTGTCGATTCCTCGACAGCACGCATGTTTATAATTTGGTTTTTGCCTTACATTTGTGTTCCTATGGAAAAATGTCTGCTAGATAAATGTAAATGAAGTGCTGTATCGCAAAATCTGGTTAGTCGCTGATCTGTTGGTACATCCCTACTTAAATTACATGTTTTTCGACTGTGAGAGGAAACCTGAGGATCCAGCTTAAACCCACGTACCCACAGGGAGAACATGCAAACCCCCACACACAAAGAGCTGGTGTGTGGTGACAGTGCTACCTACCCCCTAATTCAGGGCTCTTCGGATCTGGCCCTTGGTTCCAAATCCAGGCCTTGTTTTCAGTTCTCCCAGGTAGTTTAAGAATGACTGATTCTGATTGGTTAGAGGCTTCACACCTGGCTCACAGGTGAAGGAAGGCTGGAAAATCAGCAGTGCTTGGACCTTTAGGACTGTGATTTGAATAGCTTTGTGATTCCTATGACACTTTGAACTTGGGCAGGATTTGTAAGCTGCTATTTCAATTAAAAGGACCTGGATTTCACTTAAGTAACGAGTTTTTGCTGGGGGCTGATTAGTCAGTCTACTATAATTATGGACATGTCACTAATCTTAATGTGACACAGCTGGATGGACCTTTCAATCCAGGAAACAAACCAGTAAAAGTATAAGATGAACCAAACAATTTAGCTGAGCACGGGAACCTTTCAGTTTTAAAGTAGTTTGTAAAATCTGAAGTAGCTGAAAGTGTCCTTCCTGGCATGGATTAGGTGGTAATCTTAACCACCCACTGTGTTTCTCTCAGCACTAGGCCTGCATAGACAGTGTGGTGTGGTGTGATTGTGAGAAATAAAATGAGTGAGGAGGAGAGAAGTGAACAAGAACTGTTATCCAAAAGACATTTTATCTTCTACTTCATGGAAATCTTTTGGATTCCATGGAGAGATTGAGGAAAGTGAGAAAAAATTAAAAGTTGACAATGCTTTGTGTCGGTACAACCTGCGACAAGACCGCCAGCTAGTTTGGCTGTAGTTTATTCTGAGTACATTTTTAAGTTTTTGTTGTATAACTATCACAATACTTATTGCAAAAAATCAAATGTTGAGATACAGTAAAAATAAATTAAGCTAAATAATTTGACAAGGTGATGACAAAGATAGGCTTGGCTACCCCAAGAGGCTTAATGCTTATCTGTGGCTAACCTTACATTATTGGGTCCATGGATATATCTTTTAAGATGTTGTCTTTTGCAGTCATGTTGTTAGGATGTTTAAATTCTGTTAATTACTTTTAATTTTAAGTGCTCTGATGCAGCTGACTCTCATTCTCTTCCTGTTTGGATTCTGTTCCTTCTGCCATATAGGCGAGTAACAGAAGTCAAATTTGAATTGAGTTTAATCGTAATGAATCAATTAATCACACCAACCCTCATGTTTACACTCATGTACTTTACCCCTGTAATCATGTACATACAACTCCCCCATGTGTCTTATGTTGCACTGTAGTCCTGGGCAAATGACGTGTGGCCGGCACGAAAAGGTCCACTTGACTTGATTTGACTTTTATCCAGAGTGATGTACAATTGAGAAATCATATGGGACTAAAGGCCTTTTTCAAGAGTGAAATCACTCTGCCGTCATGGGATTTGAACCGGTGACCTTCCGCTCTGAGTTCTAATCCACTGAGCCACACACTGCCCCTGCATTCATATTGCATATTTTAAGCACTTCATAATTAGTGTTGGAAGGAGAAAGTGTCTAAAAGACTCCTTTTGCCCTGCAATGTTCTGTAGATCCTAACCCAGACTGGCTACCTCTGAGTAAGAGGATGTGCTTCTGACGGCTGGCGCTCTGGAATGTGGCAGGCTGGTGGAGGCTTGTCTCACCTGATACCTTAGATCACATATCACCTCACCCCCTTCCTGTTTGCACTTGTCAAATAAAAAAACATTGTATTTTCCTCATGCTGTTCTGTTTTTATTAAGCATGAGCCTCTAAAAAATCTTCAGATTGTTCTGAACGTTTTCAGACTATCGAAGCACAGTGCCAGTCTGAGAACACCAAAAATCTAAAATATTTTTTGAAGTATGAAATAGTTTATGTTTGTGCTTCATTGGGAACCAGTTTTTATAGAACTATATCCAAAATAGGTGTGTACTGAAGACCTGCAAATTCTGCATTATTCTTCAGAATGATTATTCAAACTTGGCGGTTTACATAATTTACATAGTAAATTTCATTAATTCAAGACAAATAACCCACTTCTTGCTCTAGTTTCTTACTCTTGAGTTTTGGAGTTTGCCTAATGTCATACATTGAAGTTATTTTTAATTATTAGGTTTTTTTTGTGCAGCTTAAACTTATAATGACAATTCTGAACCTCTTTTGGGGAGAAGAAAGAGGAACTATTCGATTCCCTTGTTTAAGTCGAGTCGCACCGAACGGCAGATGTTTAATGCTGAGTTTTAGCTCATCACTCTTCTGGAAATGTGAAGTTTTTAATGAGATCTCTCACCCCTATCAGCGGACACGCATTAAAACCTCGGAGCTAACGAGCATCGTGTCTCCACTTGCTCGGAGCAGGGCTGAGGCATCTCTGGTGCCGGGAAGGCAGGGTGTGGAACCGGTCTTGGCGTGAGGGTGAGTGCGGGCTGCCTGGAGCCACTGGTAGGCCGCACGCTGTAACGGGAGGCGCAGGGAGCCGTGTCATCCATAGCCGGAGGGCATGAAATTCTCCTTGTGCCCCAGCCAGGCCTTCTCCCTGCCCCTGCTGCCACTGATTGCTTTATTGCCTTATTGCCTACCGCTATAAACCAAGGCTGTTTTTGTTTTGCTCTGTTAGCACTGAAGAGGGTCAGTTGTTAGAATAAAAGATAGTGGCTGTTTACTTTGCCACAAAAAGGGACGAGTTTCAGTGAGGCTTTTATTTCTACACCGTGCTGTTTACTGTCCTGAGTGAGTCAGTTTGCACCCGTTTCGCTGTGATGTGCCGTATATGGATTTTCATGCTTATATCTTTGGCAATCTGCAGAAAATATTACTCAAGCAACTGTGTCTCCAGAAGTTAGCAGCTGCTTCTTTGCCATGCCTGCACAGAGTGAGGCTTGTGCTTCCTTTTAACCGTTTTATGTAGGCCCTTATTCACTTCATTATGCATAATTTTCTGGGAGAAAGTAGCAGGATAAGCTGCTAATTCTTGGTCATAAGTTATCCATCCATTATCATGGAGAGCCTGAAGCCTAACCCCGGAAGTGCGTTACTATGGCAGGGCGCGCATTCCCCGAGGTATCCCTAAGGACACCCACACTCACGCAGACCATGCCAGCTTTACAGATGAATCAGAAATTTGGCATGCTCCGTATACAGTCTATCCTAGCTCCTGCAGAAATGTTATTGCGAGCATTTTATATGCCATTACACATTGCGTCCCACATATTACATTTTTACGCAATGGCAGTGAAACTTTAAGCTGTATTTCTCCATGAAGTCCAAAGTATTTCATAATTATGTTAAACTGACTGCCTGGAGCATCTTTCAGTCAGTTTGGGATAAGTGCTTCCTTAGGGGATCATTCTTCTGTCAGTCAAAGTCATACCTGCACTGTTGATGTCCTCTTCCTGCTTGATGTCTTCATGCTTCATCGGTCTGGTCTCGACCCTTAGCTAAAATCCTCGGCATGGTGTTGGTCCATTTCAGACTGGGATTTGCGGTTCACCTTACAGACATGATGAGTGAGGGTAGTGTTTACATTTATCTATCGCTCGCCTTACACTTGAGAAAGCAGAGTCCATCCCTGGAACAGATGGGGTTAAGGGTATTGCTTAAAGGTCCAATGAAGAAATCACTCTGCCGACTACGGGATTTGACCCAGCAGCTTTCTGATCTCATGTGCGGCATCCTAACCCTATTGGGCCACAGGATCCTGGAGTTATTTGTTAACCCATGAAAATACGTGTATCCAAGCAGGAAGAAATGTCGTCTCCATGAGCCCTATGGTAAATAGCTCTTGATGTTTTTTAATTAAAGCATTTGCACTTTTCTTTATGCCCTGTGTTTTGGCTGAACTATTTGATTAGTTGATTGCTGGATCACATGACAATTATTAAAAAAATGTTTTTTGTTTTATTTTTTGCAGTCCTAATCGCTATCACAGCATTCGTTTCTTTTATTATGATGTCTTTGACTGTGGCAGAGCAGCAGTACTTTAACTGAGAGCAGATTCTGTAGTAACCTCACTATCACCAGAGACGGGGACCCACAGAGAGGTGAATGCTGGCTGGAGGCTCCATGATGTGGGTACGTGGGGGTATGTGGGGGTATCTGGCACATGGGACTCTTCAGGTGTAGCTTTGAGACCCTGTAGCTGCAGGCTGGTGAGCGGCTTAGCGGATTAGGACACCGTGCCTGTGATCGGAAGGTTGTGTGTTCCAATGCCAGGGTCAGCAGGGTGCTTCCATTGTAACCCCCAATCGCTTTCCTGCTTTCTCAGAAAATGCTGCTCACTTTGAATAAAAGCAGCTGCTAGATAAATGTAAAGTGAAGCTTGTGTAGCCTTTTTCAGCTGTAGTCATCTAGGGCAGATTGATGGATTATGCTCAAGTACTGTGATCCATTTTTTTTTCTTTTTATTAAGAATGTGGGGCTGTTCCTGGAAACAGACAGAAGCTGCCTGCTTCCCAAACCCTATTCTGCAAGTTGAGACAAGCTAGGCAGAGAGATTGGGAGTCATGCTTTAAATACTGCGGCTATCCATGGGGTGGGGGGGTGGTCGCTTCTCAGGTCCTTATAATCCGTTGCTGTTTAGCTCAAACTAAAGTGTGGTTTGAATACGTGTAACACTGTAGTATTAGTCCAGGATTTTCACAGGCTGTCATTGCATTTGTCCTTTTTTGAAATGTGTTTTCGGATTGTTTTTGGGTAGTTGGTTCTGCTGGATACTTTGACCTACTGGAATATAAGCGATTTCCCTATGATCTGTCGTCACAGAGACGGGATGTGCCAGCATTTCACTGAACCCCTCAGCAGAACAGTGTCCAGTTCAGGGTAGCGTCAATGGCAGCCATTCTCTCCTTTCCTTTGCTGCAGTTTCTTCAGGCGATTTACAATAACACAGTGCCAACAACCGGCCCGCTTGTTAGCGGCATAAATATTTTGGAGAGCCGGGCTGCTGGTTTTCTGCGCCTTAGAGTCAGTTCTTTCGGACTTGTAACCCAGTACAGTTATGACAGTGCACTCTTTCTTCATGGGTTTGTCATGCGCTGATGTAAATGCAGTGAATTCTCTTTGATGGTAGTGAGATTTTCTCTCACTATTATGGCTAAGGAGCCACTGACATTCGGATTTCCCCTTCCCTACCCATCTAGAATTTTTGATTAACCCAAGTCTAGATGTACACAGACTAGATTAGGCACGCCTCAGTATGCTTGTGGGTTGGTGACAAAGGGCTGTAGTTGAGATTTTTGTTTCCTGTTAACACGTCTGTTCATGGATCAATTCTCTGTAAGCACTGAATATTTATTAGGATCAAAAAACTGCAAAGCTTGACTGTAAGCTATTGATTACTGACTGAAAAGCCTCCCGAAGAGACTTCTGTTTTCTTGACCTTTAAATGAGTGAAATCTTTTCTTATTTGTGCTTCAAGCTCTTTTTGCAAATCTGTTTAAGCCTTAAGATTTCTGTTTTGCCTGTGATAAGTATTTTTGCTGCTGCACTGTGCTGAAATCCCTGCCTTTTCCATAGAAATGTTTAACTTTTTAACTTAAATGTGTAGATGTCATGATGAATATATCTCCATGATGTTCACAACAAATTTTTCACCATATGTTCTATAGCTGTCCAGGTTATTAACCCCGTGTTGACTGTAATATTCTGTAATCTATAGGGTCTTCTGATTTTACCTGGCACAACGATCAGCAGCTATGATTCCTGTAGATAAATGTAATAATAAAGGAGAGGACAGTGAAGTGGTGCTTCGTTCAGAGATGGAGGAGTTGGAGGAGGTGCTTCTTTCTTGGTGTGTGTTTAGGCACCTTCTGTGCTAATATGCCATGATGGTTACTGAAGGTTTCCCCCTTCAGAAATGCCTCTTTCTACATGTTGATGCTCTGCTGGCTGAATAGCCATATTGACATGATTTATGATGCTTGCTTGGATATCTTTTTATTCGGAGTTACTGCAGTTTTCTGAAATTCAGTAAATGAATTACTCAATGAGTAAACTATTTACTGCGCAGTGTAAATGTGCTTTCTTGGCATCTTATTGATGCCGCTTAGTTTCTCTCACTTTCTCTGCTTTATGTGGCTATAATGAATCCACTCTTGCATATGACCGCCAACCCTACTTTGTTCAGGACTTGTTGCTTAAGTACCAGAGGCCATATTGCATTGACAGTATCAGATCCACAGCAGCGCCCCAGTTCAGGAAGTTGTAATGAGACGGTCTCAGTCAGGGTGATTTTATAAGGACTAAAGTCTGCGTGCACAAGTATGTTCAATTTGATGCCGATCTTAACAGCAAACGGGAAGTTAAATGAGCTGTCAAATGGTTAGGGCTTCATCATGGTTTTGGGGAAAATGGGGCCCTCCCTCTGCTCTGCTCTGCGCTGATTAATTCTTCTCTGTCTGCTGTCTGAAGTGGAGGGAGGCTGTGCGGATGACACGGCGCCCTGAATGCCCCCTGACCTGCAGAGCTGGGCCGGGCTGCAGTCTGCTGGGGACACGCGTGTCTTTGCTAGCTGCAGGCTACATGATTCCTCCGTCGTCCCGCACCCTGCTGCCAGAAGGGCGTGTGTGAGACAGAGCTGCTACAGCGAGCCCGTCCTCCGCACTTCGGGCCTCTACACGTCCTCCTCGTTCGCCACCGCCCCCCCCCCCCCCCTTTGGCGGCAGGACCGGTTCCTGTTTGATTGGCAAACCGGTTTTTCCAGCCTCTTATGCCAACAAATTCTGGTATGATCCCAGGTCCCAGGGAATGTAAAAACCTGCCCGGCCAGTTAGATGAAAGGCATATTAGGTTTTCTGTTGCACATTATATAGCGTGCAGGGGAGAGCCGATCTACAGAGTCAGGCAGCTGTCCTCTTCCAGACATCTGTCTCTCTCTCGCTGCCTCTCCATGGGATGGCCCTGTCACTTAAACTCTGAATTTGTCGTTCTTGGAAACGGAATTTTTCCACACTGAGTTAAATTGAGAGCCTCTTCTAGAAGGGTGAGTAGAGGTAACTCGTATATTTTTTTTTTTTTTCTTCATTTATTCTTTTTGTAAGCATGAATTATTATATTTTGTTATTTTTAAGCTTTTTCATTTTTAAGCTTGTCCTCTGTTATTTGTACGAGAGAGGAAAAATCTGAAATGTTAATTAAAATAACTCACTGCAGGAGTAGGGCTGGTTTAGAGTTTAGAGCCGGTTTTCCTTATACTGGAAAAGCGACATGCATGTACTCTGTTGGTAAATGATTGTCCATAGTGATCCGCGTGATGGAAGCAGTGGCGAAAACCAGGAACGGAGGCAGGCTCTGGGGTCTGTCTCGCCGCAGAGGCTGTGGCAGTGAGTGTCCGGCCCTGTGGGGTGTCTCATTAATGCCCCCGGAGGCAGGCAGGAGACGCCGGTTTGCTTTGATGTGCCTAGAGTCCGGATCTGGGCCAGAGTTTATTTTGCTGGCTCCCGGTCTCCTTCAGAGTGTGGCACAGTGTGTCTCACTCTATTAAAGTGCTTCAAGCATTTTTACATGGAACGCTAACGAGGTGGGGATTATGTTCGCCCCGTCACAGAGAGGAGGGGGCTTGGAGTAGGGGGAAGATTATTGAGAATGCTTGATGACCCCCCCCCCCCCTTTTGGAAATGAGGCTTGGAGTCTGGCTGTAACCCGAGCAATAGCTATCTCTAATCAAAGTCAGGTGCGCTGGGGCCACCTACAGCAAATCTGCTCTTCCGTGTTGCGTGTGTTTCTGCACAGTGCAGGTGCTGAACTGTAACCTGTGTTTAGTTTGGAGAAACACAGAAATAAGTGGCTACCCTGCTGGAGGCTGGAGACCTTGAGGGTGAACCAGTTTGACGCTCACTGGGCATTCTCAATGGGAGCTGTGGAAGGTGCTGCCTTTGTTTCTGCTAAGAAGTTCATGCAAACCGTCTGCGTGTGCGTGCGAGCGTATGTTTGTGTCTACACACATGCTCATCATGTGACTAAAACTGCATGCAAAGAGTGCATGTGTGCATCTGTCAGGCTCCAGTTTATCCCATGTTCCTGTCTTATATGGTGTTTTTCCGTCTCTACACACACAGCCATCATATCACATGCATGTGTATATGCATCAGGCTTCAGTTGTCTCCGTGTTCCTGTCTAACTCCCCCCTCCCTTATAAATGCATGTGTGTTTTTTTTTTTTTTTTTTTTTTTTTTTT
>JAODLC010000001.1:26932530-26948120 GCA_026781145.1 Hippopotamyrus pictus
TTTTTTTTTTTTTTTTTTTTTTTTTTTGTCCCCCTGTCACAGTGCACCGCCCCCGGCCGTCTCCCCGCCCCCCGTTCCCGCCTCTCGCACCCGAGTCCCCCAGGTATGTGAGCTGCCGCTGGCCCAGAAGTGAAAGCACGAGCAGAGAGGATGAGCGGCTCTGGCACCCGTGGGGGTGGCAGCCCCAGCTCCAGCCCCAGCAGACACAGCGACGTGCCGTGTGACCTCTTCAGGGAGCTGTGGATGCGCTTAAAGGAGAGCCACGATGGCGAGGTGCAAGGTGCGAGCGTAGATGCTGTAGGCAGCTCATCGTTAATGTGTCACGTAAATGTACATGTGTATGTGTCTATATACTGTATATCCATACATATGAATATGCCTTTATAACCATACACACACACACACACACACATTAATGTCCAAAGCAGGGGTAACGATACTATGACATGTCTGCATCTGCATCCTCATGCCTGGCCGTAGCTTTTCTGCCCCCTTCAATGGGACGTTCTGTGTTTCCCCCCATGCCGGGGCAGATCGGGTTACATGGCGCAGCACAGTCGCCCCGCTGCCCGCTCTCCCCTGAGCTCGGGTTGCCTCGGGTCCGACTCGAACGGCCTGTGAGCACAGGCTTGGCTTTGTATACATGCCCCCCTCCCTCCCCGCTCTCTTGCATGGGCGTGGGTGTGGATTAAAGTGCACATTTGAGGGGGCTTAATTGCACCTGCATAATTGATTTGGTGAAAAGGGAACAGTTTTTTTTTTTTTTTTTTTTTCTTCCCCCCCCCTCCCACCCTCTCTCCTTCCTTTTCTCATTCAGTCATGATTCCGATCTGCTGGGCTCTCACAGCTGCTGAAATGGGCCCCCCTGAGATGAAAAGTAGTTCCCTTCCATGAAAAGAGTGTTTCAGCTCAGACTGGAGTCCATCTTTTCCCATGATTCCACCTGTCTGCCCATATCACATCCTCATTCAGAGCCCTTCTATGCGGGGTGTACGGTTACTTCATTAGTGACTGGGCCATTTAGTTAAGATCAAGAATGTGTCTTGGAGGTTTTCATTAAGCACACAATCGTTTGACTCAATTCGGATTATAGATAAATATAAAGTAACCATTTTGGCGGTCCATTTAAGATTCCCTTGTTAAATGGATGACATGGAGATTCTCTGTATATTGGAAGAGTTTTAAACACTGTGGCTTGTTTTATAGCACATAACTAGATTGACTGAGATTAATTCTTCCACGTTTGTTTTCCAGGGTGTGTGTTGTGGCATCCAGTAATGGCCATGTGGTTTGTCATGATACAAATTTATTACAGTGGAATAACTAATTACTGTTTCTTTTGCTAAATCACTTTAAAAAAAAAAAAATCACAATTTTTTAACTCAAACTTTCTGTTTTTCTTCTCAGGACTTCAAGCAAAAATAAACAAGCTGAAAAAGGACAGATGTTTGTAAGTCTGACATTTCTGCTGTTCAACATATTCAGCATATTCACTATGCTTTTTGATATATATCATGTAACACATTTTGAATAGGGGTAGGAAAAACAAAAAAAAAAATTGATTAATCATGATACTGGTTTTGACAATTCAAAATCGTTTCACAAAATGCCATTTTCTTTATGCCTATTCTCTATGACCTTGAAAATATTTTCTCTGAATTTTACTTGCAATTAACCAGAAAAGGTTGTTGTTATATGGTAAAGGACATTGTGATAACTACAGTACACTTTTGTTTGTTGGTTAAATAAAAACTTCAGTTTGACATTGACCTTTGTTCATGTTTGACGTTGAATTGATTCTCAAAGAATTGTTCTAAATGTTTTATAAATCATATATCATAAATCGAAATTGAATGGATTTGAAATTGAATCAAATTGGACACTTGTGAACTGAAATCGGATTGTATTGTGTGGTCAGGACTGATTCACTTTGATTTCACTTCTCCAAGCGTTTAACTGAATCTGGGTTGAGCACAGCATTCCTTTTCAAACCTTTTCCCCATCTTTTGTCTGATTTGTGGGGCTTAAGGAATCATTTCTGGAATGAACCAGGTTTCCCGAAGGATTTCATTGCTGCTGTAGTCTCTGTATTTATAAATATCCAGTACTGCAGTGCTAGGAGGACACTTTAATCATCCTTCACTGTCAAAGTCATTACTTTTTTTTCAGTCTGTCTTATAGTTATTTGTTTTATTTTTTAATTGTTTTTCCCATTTCTCCTGAACTTTGTTCAGGAACTGAGTTTAAAAATACACTAAGATCCCTCACAGTGCTTTATTTAATGTTTAAATTGGGGTGGTGATTTAAATGATTGCCTCGCTGCCTCTGTGACTTCTAGTGCACCCTTTCTGCTGAGCTCAATTATTTCTTCTCTGCTCATTATACAAGTATGTCATTGCAGATATAATAAGATTAAACCAAAAAAAAAAAAAAGTGGGTTTCCTTATTGACCTTCCGCTGCGGCTGGTTTTGTGTGTCAAACCTGATACTGCGCCTCACAAAGGCCTCTTTCAGGATGCAGCTTTCGCACAAGGAGGCGCTTAATGAGCGGGACCGCAGCGGCTCGCGGGACGTAACTACATTTGTGGCCTGGAGCCGAATCCTCGCTGCCGGTGTCTCTGATGGGGATGATTCACTTTGTGACTGGGAGACGTCAGAAATTCCAATGCCCCCCTAGTTTCTGGTCGTCCTACTCGGTGTCTGTCTGTCTGACTGCCTCAGAGATGCCCAGCGTCTGGAGGAGTTCTACAGCAAGAACCAGCAGCTGCGGGAGCATCAGAAAGCCCTGCAGGAGAACGTGAAAGTGCTGGAGGACAGGTGCCTGGCCCGGCGTCACCGTGCCACCTGGTGGTCTGTCCGTACGCGTCTGCCGGTCTCTCAATCCTAGACTATAACGTTTACCTTTATTCTATAGCTGAGACCCGTTGCAAAGGCTGGAGTGGAAATATAGCTAACTATATATACTCGTTAATTAGACATTGTGCCCTGCAACAATAAATGTAGCTAATGATTTACAAAGACAGTAATATAGTTACTGTAATACCTCACCATCTGGTATTCAGTGACTATTTAGTGGCGTTTGGTAGTAGTGTCACTGGAAAATGTTTATCTTGCTGCGATCCTGGCAAAAACATTTATTTAATATTGAATAAAATGTTGATTTGACGGGAAGACCAAGTTGGCGTGGTCATACCCCCAAACATGGTGCATCTTAAAGTCCTAAGTGTCCTCTTTAAAGAGGAACAGCACATGATAGAGTGGCATGTACAGTAAGAGATGAATTGAAACATCTACAGAGGACAGAAATGATCTGCTGGATCTCAGGAGGATATATGTAACTGAGCTGTGGGTGTGAGTTTGTGTGTTAGGGATGTGACCCCCTCCCCCTTCTGGCAATGCAGACTGAGAGCAGGGCTCTGTGACCGCTGTGCCGTGACCGAGGAGCACATGAGGAAGAAGCAGGTGGAGTTCGAGAAGGTCAGGCAGCAGAACCTGCGGCTCATCACCGAGCTCAGTGAGTGACATGAAAACGTTGCTTTAATGCACCCGTCTTATGCACCGCTGTTCCGCCAGACGTCCCCATCCCAGGGAGGGTTAACCCTACTGTCACCGCTGAGCGGCTCTAAGCCATGATCCTCTCTGACGCCATCACACCATCGGTGTGGTTATCATCCATGAGCTACGAGCCGACCAGCGAAATGCGGTGGCCGGACTTCTTAACTTTTGCAGACACGTTATTATCGTTAAACTCTATGATTATTCATAATAGCAGTGCGGCGTGTCACTCTGCAGCTTAGGGCTCTCTGCCTGTGATCAGAACGTCGCTGGTTCAAATCGCGCGGTCGGCAGAATAGTCACATCACCGTTAGGCCCTTGGGCTTAACCTCTAGAGATGCCCGGGAGTACCGGATAAATGCCCGATCTTGCTTCTGGATCTAAAGCACTGCGCTCACTTGTATATGCCTTGAAGGAGAGCAAGATGGGATATAGGAAAACTATAGAATAGATGTCACCCCATTGCCGTTTGAGTGGTTTGCACTGTGCCTATACAGTCAAGCCTTCTCTGTAGACACTCGCACCCTCACGAAAGTTCAGGTCAGCCAGCCAGCCACCCATCCTGCTCTCAGCACAGAGCACTGCCATCTTCCAAGTTTATACAAGGAATGACTTCTTCCACATCCGGAAAATCGGGTGTCCGCAAGGTGGCAGACTGATTCAGCCGGTCTGTTGCACTGAACCGGTAAACCCTGCTGTCTGGAGGAATGTGGAGACCCAACATCGCCCTTTTGGCCTCAGAATGGCCGCTCTTTTTGCGAAAGGAATCAAAAAGCTACATTGATGTAGCAAAAGAATAGTTTGCCTTTACAGCTGTGATTCTAAATTTCATGTTAAGAAATTTTTTATAGTCATGAGCCACATAACATTTTGGTCAACGATGGACTGCATTTATGACAGTGGTCCCATAAAATTATAACGGAGCTGAAAAATTTCGATCACCTAGCCGAGTTATCTGCCCTCCTCATTCTCCCATCTCAGTGAACGAGAGAAACAACCTCCAGGATGAGAACCGCAAGCTGGTCCTGCAGCTGGAACGCCTGCGGAACTCGGGGTGAGCAGTGAGGCCCCACCGCCGCCCGCCTCCTCCCCAGCACCCTCGCTCCAATGCTCCCTCACGCCAGTGTTTCCCAAACACCCCCAAAGGTGCGCGAGAGCCCAGGCAGAGCCGGAGGAGGGCGTGATCCCGGACTCCCCTCACCATCAGCCCGTCGTACCCACCGTGAACAGGATGCGGCGCAGGAAGGAAAATCGGCACGTGCGCTACGCCGAGAACTCGGGTATGCTCCTGAACTCGGGTACGCTCTCCTGAACTCGGGTACGCTCTCCTGAACTCGGGTACGCTCTCCTGAACTCGGGTACGCTCTCCTCGGAGGGGTTGGAACATCTGCAGAATGACTTTGACCTGGCCTTTTACACAAAGTAAGGTTACGAAGGCAAGATTATTTGCAGAACACGTTTTCATGCATGAAGCAATTCATAGTGCTTTAAATAGAAGACATAAAATAAGAAATAAAATGTACAAAGCTAATTGCAGCTAGCTAGTCTTACCAACAATTTGTTGTTAAAACATTTTGGCAAAAAGCAGAGGTGGCGTGTTTATAATGACTAAGTGTGGTATTCAGTAAATCAGGGTTTTTGATTGACCGCATTACAGATCTCGTGTCCTGTGTTCCACGCCTGTGTACAGTCGTGTTCTTGCTTGGTTCGCTTCAGAGCTTGGCAGGGGCTTCTCCTCCCCGATGCCCCCCTCCTGCGGCCTTGCTGACGGTGTGCTGGTGCCGGAAACCTGCTCCATGGATGGTTCCCCGCTTAAGAGTAAGAACGGCCCACATTTCATCGCGACTCCAAACACGACTTGGGGGATTAGGGGCTTTGTGGAGAGCTTTAGTGCAGTCTGCGGTGCTTCCTGGAGCCTCAGCTACTTCACAACTCAAAGCCTCTTAAGTTACGTTACAGTGCTGGTTATGTTTTGTTGTAAAGTTTGAGTTTGGACAGTGGTACTCATGTGTTAAACTAAATAAAGCTGATTCAACTTGATTCCAAGGGAATAGAAAACCCATATTTAAGATGCCTAAAAATAAAAATGATATGCTACTTTTAAAACCTTTGCTGTATGTCATTATTATTTTCTGCGCTGGGGTGACCAGGGCAGCAGTGATGAGGAAGCCTGCAGTGGAAGCGCAGCTACAGCAGCCTCTGTAGGCACCAGTGCAGGATCTCTGCACACCTCACTGCCTCTGAGTGCTGCAATAGGAGCCACTGCACCTATCTTGCTGCACAGGACATGTCCTGAGGCCACTCATTCATTTTGGGGGGGGGGGGGGGGGGGGGCCGGACCAGGGGGGGTGTGGCATTTTACCGTGACTGGGCTGGGCGGGGCACGTCAGGTCAGCACAGTTTCCCTGTGCCACCCTCCTTCTGCTGACAGAGTAAACATCGCCCTTTACATGTTCAGCCTCTGGTGCCCAGTGCTGGTAACTAAGCTGCATGTCTGCTGTGCTCTGAATAATGCTCGGGTGGTTGTGAGTTCACGGGACAGAATCGCATGAAAACTAAACCCGTTGTTCGTCCATGTTCATGATAGTAATAGGTGTTGTTACAATAGGAAATATGAAGGCGTGTATGATTTGACCCTTGACCTCCTGTTCCTTGTCTTTCCTGCGAGTCGGTTCCTGCTCACCTCTTAGGGTCATGGCCCTGTCTGCACTGTGTCACAGACAGGTGTGTATCCCACGGCGACGGGCCGGGCGTCACCATGGTGGCTGAGACGTGCCGCCTGGACGTCCCTGACGATGCAGTAAGCCAGCCGTACCTTGCAGCCGTGTCTCATTGTGCCGTTTCGAACATCTGCATCCCGCATCTCATTTTCGAGGATGGCTAGAACGTGCCCTTCTGCCACCACCTGCCAGGCATTCAGATCATCCATTTCCTTTTAGGTTAATTTCTTCTGTTTTATCACACTCAAAACGACATCGTTGTGCTACACTTCATGGAACATTTTTCACTTAGAAAAAAGAAGAAACTTAGTGATGTTATTGTTATATAAAATGATACTGTGTCAAATTCTGATTGTATCTCTCTGTTGCCGGTATTTGATATAAGTTACTCCTGTGGAACAGGTTCTTGTAGTTTGAGATGGTATCAGTTTTAGGGCAGCTCATTGTAAGAGTCACCGAATACCTGTCTTACGAGTGTGTTTAAGAAGAATAGCCTTTCAGATCGTGTAAGTGAAGCTAGAAGTGATTTAGGTGGGTCGTCGATATAATAGCAGCTGGTACCATGTGCATTATGGTCTGTTGATGTAGGAATCACTGGAGAACATCAGCACCAAAGAGCACTTCGTGAAGAAAAACGAGAACGGCTCCAGGTATTTCTGCGATTTACGCATCCACGGCTAATTTAACTTGTTTGTTTTATAGCGGTCCAGCACACATTCATTAAGGAGTCAAATGATCATTGTAATTAGAGAGGACAATAGTAGTATTGCTGTTTTAAAGGCCAAGGGAGAATAAACTTTCTTAGCTGTATGGACACACCCAGATACATCTCTGCGGAAATTCAATACCATAATGGGTTCGGCCCACAGCTCATATCGACAAGCGTTCATGTCAAATGAGCATGTAGCTGAATCGTGGAGTAGCGTTTGCTGGTGCCCCTGAGGGCTACACTCATGGCGGGTGCGGTAGCTTGAATTGAAAGGCTTGAAGTATATATCTTTTGTTGATGGTGTTGCAGGCAGGCTTCGACATCTCCGGACTCTTCCAGCGGTCTGGAACGGGCCCAGAACAATTCTCCAGTGCTTGAGAGGTCAATGAAGTTCCTGAAGACCAAAGATGATGGCTCTCCATCGATTCTGAGAACCTTTAAGCTGTGCTCTCTGGAGCGAAACTCGCAGGTCAACTCGCGCAACGCACCCTGCAGAATCGGGACCCCCAGCAGGCTCTCTCCACCGGACAAGGAGTCCGGACTGACCTCGGGTCAGGACCAGGTTGTGGCCAGGTTTCTAGGGTTCGACTCCAAGAGAAGAAAGATGGCCCATAAGAACGGGGCTGATGGTGTTCCTGACAAGCCCCTCGATCTGTCAGACCGGCCTTCCAGCAGCTGCCAGCTGGAAAAGGAGACTGAGGCCAAGGATGTTCTCATAGCAGGCCAGGAGAAGCCTTCTGTGACCCAGCCAAAGGGCCTTAATGCCAACCGGGGGCCTGAGCATCTAGAGGACCAGGAGAACACTATCAACAGGTCCCCAGACCAGAATCCGCACTCTGGGCCCTTCAAAGTGCCCTCCGCCCCCCCCTTCATCAGAACTATTATCCAGCACTTATTAGATGTCAAGGTAGGATTTGTAGGGAGATTCAGGTTTTGCTGTGAAGGTGACAAGATCTTGAATTTTGGTGCTGGTGCTGAGATCCTAATGAATAGCCGTTAGCTGCAGTATTTGGGTGTCCTGTTCCACGCAGCATGGAAATGTGCCCAGGTTATTCCCACTATTCCTAGTGGAATGTGGACTGTTAGTCTTTGGTAACAATAGTATAAGTCAAAGTCAGAGTAATTTTGTCATCTCAGCTCTGTGCAATTGGGTTATACGCTAAGATGGAAAAAAGTGAAACACCTGATTAGGTGGGAAACGTACAAATAGGCAATGGAATGTAATGGACAGATGTTGGATACAAGCTAGGCTCTGTACTGGTAGAGGTGGTTTTATTTCTTGCAGGAGTAATAATCAGTTGAATGCTCCAAGTTGATTACAGAACATTGATTACATAAGATATATGGTTAATAAATTATTTTGTGGGAAGTTGATTACTTTAAAAACCATTGGGAATATGTTTTCTGTTTAATGCATTCTCTGAAATATGTTCAGAATACTAATGTTGAAATGTACTTGCAATTATTCGTATTACCTTTTCTCTATATCTGTTTCTACCTTCTTTCCTGTATCAGTGACAAACCAGAATTTTATAATACTGTGGCAGGGTGTAATTTCTATACAAATCTAAATGCATCTTACTAATTTTATAACATATACAACATGACAAGGACCACAATCAATACTGAATAATTCTGTAGTTTTTGGTTAGCTTTTAACTGTTTGTCTATGTAATGGGCAGACCCCCGAGGAGCCAATCAGAAAGAAGACTCGCGTCAGCATGGACTCTGAGAAAATGTCTGTGCTGCAGCCCAACCCGTGTGCGCGGAGGAAGAGCCCTTCACAGAAGCCTGACGGTACGGTACTGGCCTTCACAGGAGCCTGACTGTGCGGTACTGGCATTCACGGGAGCCTGACTGTGCGGTACTGGCATTCACGGGAGCCTGACTGTGCGGTACTGGCATTCACGGAAGGCTGACTGTGCGATACTGGCATTCACGGAAGGCTGACTGTGCGATACTGGCATTTACGGAAGGCTGACTGTGCGGTACTGACCATGTCCGTCGGGGATGACACTGCGGGGCGGGAGTTGGGCTCAGGACCACACCACATGACACATGCTAGGAGTGAAACCTTATTCGTAACATAAGTGGTAAAAGTTTTTCCTGTTAGCTCATTAGCCTGTGTTTTAGCAATGCCCTGGCCAGCTACGAGATAACAAATCTCTAAATGGCTTCATTTATTAAATTACTTTCTATCGTGGCACTTTTGAATTATTAAATCTCATTGGTCAGAAAGGTGTTGATTACTTTTCTATAACCGCACTTAGTGTCAGCCAAGTAGTAGTAAATGTAGTAAATCAATGCTCCATTATAATCTTTAAGTTTGACAAGTGTTGCTTAAAATTTCAAAGAACACAATTGAAAACTCACAAATTATAAAAACAAGGAAATCGTGGTAATTTAGACAACAACCATTTGTCAGCCTGAGGAACTATACCTGATGATTAAACACCAAAATGAAAGTCCACTTGTAGTCCAGTCATATTATACGGTCCTAGGTAACCTGTCTGAATGAGATGGTATGCAAATCTGCCTTTATTAACTATATCTGGCGGTTCTTCACCTCCTCAGCCGTGCGTTTAAAAACATATTTTATATTCTTATTAACCATTCCATAAAGGCTATGGTCTGAGCATAATCGACACCGGAAGATGAATGTAATTTGACAAGCTATTTGTAGTACTATGAAGCAATGGGATTAAAACATAAGAATATATAAATACAATATGTATTTGTAACTATTAAGAAAGCATTACTGGTGTGTAGGTACGGCTGTAGGATTGAAACCCCCTGGGTACTGCATGTTTCTGGCATTGGACTCCTCCACAGTCTGCGTTGTTCATACATCATTCACGCTTGGGTGCTAAATTGCTATCTAGCTTAATACATCACAAGACGGCTAGTCCAACAGAATACACCGTGAGCTTTACGAGACGTTTTACTATGCAAGTGTATTTTTAATGTATCCTGCTGAAACCGGAAAAAAATTAAAGGCTGTAGGGCAAGAATAACAGATGGCTTAAAGTAGCTTTGATACCTACCATCGTTTGTGAATCACTTTTAAGGGTTTGGCCTCCAAGTGAAAGCCCAAAGTTAATTTTCAGCTATTAACTCATTTGTATAATTTTTTTATTAATTCTCGAGACGTTCCTTTATCATGGTCATTTTCTGCGTCACTAAACTTTGTTTAATGGAATTATGGGGAACCAGTATAGTTTGCCAGCACTGGCATTTCTAATTTCTATGTATTTATTTCCGATTTTGCTTTTACTGTGGCTGTTTGTCCAGGCTTAGGATGTAGCCCATTGGTGTCACAGGTCTGTTTAACATCCATGACCTGGCTGTTCTCCGGTTTGCTCATGAAAGCTGGTGCTGACAGTGAGTTTTCAGGCTGGTGAATCCAGCCCATTGTGCGCCTGATGGTTTATGCTTGGCGTGTCTGGGCCTGAGCGCGGGACGCGTACGGCTCGCACTGACGCAGCTGGCGGCCCTGTCAGCCAGCGAGGCGGCGGCGGCGGCTGGGAATTTACGGACCTGTTGGAGCTGCCGGTACTTGTGGGACACTCCTCTGCAGCCCCTGGCAGGGCGGCGCTAGAGAGGGCTGCAGATCAGCCTTAAGGAAATTACACTGACTTCTGTAATAAACTTCAATCAAAATGGAGTTAGTGTGCTCTTTTTGTTTACTGCGACTGGGAATGTTTATCTCCCATCCATTTATATTCATACATTTATGAATGTAATTGTCAGCACCAAAGAGGAGTTGGCTATGTATTTCTGGGTGTGTTTTAAAGATTTTAATTTATTTTTTAAATAATTTGGCCACGGTGGGCATGCCGGTATCAGACGCTCTTATGGCACGTCTGCCTCATGGTCGCTCTTCTTTCTAAGCAGACTTAGCAGTGGTTCATAGGACACGTTTCCCATGAAGCTCAGCCAGCTCTCCCGGTGTCGTATCGTACACGGCAGGCCTCTGCCCTGCTTTATACGCACACACGTGCTGTAGCGTTGACGCAGAATAAAAGTGGCCCGTGTATCAGTGAAACTCTTCGTTTTTAGTTGCCGAATTTAGAATAGTGATACTTCATTCATCCTTGTGGGAGGCTTTCTTTTCACCTACCCCATCTTGCTTTCCATGCAGGCGGGAGCAAGCGTAGGGGTGTCAGCCACATGGTCAACCAGTCTGCAGCTCCCCCGGCCCTGGGGCTTAAAGGCCTTGTTCAAGGGCCCATGACTATTCTGGCAAGGCTCGAACCGGCGACCTTGCAGTCACAGGCACAGAGGCTTAACACTGCCCCCCCCCCCCAAATTGCCCTAATAGATGTTGTGGATGCTTCTAGTAACCGATGGATGAACCTCCATAAGGGGCAGTCTGAGGTTCTGCAGGTTATGTCCTCTGTGCTTACAGTCTTCTCCGGAACATCTGCTTTACTGCCGCCGTAGCAGTTCTTGCAAGCGTGGAGCAGTAGAACGACACAAAAAATACATTTCCGTGCTTTGGCCGTGGACTTCTGCCATCCAGGTGTCCCTCTTGTCCCCTCAGCTGGTCCTGTGTACCTCGGGGGAGCTGTGACACGTTCTGGGGCGGCGTAGCTTCGCGCTTCTGTTTTCTAGACATGCGTGACTCAGGCTTTAATATCATTGCAGAAAAAGCTTTTAAATTTGACACTAAATGATTAAGGCTGTTGAAGGTCTGAAATCAGCACGTGGCCCTTCGGCCAGCCCGTGTTTTACATGGCAGCCCGGAATTCCTCTCGGCCTAATCACTGATTTCTTGGGTAGTTCTGACGAATCGCTGGCCAGGAAGGCTCACGCTAACATGTGGCCTTTCAGCGCATGCTGGCGGCTTGGGCGTCACGGCGGCGGATGACAGACTGCGCACTGGGGCCACAGTTTTTACATGCAAACACACAGAGCTGACATGCAAATTCCCTGTCTTTCAGTTCAGCTCAATGAACATTTTTAGAACACACACGTACATTTATAAAAGTGAAAAGCATAAATACTGTGTGTGTGTGTGTGTGTGTGTGTGTGTGTGTGTGTGTGTGTGTGTGTGTGTGTGCGCGCGTTCTGGATGTACACACCTGCCCTGTTCTATCTGGGATGCCCCCCCTCTCCCCATCTCCCATAAAGTGGCACTGGATAAAATACTTGGAATATGGATGTTTATTATGATTATAATTATTGTTATTATGATAATGATGTAATAATGCATACATGCTCTGCACAAGAAACCTGAAATTACAACGTGATGTCATAAGTTATGCACAGTGTGTTAAATGACTGGGTTGACGTGAGGTTCCTCTCTGTACGCCTTTCCTCAGAAAAGTCCTCCAAGGCGGTTGACCAGACGTGGAGCCTGGACCCAGGGGCGGCCCTGTCTCAATACGCGATGGACAGCCCCACTCACACCACGGTGCCCAAAGTTAGCCAGGCCGGAACACACCATATATCTGTGACAAAATGAATCGATTCATAAACATCAGTTAGAACTGTAATGAACAGACATGTACAATGTATGATGAAGGGTTATAAATGTCAAATATAAACTTCAGTTATTTTAAAGAATCCTAGAGCAACATAATTTTAACAGCTGACTGTAATTGAAATCAACTACTTAGGTAATTGATCTGGCATAGAAAGCTCTATACACTTTCTCTACAGAGTGATTAAATTACTGATAGGATTTTCTTTACGCTTTTTAACCCCGCAGTTTAGTAAATCAGAGAGGTTTGGCGCCCTCTGCTGTTTGGTATAGTATTGCATTTCTTGGGGACCCATCCACAGGTGTTTCACTGTTGTGATAAGTGGTGGGGTACCTCTATCTGTCCTCTCTCAGGCTGATCCTCCAAGACTGGAGGGTGAGACGGTCGACACAGACTGCACCTTCGTAAGCCACAGTATGCTCCTGAAAGGCCTGAATCCAGACGAGGACGACCCCTGCACCGGTTCGTATGCTTTCAACATTCGCCAAGTCCGTGCTTTGGCAAAGCCAGGAAGAGCCCTGCTTGGCTAATAGGGTCATTGACTGTTATTTGCTTTGATGCTGAATGTTTACTAAAACATATTCAGTGTTTAACAATTTCCCTTCCCCTTCTGGATCTGCATTTAAAGAAAAATATAGAATAGAATAGAATAGAATAGAATAGAGAGACTTTATTGTTTCTTAGGGGGAATTCTATTTTCGTCTAAAAAATTTTCCATTTACCATTGCAACTTTGCTTTATACTTTGCTTTATACTTTGTTTCAGACCAGAAATAGCAGCAGTGTAAAAGGCTTATTGCTAATGCATGTGATTATTCCATAGGCTTTATGTTGCTTTATAGCTCGAATTATCATGTACTCTGTAGCATGAACAGGCCCATGATAATCCGAGTGACCAAAGAGAGTAAACCTTACTGTGCCTATCTGATTTTCCCCGGCAAGGAGTTGGCCAGAAAGCCAATGACAGCTTGGAGCAGCTGTTTGACAAGACGGCGTATGGGGAATACGAGTCATGCCATCAGGAGGATGGGGAGCGGCCACAGGCAGAGGAAGAGGAGGAGGCAGAGGAAGGGCCTGTGGACGGTGAGCATTTTCCTCCAGCACTGCTATGAAGAACCATCTACAGAAACACTTGAAAGTGACCTGGTGAACCTTTTCAGATCTGTCTGCTTGCACTACAGATAAGGAGGGTAAAGTGAAAACCGCTGGAAATCACAGCAGCAGGTGAGGCAGAAACTTGTGACCTGCTGGCTCAGGCCGTTCCGGTGATTCATAGCCGTCTCAGCACGATCTACCGTCCTCTCTTCCCACAGGACCAATGCATCTTTTGCTCACGTGGAGGTGGTAAGGAAGAAGGATGAGAGGAGGAAATTGAAAGGGCACACGTGCAAAGAGTGCGAAATAGTGAGTATGAGAAAGAGGAACAAGAGAATGAAGCTGGAGGGGCACACATGCAAAAAGTCTGACGTAGTGAGTATGAGAAAATGGAAAGAGGAGGAAGCCAAAAGGCACACAGGCAAAGAGTGTGAAATAGTGAGTATGAGAAAATGGAAAGAGGAGGAAGCCAAAAGGCATACAGGCAAAGAGTGTGAAATAGTGAGTATGAGAGAAGGATGAGACAAGAAAGCAGAAGATTCACACATGCAAAGAATGTGAAATAGGAAGCAGATGGGGCACGTGCAAAGTGTGAGAAATGGGGACTGTGAGAAGGAAAGACAAAGAGGACAGGGAAGGGGAACACGTGTAAACAAAATTGAGTGTGAGAAGAAGGGCAAGGGGGCAGGCCAAAGGGCACACGTGCAACGAATGTGAAATAGTGAGTGTGAGAAAGGAACGAGAGTGGGAAACAGAAGGGGCACATGTAAAAGTAGTGTGAAATAGTATGATGAAGGAAGAGAGGAGGAAGCCAAAAGGCACACATGCAAAGAGTGTGAAATAGTGAGTGTGAGAAAGAAGGACAAAAGGAGAAAGCAGAAGGGGAAGACCAGCAAATAGTGCTAAAAGATGAGTATGAGAATGAAGGATGAGGAGGAAGCAGAAGTGTTTCACATGCAAAGCATGTGAAATAGTGAGTATGGGAATGAAGGACGAGAGGAGAAAGCAAAAGATGCACCCATGCAAAGAATGTGAAATAGTGAGTATGAGAACGAGGAACGAGAGGAGAAAACAGAAGAGGCACACATACAAAGAGGGTGAAATAGTGAGTATGAGAACGAGGAACGAGAGGAGAAAACAGAAGAGGCACACATACAAAGAGGGTGAAATAGTGAGTATGAGACGGAAGGATGAGACGAGAAAGCAGAAGTCGCGCGCACACTCACAAAGAATGTGATCAAGTATGAGAACGAAGAACGCAAGGATGCAGAAGGAGCACAAATGCAAAGAATGTGAAATAGTAAGAGTGAAGGCCGAGAGGAGAAAACCGAGAGAAAGCTCATGCAAAGAGGGTGAAATAGTGAGCATAAGACGAGAAAGCAGAAGTCGCACACATGCAGAGAATGTGAAATAGTTTGAGAAAAAAAGAGAAGGCAGAAATGGCACATGTGCAAAGAGGGTGAAATAATGAGTATAAAAAGAAGCACAAGAGGTACATGTGCAATGGGTGTGAAATACTGAGTATGAGAATGAAGGATGAGACACACGCAAAGAATGACATGAGAGCGAGGAACGAGAGGAAGCAGATGTGTCTCACATGGAAAGCATGTGAAATAGTGAGTATGAGAATGAAGGAGGAGAGGAGAAAGCGAAAGACGCACACATGCAAATCATTTGAAATAGTGAGTATGAGAATATATGAAGCGGAGGAAGCCAAAAAGCACACGTGCAAAGAATGTGAAATAGTATGAGGGGAAAAAAGGACGAGAGGACACATGCAAAGAATGTGAAATAGTATGAGAAAGATGAGAACACATGCAAAGAATGTGAAATACTATGAGAAAGAAGGACGAGATGACACACGCAAAGAATGTGAAATAGTATGAGAAAGAAGGACGAGAGGACACACGCAAAGAATGTGAAATAGTATGAGGAAAGAAGGACGAGAGGACACACGCAAAGAATGTGAAATAGTATGAGAAAGAAGGACGAGAGGACACACGCAAAGAATGTGAAATAGTATGAG
>JAODLC010000001.1:26948220-26960499 GCA_026781145.1 Hippopotamyrus pictus
AGGACACACGCAAAGATTGTGAAATAGTATGAGAAAGAAGGACGAGAGGACACACGCAAAGAATGTGAAATAGTATGGGAAAGAAGGACGAGAGGACACACGCAAAGATTGTGAAATAGTATGAGAAAGAAGGACGAGAGGACACACGCAAAGAATGTGAAATAGTATGAGAAAGAAGGACGAGAGGACACATGCAAAGAATGTGAAATAGTATGAGAAAGATGAGGACACATGCAAAGAATGTGAAATAGTATGAGAAAGATGAGAACACATGCAAAGAATGTGAAATAGTATGAGGAAAAAAGGACGAGAGGAGAAAGCAAAAGACACGTGCAAAGAGGGTGAAATAGTGAGTATGAGAGAGAATGAGAGGAGAAAGCAGAAGAGGCACACATGCAAAGAATGTGAAATAGTGAGTATGACAAAGAAGGACGAGAGGAGAAAGCAGAAGGGGCACGCGTCCAAAGAGTCACATAGTGTGAGAAAGAAGGATTGGAACTAAAAGGGGCTGAGTGCAAACAAGTGAGTATGAGAAAGAAGGATGAGGGACAGAAGGGGCACATGTGCAAAGAGTGTGAAATAGTGAGTAAGGAAAAAGATGGAAGAGAGGAGGAAGCCAAAATGCAGCATACATACAAAAACTGTAAAAAAAAAAAAAAAAAAAAGTGAGCGTGACAAGGAAGAGAGGAGCAAGCAGCGGTGACACGTGCAAAGAGTATGAAATGGTGAATATGAGAAAGAAGGAAGAGAGGAGGAAGTCAAGACGCGTGCAAAGAGTGCCAAATGGTGAATCGATTGTTGATTGCGCTGTGCGTTTAAATGTGGACGGGGAGTAGTGAACCACTAGACAGTGTGAATACCGCTTTAGCAAACTGCCACACGGGTACATTTTACAGTGCATCAGTATTTAGTCTTCTTGGCAAAAAGAACGACTTGAATAAAACTAGTTTTTGCAGCTTTATCTTAAAACCTTAACAATCCCAGCGTTCATTGCATAAAGAAGCCGTTCCCCAGTCAGTTACCGAAATCCTTTTATCTGAATCCTAAATGATGCTGAGAACTTCAGGTTCCCTCCCCGGAATGCAGTGATGGGGTTACCTGTCAGATGAGTCGTGATCTCCATCTTGAATTCATGAATGGACGTGCTCAGAAGGTGCAGTAACGTGTTACCATTCTGCCGCAGTACTATGCAGACCTGCCGGAGGAGGAGAGGCAGAAGAAGCTGTCGGCCTGCTCCCGGCACCGTTTCCGATACATCCCCCCCTCTACACCAGAGAATTTCTGGGAGGTGGGCTTCCCTTCTACACAAACCTGCGTTGAGCGAGGTATTTCACCAGTATTAATCTCATTCAGCATCTTTCTCTCTCATGGAGTCCTGTTTCGTTCTAATTGCAATTTTAATTGCAGTACCTCAGCCATTCCATGTATTTGTTCAACTTTACCCCTAATTAATTAAATTAGCTAAATAACATGAGGTATTGATTAGCCAAACAACGTATGCTAGTGGTGGAGTGGGTGTGCTACTCGGTGTATTGGATGGTTTTCAAATTGCTAAGCTAACAAACATAAAGTCGTAGTCTTTGCTGACTTTTGCCCAGTACTGTATATAACAGGTGAGAGCAAGTTTTAGGGTCACAGTGCAGACTCAGCCAGCATGCAGCACCCCTGAAGCAAGTCCGTTTAAAGCCTTCCTCAATGACATCATTTCACCACCTACAGCAGGGTCCTGGGGGGCCGGAGCCCTGCACATTTTTGGGTTTCCCCTTTTAACACAGGAGATTCAACTCCTTACACCTCCTTGTGATAATTACCACACAGCTCCTGAGCTGAATTATTTGTGGTGGAACAGGGAAAAAGCTAAGCTACACAGGGCTCCGGCCCCCCAGGACAGGAGCTTGACACCCCTGACCTACAGGATTTGAACCAACAACCTTCCGTTAATGAGCACAGAGTCCTGACACACAGAGCCACTCTCTAGAATGATGGATCCCCTTTTATTCTTCAGGGTATATCAGAGAAGACAATGAGCCGGAGCAGCGAATGAGAAGGAGACGACCATACAATGCAACCTTCTCCCCCAAAGGAAAAGAACAGGAGACGTAGCTGTCAGCAGGCGGACAAAACCGAAAGCACATCGCTTGTGGTAGTGAAACCCGGGGCACTGAACCAAACCACTGAAGTTTAGACTGGATACACATTCTGCTACCTTCATTTCCGACTTGCGGCGGTGTAGCCATTTCCATAAGACAAAGAAAAATAAGACTTGCACTCTATGAGAGCGAATGGATACAGTGAATCATTTCAAAACAAGATGGCAGTATTACTTCGTGGGCCATGCTTTGCATTAAGATTGGTGTCTTTGAAACTCTTGATTGGAAATTCAACAAATGTTGCTCTGGCAGAGCAGTGCAAATGACTGTATGCCAGAAAAGTCTATCAGTGTCCGCATGTTTTTACTTTCCAATATGTGTCCCTGCATTTTGACTGTAATTGCTGATTTGTTTTATGTCAGTTCACGTAAAACTGTAGATAAACAGTAGCTTACCATTTAAGGATTTTGAAATAATAAAAGGATCGCAATACTAATTTCATTTGAAGTCGGACTCTATGGCCAGGCTGATGTGTGTCGCTGAAAGTATCCACATATTTATTTACCTTTCGCCCCAGATCCAGTGCCACTTCAGTTTAATGATTTAATCTCGATACATTTTATTAATATTAAATCAATATTTTAAGAAATTAAATGAGAATTATTTGTAAGCAATAAGTTTAGCAGACAGGATTATTCAAACGGCATTTGAAAATGTTATTTACTGTATGTGCATACACATTTATATATTTGTCGTGTATTACTACTGAACAGTATGATTATTTTATATTTGTATAAACAAAGGACCAAGGGGAGGTCAAGTTTCCCTTTGGGACTGGAACGTGAAGAGGCCGAAGAGTGTAAATGCAGAGTTACAATGTACATCACTACATCTTAGGATGGCTAAATTATAGGTGAAATATTCAGACCAGAATCCGATAAGGTAGCCAGGGGTCCTGCTGGAGTCCTGGAGGCCCAGCCTACGCCTGCGTTTGTATAACTACTCCCTGAAATCCCAGTTAAAGGCTGCTTATTGTGTAACTGGGCTAAAGGTCATCTTGTCACTGTGGCATTTTAAGTATTGTAAATATTACATTCCAGAGTACCGAAAAGGATTTTACTCGTTCCATCAGCTCTAATGGTTTTAATAGTTTGGTTTGTAATTCATTTGGAATTTCCTTCATTAATATTTGCCGTACATTGCAATGGACCCGTGAAACTAACTTCCTATGTTGCCAGCTCGATAGTCTCAAAATTAGTGCTTCTGGGCTGAAAAAGTGACCATTTAAGGCAGGGGTGGCCAATCTTATCCGCAAAGGGCCGGTGTGTATGTGGGTTTTCACTGCAACTCCCTAATTAGATTACTAATTGGAGGACTGATTGGCTGAAGGGTCCTCACACCTGGGTTTGAACAGCTGACCTACAGGGTTTTCCCAAAAACCTGCATACACACCGGCCCTTCGGATAAGATTGGCCACCCCTAATTTAAGACCACATCTGCTATAATGCAAAAGAATCAGCACAACCATTTATGTTCCAAAGCTAAGATTAATTTGGTTAAAAGGCATCACATAAACCAGAGAGAGAAATTCAGAACATCAAGGTGTCCATTTGCTGGTTACAGTCCACTATTGAGAAATCCTATTAAACTTTCTACTCAGGTGCCTGAAACCTGGAAAAAGTAGGACACATTTCACTGGGAGGCAATGCATGCCTACTGGGATAAACTAATTGGATGGGGGAAAGGTTACCATGGAAATAATTTGATTGATCACATCCTTTTTTTTCAAGGCTAAAAAGGCTTCAAAATATTTTTGCGCAAGTTTATCAGTTTGGAAGTTGGGGTCTTTTTACAGTAAATAATAAACACCAAATACAGGTCTCTGCGAAACTATTAAAGATACAGCTTTAACTACTGTATTTACTGGCATTGTCTGTTAAAATGTCTTCAGCATTTCATTCTGTATCCTATTCAGAGCCTGGATTTTTCCCTTCTGTTTTTAACCTTTCCCTGACCTTGACATTGCATGGTCTGTCAAGCTGTAGTTCAGTAGATCTCCTCAAGGTGTGCCTGTAGCTCTATGTCGGAATGAGTTTATAAGCAGAGCAGGACAACGCTTAGTGACAGTTATTAAATAAAGCATAATTGCGAAAGATTCATTACTGATTGTTAAACACGTGTCAGGATTAAAACTTATTTGTGCTTTCAGTGCATTTTCCTCAACTTTTTTTTTTTTTTTTAATTTTCCTCATGTCAATTACAACAGTAGACGGACTTACATTGAGGGAAAAAAAGCACAGCGATTGAGGGAAACCCGAGCTGTTTTTGTGAAAAGGAAAATTTTCATTTTAAAAAGCAAAGAATAAATACTTGAATGTGGTAAACAGGAGAAATTCCAGCCCCAGCTGAACTTCAACATACTTCAAGTAGCTGATTTGCATAAAACAAAATCAAGTAGCAGGTGACACAGTAACCTCACACTTCCTTTCACATCCCACCCCTGGCTCTATGCGTGAGGACTCTGCATGTTCTGTGTTTCAGCAAGTCTCCTGTCACTAACTGGCAGCCACAGATCGCCTGTAGTTAGGATGAGTATCATGCAGTGACTGGCATCCTATCCAGTGTCCCCAGTTCCCTATACTCCCCCGAAATAGGCTTATGACCCTTTACTGGATAAGTGGTTGGAAGATGAATGACTGAAAAACCAGGCAGCTCACAACCTGGAATACTAAAATAAAACATTTTAATTTGAAGTTGCCCATCAGAAGTTGCCACCCTGGCCCATTGCCCATATTTCAGTTGCTGGGATCCACCACTGTAAGCAAAACTGGAATTTTAAATCCGCCAGATGTCACAAAGTGTCCATTCCAATAAGATGGTTTCCTGAGAGAGAAATGCATAGGTGACCCCCAGTTGCTCCAGGGATTGTCTGACAATGGGACACTCATGGGAAAAAGTTTAAAGTAACCTAAAATCTCAAGGTCAGCTGTTCACTTTTCATTGTATTCCTTTTTTGTTGGCCCTGATACACCAATCGGATTTTAAACCTAGACATTACCACATCCCGGTGGAGTACTACGGTACTGCTAAAGAAATTACTGGAAAATTCTGTTAGCCGTGTATTTTGTTGGATGCCTGGCAGATGAGAAAATAAATAAATAAATATTTTTTTTTCTCATTTGCCAAGCATATAAGAGTGAGAGAGGGAGAGAGAATAAAGTTAGTTCATCTCGATCATAGGCCATAATGTATATTTTCAGAAAAGGCTGGTGCAGATAACTGGAATTCTAAGTAACGTTAGCTAGGGGGCAGTGTGTAGTTCAATGGGCTAAGCCCCTGTGCCCTGTGACCAGAAGGTCGCTGCTTTAAGTCCAGCCTCGGCATGTCTGTGGCTCCTCGAGCAAGGCCCTTAACCCCCAGCTCCCTGGGTGCTGCAATGGGTGGCTGCCCTTCGTGGCCAGCTTGCTCTCACCTACAGAGAACAAGATGGGGAACATGCAAAGAGAATTTCCCCATGGGCATCAATAAAGTATCAGTCATTATTATAGTCGTTCGTCGATTTACTACTTGATTCACCTGCCTGATGTGTTATTATGGAAGATTAATCAACACCATTTCGACCAATCAGATCTGAGAATTCAGTCGCATCATGGTAACATCGTGAAGACTTGACTAGATGAGTGTTTCCCAACTCCATCCTCAGGGACCCCCCCCCGACAGTCCACATTTTTGCTTCCTCCCAGCTCCCTAACAGGTGTGGCGAAAAATGACTGTCTGGGGGTCCCCAAGGACCGGACTGGGAAACACTGGCCTAGATGATAGTAGGAGGACATGACATATTAAATTTAAGAACTTTCTACCTGCTAACATATGATCTTGTAGCATTATATAAATGATGACCTAGAGACATACACTTATTAAATTTATTTTATCAGTTTCGTTTTTAGTATTTGGAATAATGGTGGTCGATGCTCTCTAAGAGTAAGTTTATATATCTGTGTGTAGATATTTATCTCATGTTTCACAAGTCAAATCACCCTCCACTTTCCACTAAGACAGATTCAACAATGCACAGACTGTGCAGGCATAGATGGGGGGGGTGGGTGTACACACACACACACACACACACACACACACACACATATAGTATCTGTGTGTGTGTGTGTATTCTGTGCGTGTCTGTGATTTCGATCAGCATTGACTCATGGTCATTTCCTTTGGTGGACCTATCAAGATGTGTATTAAGTGCCGATCTTAACGAGTCTATATATATAATTTTAAAAAGATACATAGAAATTATATTTGTTCCAGCTAATGTCTTGTCACTGGACATTACTGCTACCTGCAGGTATGATAAAAATATCTTTCTATAATTATCTATAATGTGCTCCCCGTTCACTTTAGTCATATGAATATGGCACCCAGAGGGTTTAAGTCTATTCTGGAGGTGGACGTTTCAATTTAATGTATTTGTAGGATGTTATAGAGGATGCTGGTCAAACTTAGGAGTGCTTATATTTTAATTTATATTGTGCTATTGATTATAACATTTTCGTTTTGAAACTTTATAATCAATACTGGCCCAGGCTCACCCTGTTACAGCATTACTTATTCATTTATATCTAACCATTTCCCGTATCCATCTATTCAGTGAAGCTCCACACTGACTTGCATGCCAGTATGGACATTGCATGACAAGGGACACACACTATACAGCAAGCCAGTCCATCACAGCCCATATAAACAGACATAATCAATCACACACTAAGGAGGAAATGAACGCCAGGAGGTTATGCGAATTTTAGTCACAAAGAGCCTTAATGCCAGGTCAATCGTCAGAACAAACATTTAGCTTCCATTTGATGTTCACTGTTCTAATCTTGCTGGTTGGACACAATGCTGACAGACCTCATTTTGTCAGATACCAACACTTAACAGATGTGGTGTTACTGTGGATTCCTATATGCAGATGTAAATATATTCGCACCTGGGCCGCCCGGTCGAGGTCATCGATCTCCCCCTTATGACGTCACAAAGGGTAAATGGCCAGCTTAACACCGGAAGGGGAGACGGTTGTAAAAAGGCCCGGCGGGGTACTGGATTTTCGGAAAATTCATAACCTATTCTTTGAAAATGTTTAACTCTAATTAACATGTACAAACCATGCATTTATTGCATTGCTTTAAATACATGCTTGTTAAACGGGTTACACAGAAGTAGCTGCGCGTTTGTGGTAGCGGAGGTAGTATCTGCTGACCTAGTTTAAACTGCGCGTTTATGCCCATTTTTTGTTGGTCTAGTAAAGAAAAAAGTTGGTATTTGTGCGTATGGTTAATTATTCTCTCACCTAGATCGTTTTCCTCTGTGTCTTGCACGGTACCTCGGTGTATATGCCGTCCTTTCTCTGACCTACTTAAACTCCGCTAGGATAACTGGGACCGTGATTATTCTGCATGTTTATTCTGCACCGCAAAGACCTCAAATCACAGGCAACCCTTGGACAGCAAACAGCCAAACGACGACCCCTGTAACAAAATGTCATGCAATTATTAAAAAGGATGATTTTATAGGATGTACTGTTTATATCCCCATCTGACCTGGTTATATAAATATCAAAAGTAATTATTTCTGCCGTAAGCAATTAACATATAATACGAGTACTGAATCAGAAACAACGCGTGCAGTTAAATCTAAATTCAGCTAAAGGAAATCATTCAATCAATATGTAATGCATTGTTATCGTAAAAATGTCATAGTATATAAAGACGTTAAACTAATTTAAACTGTTAAACTGTTTATATTCATTTGCAGATCGTGGCCTATTTGCGGTAGCGTTGTGCTTTTCCTGGCGTAATTCCCTCCTGTTGAAATGCAGTTATTTTTGCACTTTCCGTCGCTACGTCCCCTCATTCAGCAATAAGCGATCGCTGACACACGCCGTGCCCCGGCCCGCGTGTCTCCTTACTAGGCCATGTGGCAGCTCGGCAATAGGAAATGAAAACACATCCTTCCCCATGTGCTCACATTCCCCCTTTCTTTCCTACAGCGTTATGCACGCACGTGATCGCGACCCCTCCCGTGTCATTGAACCACCCCCTCCCAAACATTCATCTGCTAAACTGGAGTCTGCAAACAGGACGGATGCATCGGAGCAGTGAGACTGGGGATCCCGGGCAGCCCGGGCGCCTTTAAAGCGAGAGGAGGCGGCGACTCTCCGCCATGGCGGCGGCCGCTCCCGCTCTGCACCCGGGCACTGAATCCGTTCGTAAGCGCGTGGACTCCCGGCGCAGGCAGGCTGCTCTCTCCTTCCTCAGCAACATATCCTTAGACGGGCGACCGGCGCAGGGTGACAGCGGCGATCAAGGCAGCACAGACACGGGACTGGAGAGCAAAGGCAGACAGGGCTTAAAGTCCGCCGAGCCGGGAGCGCAGTGCGCTGGGGCGATCGGGGGCGCAGAGGGGGACGCGTTCAGGGCGCCCAGGGGGAGGCTGCAGAGCTTCACCCAGGGAACCCTACCTGCCACCTTTCCACGGCAAACCTCCCAGAACTACTGCTGCTTCGAGAGCGGGCAGATCGGCAGTTCTGCCATTGAACTGCAGAGATCCAGGTAACTTTCCACGATGTCCCGCTTAAATGACCCAAAAAGCAGTGCATGCCTTTCTCTGTTTAAATTGCAAACTTTGTTTCTAATGCACATTCATATTAAACGCGCCGGGCATTGCGCAGATTAAACTCCATGCTTGTTTTGCACACGTGTGCCCAGCAGTTGTTGACTATCAGTATACATTTCGACCCGTGATGTGTGCGATCTCGTACGGTTCACCTGCGCTGGCGTACGCTGTCTCCACCCCTTGCAAAGTAATATCATGCATTACATTGTTATCGTGGTTTTCAAAAACCACGAGTTTAAAACACAAATGAGTTACGCGGATAGAGCCTTTTCCCCTCCGTCGAGTAAAGAAGGCGAAGTTGGGCAATAGTGTGTTTTCACGTCTTAGACGGGGGTCCAGCAGTGGCTTGTAAATTTCTCTAGACTGCATTCGTGAAAGTATTGTAGACCAGGGCATAATTATGTCTTCTGATCGCACACCTCATCTGCCATTTCACACTATAAAGTAGTTAAAGTTACATTAATGTTCAAATGTGCTGTGCCCTTATCCTGAAAACAGATGGCTATGGGCATTGTTTTCATGCCATGTGCTTAGTTAAGTATGGTTCCTGAGGAAAACAGTGATTTTTTTTGTTTATTATTAATGTTATCATGCATAATCGTCCCTTAAACTGCGAACATAGAGATGTATTTATGTGTACAGATTTTTCTCCCCAGTCTTAAGTGTGTATGGGGGTGTTATACAGAAAACTGCTTTGTATATCTGTTCTGGTGTGTTTTAAACGGATTTGTCAACTGTTTCGGTTTATTTTTTAATTGCTGAAATGTGAATTTCCACCTTCTTTGTTGTTCAGGATTTAGCTCACAGGTGACTGTGAACCTTAGTATGCTACATTTGCAGAAACGGTGTGAGTGTCCTGATCAATACCCTCTCTGTCAATCTGCTGATTCACATTCTTACAGCCTCAATAGTGTTTGTGTCCTGTGACCTTTCTACTTTGCATTCAGCTCTAACTATCTCCTTTGTAAGGTTTGACCTATCTTCAGATAATCACCTCAAGCTGAAGTCTTACTTCCTCTCTAAATTCTCACCATTACAGAAAGCAGATTTGTTTTTACTTATCCTCCGTAACTGTCAGTGTCGCGAGCCAGGGACAGGGTTGTTCTGCCTAGTTCCTGACTACAGTGGTCTTACTTCATGTATTTGGTAATCGAGCGCAGTGTAGCCTCGTACGCTTCGGAATGCGTCCCTTGATTGCATGTGAGGTGCTGGCTGAGACGCATGTAACGGTGCAGTGTCAGAATGCGCGAGCCCAGTGTGTGGAAACCACCGACTCCGCGAAGTAGTGCACGATCGCAACATGTCGCCCCCTACTGTGATATTTGGCCACTTTGAGATATACACTACATTGCCAAAAGAATTGGGACACCAGCCTTTACACGCATATGAACTTTAATGACAACCCATTCTTAAAACATAGGCTTTAATGTGGAGTTGGGCCACAGCTATAACAGCTTCAACTCTTCTGGGAAGGCTGTCCACAAGATTTAGGAGTGTATTTATGGGAATTTTTGACCATTCTTCCAGGAGAGCATTTGTGAGGTCAGGCACTGATGTTGGATGAGAAGGCCTGGCTCGCAATCTCTGCTCTAATTCATCCCAAAGGTGTTCTGTCGGGTTGAGGTCAGGGCTCTGTGCAGGCCACTCAAGTTCCTCCACACCAGACTCGCTCATCCATGTCGTTATGGACCTTGCTTTGTGCACTGGTGCGCAGTCATTTAGGAACAGCAAGGGGCCATCCCCAAACTGTTCAAGCTGGAAGCATGAAATTCTCCAAAGTGGCTTCAAATGCTGCAGCATTAAGAGTTCCTTTCCCTGGAACTAAGGGGCCAAGCCCAACCCCTGACAAACAACCCCACACCATAATCCCCCCTCCACCAAACTTTACACTTGGCACAATGCAATCAGGCAAGTACCGTTCTCCTGGCAACCGCCAAACCCAGACTCATCCATTGGATTGCCAGACAGAGAAGCATGATTCATCACTCCAGTCTCCACTGCTCTAGAGTCCACTTTGTTATAACACCACTAACAGTTGACTATGGAATATTTAATAGCGAGGAAATTTCATGAATTGACTTATTGCACAGGTGGCATCCTATCACGGTACAATGCTTGAATTCACTGAGCTCCTGAGAATGACCCATTCTTTCACGAATGTTTGTAGAAACAGTCTGCATGCCTAGATGCTCGGTGATTTTATACACCTGTGGCTATGGAAGTGATTGGAACACCTGAATTCAATAATTAGGAGGGGGTGTCCCAATACTTTTGGCAAATCAGTGTAGCTCTGATATCATTGGCATGGTGTGCTATGGATTTCCAGCTTTGTGATTGCCGTTCTCACAACAAACAACAATAACAACAAAATGCATTACCATTATTATTATTATTATTATTATTATTATTATTGTTATTATTGTTATTATTATTATTAATAATAATAATAATAATAATAATTAAGGTAATCATAACACGTCCTTATTTGTATAGTCAGATAATAAGGAATAGTTGTAATTATATTAGTCATTTTTTGTGACAAAATGCAGAATTAGTGCTGGATGTCTCTGCAAATACTAAATAAAGGTGTCTCATCCATCAGCCAGGCCCATCGGAGGAGCTACCCATTGCCTTTAGGGGAGTTTTGGGCAAAGTGTCAAGATTGACATGAATCTTGCCAACAACAGTTTAAAAAAAAAAAAGTTTTATTCTTCTCTTAAAGACTTTGTCAAGCATGTAATTATTATTATTTTTTTTTTCAAATTTGGAAGCAGATGAGGTTTACGAGAGTTCTGTGACTTGTTTAGTTTGGATAAACTGTTATCCAGTTGGTCTGGCTTGATTTGCTTTCCTTGTCTTACTGCTAAACCTTCTGCATACAAACATGAGAAATAAAATTCCTTGACTTCTTAGTATGCATCAGCTACTAAGTCATAATTTATTAGTAATGAGCATGAAATTAAATAGTTAAGTCATGAAAAAAGCATGACCTCACCTTTTTCTGGGGGAAAAAAATAGAGCTTTCCAACTGCCTTGGATCAATTTTAGGAAGTTCTGTGATTCTCAGTGTTTTGGTCTTGTAACAAGCAGTGTTTTTCTATTTAGGGAAAGTGGAAGAAGTTGAAACAGTGTCCATGTGTTTTCTGTGCTGCCTACAGGGGGTTGTGAGCTGAAAACGGGACATGCATTTATTTCATTGGACAGGACAGCGTGAAGTAATAATTGTGGTTAGACAAAGTCCTGGTATAAGAGCGATGGTGAAGCAGGCCAGCCTGGGATGGAGTGAGGTCATTGTTGAGCCACTACTGCGGCACGTCTTGATGCTGTTAGATTCTGACTATTTTATGCCTGCTCTTTCTCTCCAATAAAATCCAGGACAGTTTTTATAAATGTATCACCTTCTGCAGGTCGCACATGATGTTGTCAGTATCACAGTCTACCCAGGGGCGGATTAAGGTGTACGGAGGCCCCTAGGCTACAGTAGTCTGTGGGCCCCCCAACCCCGCCCCCCTATATT
>JAODLC010000001.1:26966641-26980333 GCA_026781145.1 Hippopotamyrus pictus
TGTGTGTGTGTGTGTGTGTGTGTGTGTGTGTGTGTGTGTGTGTGTGTGTCTGTGTGTGTGTGTCTGTGTGTGTGTGTGTCTGTGTGTGTGTGTGTGTCTGTGTGTGTGTGTGTGTGTCCTGTAATGGGCTGGCATCCCATTCCATCCAGCGCCCCAGCCTTGTGTCCTGTGCTACCTGGGATGAGTCCCAGCTTCCTTTGCAACCCTGACCAGCATAAACAGTTGGAAGACGGATGCATGAAAAAAGCAGCTCATTTACAAATGGGAATGTTGACATTAGAAATCCTGTGAGCCTTTTAAAATGGGTATTCAGTATTCTGTGCAGTTACCATTTGTTATGATTTGTGTGCAATATGAGCTGTCTGTTTAATAACTCGAAAAACATAAAGGGTGCTGTATCACTTTTAAGTTGCTAATGCATGTTTCTGCATCTGTTTGGGCTTTATCTAAAGACTGGCTGTCTCGTCAGGGTGCCCAAAAGCTAGCAACCTGTGTAATCCACGGTTTTCTAGGCCAGAAAGCTGATTATCTTAGACAAGACTGCTCCTCCCCTTATTGGAAATAATACTCTTTTTTAAAAAAAAAATCATGTTTTTGTCATTGGAGCTTTTTTTTTTTTTAAACCTGTCTTTTGTTTGTGTCTTTATGTCTTTCAAACTTCGGGCATTTTTTTTTCCCCCGTAAGGTCAGGCAATGAATAAGCACTCAGTTTCCCTTTTGAAACACCCCCTTTACACTCACTTGGTGGTTATACTACCTAACAATACTACTTCCTGTAGTCATTGTCCTTCTCTCAGTGTGATGGAGGAATTCTGGTCCCAGTTTTCTCTGTAGAACTTCCTGGAATAAAACCAAAGGCTTGCCAAATCTCTCTTACAAGCTGGTGTGAACTTTAACTGGCCCAGTTAAAAAACAAAAAATAAATAAATGGATAAATAAATTCTTTTTCAACCATTCTGACACGTACCTAATGTGTATTTGGTATGTTGTGTTCTGGAGGCAGCAGCTGTTCAGCATCAGCATGGAGTTGGATGGCGTGATGTTCTCCTCTAGAACTTTCTGTTGCAGGGCAGAATTTGGGGGCCCGGCCGTAGCCACACGCCGTGGAGTGAGCCTGTACCTCTGGCATTGCCGTTCTCACTCTACCATTTTTCCCAAAAGGCGGAGGCTCATCTCACAGCGTTCGTCCCTAGAGACGTTGGAGGACATCGAAGAGAATGCTCCGTTGCGCAGGTACTGCAGCTGTTACTGCCTTAGGTGGAGCATCCAGCTTGCAGGTGTCTTTATCATTGGGTATTTGGTGACTTGGCTGCTGTAAGGAGAACGTACAGGGCCGGGCTGTGCTTGTGTGACGTCGATTAACTTAAAGAAATAAAACAAAGCATGAATTACTGGCCCACAAAGGCAAAACACTGTAACTACACTGACACTGTAACCAAGAAACCAGGACTTCAAAGTTTGACTGTCATCCTGCATGCGTAGTAGGTACAGTAATAGGTAGCAAAACCTAAGCGACATTCATTTGCACAGTAAAAATAAATATGTAAAATAAAAACTCAAAAATAAGACTGCCTAGAAACAATCATAATGAGCTTAAGTCCCGAGTTCTCTACTACCGAGTATGGTCATGTATCTGCAGCATTAAACACCCCCGTGGCCAAATACTCGTATATATTTTTTTAATTTGGTCTGAATTTCCTGGCAAAAACATCTTAGGTGCCACTGGGAGATTAACTTGCAAAGGTGGTTTCTGCCTTGCGCTCATCATACACACACTTGGAAGATGCCGTCTGTTATGTGTTCGCGCGTGAGATGCATTTCCAGCAAGATATACGAGTTTGTCATAACAGAGCCAAGATAGTCTTGGTCTTATAAAGTACTTTCTTATAAAGTCTTCAGTGCTGATGTGATATTTCTGGGAAACCAAAATGTTCCCAAACCCTGATTATGACTGACATGAACCAGCATTAACCGCAACCAACTCGCAGCCATAATTAGAATGATGTTTTCCGTGTTGAACATCTACTTGTGAACTTAGTTATGTATTCATTTCATTGTGCGTTCAGAACCGAAAATGATGTAATTGAACACTACACGATGAACACGTGTGCAGTTGCAGCACTTGTCTTCACTAAATGTAGACCTGAATTGCTCTTCAGCAAATACCATTAAATTATTGCGATACATATGAAATCTGCAAACAAATATTGATATAACAACAATTTGGGAGGTCTCTGGTTAATTCCCACCTCTATAAAGAATGGTGTACTCATTGAAAACCAAACATAGTCTAATTCAGGTGTTTTGTCACGAGATAAAACAGAGCTTGAGAGACCTGGGGATGTTCCACGAACCAGGATTTCTCAGTTAGCTGGGTTAACTTAAGCTAGAAGTCATGATTGTCCAATAAAAGTTTAGGTAAAGAGCATTCCATTGGACAGCCATGACTTCTGGCTTAAGTTAACCGATCTAACTGAGATGTCCTACTTTTTGGAAGACTCCCCTGATTTCGGCCATACCTCATTTTTGATAAAATATGTAGTTATGCTGTTTTGCCTTTGCATGCTGGAATATAGTAAGAGATTAATGAACTGGGTTAGCATCCCAAACGTTGAGCAATAACTGCTTGAACCTTTAGGGAATACATGTAATCTTGATTTCTTAAGGAACCTTAAACATCTTAAAAGTATATGCTTCTGGGTCAGTTGTTTCAAAAAAGATTTAATAAAAAGTTAAATCACTGCAGTAGGAAATGTCACAGGATAATAAAGTAATGCTGTGGATCATTGCTGAAGTCTTTCTTCATTTAATGTCCCATTTTGTAAAGTTCCCCGTTTGCTCCTATGTTTTCTGCGCTTGTTATACATCAGATGTTTGGATTGCATGCCAAATCCAAACATAATGAGATGTTTGCGGTCCTGCATCGTGGTGAACTTCACCTTCAGAAGTAGGTTCCCCATGCGTGTCAGGGGGTGGAGAGAGAGGGCTGATCGTGAAAAGACGCTTCCTGTATGTGTGTCTCTCGTTTGTGCTCAGATGCAGAACTATGTCAGGTTCTCCCAGACCAAAGAGCTCCAAGAAAATTCACTTCATCAAAAACATGAAGCAGCATGACACGCGCAATGGCAGGTACAGGAAATTACATCGTCATGCACTATCACGTGCTCTCAAGATCTGTCCATATCATGGCTTCTTGAATATTCTGTCCTCTAAATAATTATTCCCATTACATTAGAAAATAAGCATAGTTTTTATTTTTTCTAAATGTTGTTTCATTTACAATATACTAGAGAATTGCACACATGATTATGCATGCTTGTTTTGAAAGTTAATAAACGCTCATCTGCTCAAGAAGCATTGTGACGAAGAATGGTGGGTTTTTTTTGTTTGTGTTTTCTTGCATCCTGCACACATGCATGTAAATGTGTAGAGGATTTACTGTATTTGTACATTAAAAAAAAAATTTAAAAAAACCCTGAAACAACTCAGCCACAAATGAAAAACCAGTACAGTTTCATGCTGAAAACTTGAATATTAAATGAGAAGCACAGCCCAGCCTTTGGGTTGATAACAGGACAGTCTTTCTCACTCCCAGTCATTAGGACACCTGGGGCCTGTATCACAAAGTAGGATTTCTTGGTTAGCTGGATAACTTGTTGCCTTAACTTGTTGAAGTTTTCTGGCTAAGCAGGAAATCCAGCCCCATGATACAGGCACTAGGTGTCCTGCGGTGTGAAAGCTCGTGCGGGTGGCACTCGGGGGGGGGGCACGAGCTCTTGAGGAGCATGTAATGTCTGCTGCTCTTTTTGGCAGCCCTGTCAAATAAATCGCATAAATCAAGACGTCAGGAACATAAATTGGGATGAAGATGGTAAAAAGGTGCAGACAAAAAATAAATCGACAACAACTGACATCAGCAATTCTGTTTGAACTGTAAGAAACTTTTTCAGCCACTGTTCAAACACTTTTTGTGAATGCACATCAATTTATCGGATGTTAAAGATGCCCATACTTGCTTAAGTCAAACCCAAGAAACTTAAACAAGTAAAATTACAGTTAAAATTAAAAGTCGAGGAATCATTTAATAATTTTTTCGTCATATAATCATAAAATGCTCTTCCTTTTTTGTCCAGAATTCACTCTCCAAGTGAATCCCTTAAACGTATTTGAGAGTTAATTTTATACAAACAAGATTGCTCGTTTCTGTCCATCATAGATTGTATTTATCACAGGACAGTCTTTATTATACATTTCTTATTGTTTGTGTTTCTTCCTATTGTGAATTAGAGAACATGCATAAGTCATCCACTCTGTTAGCTTCATTATGGATCATATTCAATGAGAGGAGCTAGAATGTCTTGCTTTATGGTAATAATTGATAATAAGTCTATGGATTTCTCTTGAAATAATGTAACTTTATAAGGAAAGTGTATAACAGGAGAGAATATGAAACACAAAGCCAGTTCTTTCCCTCCTGTTCTTTAACTTGGTTAACTTTATTCAGTAGACTCTATTGTCGTTTTGGTTTCAACATTGACTTGCTGAAGGCTGCCGATTGATTGTGTTATTTCTTGTTTATAGGATAGTCCTCATAAGTGGTACGAAGTCTCTGTGTAGCGTCTTCTCAATTCTGCCGTACCAAGACAGCCTCCAAGCAGGGTATGTATTCTTTAGCAGTCTAACAATTTTCCTTTAAACAAACAAAAAAAAAACTTGTCTTTTCATGTTGTGGCAACTTGATACTTTTGTGCGCAGAAGTGGATTTTGGAAACACAATGCTGTTTGAAAGTCTGAAATCATTGCCTAAGACAAGAAATCTAATAAAACCTTTTGTATCTGAACTGTGATATTTGATGAGGCTACAGTGATTAAGTTTGGATCGTCCTTTTGATGTGGCTGCGGTGTAAGATACTAATGTGTCTTTCTGTCTGCCGTTCAGACATGCATGGATTTCAGTGATGTTATTTTCAGGGACGAACTCCCCACATTCCCATCACAAAATAATAGGGGCCCTCCAAGGGCTGCATTCTTTGTTTTTTTCTTCTAATAGAACAATAGCCTTGGTATGTGTTCAAAACATTACAGCGGCCAAAGACGTACGACCATATGCATAGCTAATTGTTTCCTTTCTCTGCTTTGTGTGAGGGGAGAAAGATTTATTCCAGCTACATGTTATTGCGCAGCAGCAATTTACAATATAATTCAAGGTGCATTCCATTATGGTTGACAAGTGTAGAGATATTAATTTGTAAGTCTGATCTTGCTTGTAATACATGTACATTGGGCATTTTTTTTCAAATACGCAGTTCTGTCTCAATATGACACATTTTTTACATTTTTAATACATTATTTCTCAATAGAGAAAAAAGAAAAGCTGGCCTTATCTATTCAATCCTATTCCATTTCTTAGCATCAAAATGTAAAACTGAAATTAAATTTTGTTTTTGATGTCTAACAGAAATTGAACATAAAACTCTGAGTGCTAGTGTGCCACTGAGTCATGGGGTTGAATCCCACCTGATACAGTATTTAACCGGATTCATTCCTTACTGAGGGGAAAACCAAACAGAATGAAACATAGCTGAGATTTCTTCACTTGTAATGTGATTTTATCTTTTTCTCGTTAATAGAGACTCATAAGCCTTTTTAAAGACTGGTAATAGCTGGTGTGTCGTTATTCTCACATTACGGCAATTAAATAGCTCTGTTGCTGTACAGGTAGGGGAACAGAATGTTCTTTGGGAAATACAGTCTAGTGCTCTGGGCTGCTGCCTTAAACAAGGTCTCGTACTGTTTCTTAGCAGAGTAAATGACTGGGCGTGAAGCTTGGGATTCACTCGCCATAATCAGTCATCAACTGAATAATTCAGTTAGCTCTTTTCTTCTGGAATATTGGTTATACTGCTTCTTCACCACCTTTACTGCTTAACTCCAAGGTTATGGATTGTTTGTAAATCTCATTTCCCCGCACAATTCTTCCTCTTAAAAGCTTGCGGTTTAAAACGTTATTTAAGGAAACTTGAGAATAAAAAGTAAGTTGGTGAAATAGTGATAAAATGTCCTGTATAATGGCAACGGATTGCCAATCATAGCCTGGAATATGCTTATAAACTGACGTTTTACATTTCAATGACGATTCATGAATCTTGTAAACAAAAGTCTGAATAACTGGGTCACCTAATTCCCAAAGGTCCAGACAGATCGATCTAAAAATACAGCCATAGTGTTAAAATGGGAAAAAAAAAAAAGGTCCAGTTCGGTCTGGTCTATTTTTACATGGTCTGGTTTTTTTAGACAGATGATATACGAGCTTTATTGCCAACATGAGTATGCGTGTACCGCTGACCCGCGGTAATGTCAGCCAGACGCGGAGGAGGCTGAGGTCTGGTGAGGTGGTCTGGGTCCCTCCAAGGAGCTTGCTAACGTGAAGCTGTGCCGTGGCAGGGAGCAGAAGCTGGAAAGCGGCCGCCAGCGGCATCACTCGGGGGGAGTCGGAGCTAAGGACATGGTGGTGGGGCTGGAGGGTGTGGAGCTGGGTGCGGATGGCAAGGTGAGGCTGAACGGGGTCACCGATTCAAGGGGTGTTTCGTAATACCAAGAACACAAATATCGTACTTGTGGTCTTGACAAGACTGGTCTTGCTAACTTGCCTCCCAAGGACAAACTTGAGGAGCAGTGATTCAGGAGATTGATCTCGCTTGGCGAGGATGCATCCGACGCATCCGTGATATTTGGGGTGGGGCAAGAACACCAGCTGGGGATTTTTTATCGTTCTGTTCATTCAAACTGATCTTCAGCAGTGTAAGATGACGTAAAACGGGTACATAACACAAGTACAGGCAAGTACGCGTGAAAAACCCAAGCTCTCTGCTGCAGGGTCTCCATACCTCAGGGGGGGTTTGTAATCTGGTCCATTTAATACATAGCTGTTTGTTACCGAATAACCAATTTGTTTATTCAGAATTTTCCGTGAATGCATTCTCTCGATGATGAGGGTGGATTTCGACATCTTACTGGAGATGTTTTCTTCATCGCCAGGCTGCCGAATCCCCAGTCGTTACCGGTGAACTGATATTAACTTGACATTTATCACGCGCATGTTCTGCCCCCCCAGACAGTCTCCTACACCCAGCTCCTGCACCCCACCAGCTCGCTGAGCTGCCGCAGGAACACCATCGATTCCACCTGCTCCTTCTCCCAGTTCCGCAACGCTAGCCACCGCAGCCTGTGCCTGGCACGGGCCAACAGCATCCAGGGCAGCATTGATGCAGGTCCGCTCACCCTCCCGTCACTCGCTGACACCATCAGACCCTCATTTACGAATGGTCCATAAGCTAAAAAAATGGAGCTTGTTATCAGGGCCAGATACGGGCAGGTGTGGATGAAAATCGTAGTCTGACGAGATGAGGTCTTGTGACACTACCGTGGTAGATGTGTTCTTATATGAATTACGCCCCTTAATCACATAGGAGTGTATTGGAAACAAGGGCCACATTTCCAGAATTCCTTATTCATTCAAACTTTACATTAGAATGTTGAGTGTCTCTGAAGGTGAAATGTCTGTGTCGAACGTGGTGGGTCAGTGTGTTAGGTGGGCTAAGGAATGCATTTTCTTTATATTTGTTAGATTCTTCTTTGCCATCCATCCATCTTCCAACCTCTCATCCTGGTCAGGGTCACAGGGGGGCTTGGGGCCTGTTCCAGGCAGCACAAGGCTGAGACACACACACACACACAGACACACACACACACACACACACACAGACACACACAGACACACACACACACACACACACTATATTAATGTGTCTCTCCTTATGAATGGTGATGCATAATAGAAGGCAATGGTCTGCTAACAGTGTGTTATATCTCCACATCTTGCTGACTGATCTGTGTCCCTGTATTCTGCAGGCACAGATGCGGGCGACTTCCTTGATTACGACCCCAATCTCCTGGATGACCCCCAATGGCCGTGTGGGAAGCACAAGCGAGTCCTCATCTTCCCCTCCTACATGGTGAGAATCACTCTGTCCGAGGGCAAGAGCCAGTACAAGTTCAAAAGATGACGTGACGATGTCTGAGTATGTCCTTGTAGATCAGCTTTGCATTATCTTTTTTGAAAATGTTACAGGTTTCGCTTTGGTTCGAGGGATTGAATCTGTTTGTGATCAAATTTAGTTCTTTACCATGTTTAGCTCTGACGATGATCTTGCCATTTATAGAAGTATGAGTACAGGCACGCTGGAATGTGTCTTTTTTCCCTACGTATCCCACCTTCTTCTGTTTTTTTTTTTTTTTTTTACGCACACATACAGAGGTGAGAGTGAAGTCTGGGGCCTGAATACAGGGGTCAGCTGTCCGTCGTGGGCCTTTTTCGGAGGGGTGGGGGGTTAAGGATACGGAAGATGTGGTCGCCCTGCCGAAGATGAGATTTAAACCCATGACCTTCTGAGATTTAAACCCCAAAGACCGTTGAGGCTTAAGCCACAGGGTCACATGCCCCCTGAAAGACGTACGGCATCAGTGCCACGACTGTTTACAGGGTTACAGGCTGCATTTAAATTTAACTCCCTCTAAATACATTAATGAGCTGGGTGATAACGCTACATTAGATAAGCACCACACCCTTTTTAGAAATGTTTTTTTTTTTTTGGCAATATTTTTCATGGTCATTCAGTTTCTAGTGAGCATTTAACATCCTAGCTGCTTTTTAACTAGACTACATATATTTTTAAGTATTACATTGATTATTTTTGTATTATAAAAATACTCTCTTCACACAGTTAATTCAGCTGTAATTTTTAATTTTGTGCATGCTTAATAGTGTCCTATGCTCCACAAAGTATATTGAGCAATATCTCTGCAATCCGTTTTGGCATAAGATGTACTTAAAACAGCACGTCTACCGATTCCCCAGTACTTTCATAATAGTACTTTATGCACTCTGTTTTAACAAGTCCATATAGACCGGGGTTTACAAGCCTGAAGTCTCCTTCAATAGAACGATTTTAATCAGAGGGATTGTGGTCCTTGGTGTTTAATGGGATTTTATAGCCATCAATCACTACAGGTGAACCAACATTAGCTTGATATTTATGTATCTGCACTGTAGCACGAGCCCCTCGGCGCTTTGCTCACTGTCATGAGGGGTTTTTGTGAATATTAATTTTACCTTTCCTATTTTCAGGAGACTAATAATATGTGTGGCATTCTGCTCCCCTAGTAACCTTGACTTTGGTTCAGATATCAGTATCCTTGTCTGCGTATGATTTTTCTTTGGTCCTTGACTCCTCCATCAGAGTTTATGGCTTTTCATTTTTACCTCCCCCCTCTCCAGACGACGGTTATCGAGTACGTGAAGCCCTCAGACCTCAAGAAGGACATGAATGAGACCTTCAAGGAGAAGTTTCCACATATCCGACTGACGCTAAGCAAGATCAGAAGGTACCGCTTTCACGTAGCGCTCACATCTCAGTCGTCAAGTTTGGGTTGCCACTGTTCCAGATATGAGACCTCGAAGTCTCTTACTGGCCCAGGCGTGATGCCCCTGTGAAGTTGTGAAGTTCCTGCACAGTTTTGCTAATGCCCATAGCTGGATTCCTCATCACTGTCAAAGCGATGAAGGTGACCTCCTGTGTCTGTGTGCTCCGCTGTGATTACGGCAGTTTGAAGAGAGAGATCCGCAAGCTGGCGCAGGAGGACTGCGGCTATGAGGAGCCCACGGTGGCCATGGCCTTCGTCTACTTCGAGAAGCTGGCGCTGCGCGGGAAAGTGAACAAGCAGAACCGCAAGCTGTGCGCCAGCGCCTGCGTCCTGCTGGCCGCCAAGATCGGCAGCGACCTCAAGAAGCACGAGGTCAAGCAGCTCATCGACGTGAGTTTCTCGAGCTCCCGCTTCCTGGATATTTTAAACTTCGCTTTCTGTGTAATTCTTTTCCTGTCACTCCGTGTGGCACTCCTCTGTTTCTCGTCCATTTTCCCTTTGATCAATAAACTGCGGACGTTTTTTTTTTTTTCAGAAATTGGAAGAGAAGTTCCGGCTGAATAGGCGGGAACTGATCGCCTTCGAGTTCCCCGTCTTGGTGGCCCTGGAGTTCAGCCTCCACCTGCCTGAGCATGAGGTCATGCCCCATTACAAACGCCTCCTACAGAACTCCTAGCATTGGCTTCACTTCAGGAGAGCCCAGATCGCCATCCTCTCCTGACCTGGAACTCCTAACATGGCTACATATTCTTCTAACGTATCACCCATCCATTATATGCAACCATACTTCTTGTTTCTGCTGGGATTTGAGCACTTCCTGTCACATGGTACCCCAAATCCCAGCATTCTTCTTTTCTTTCAGCAGATATTCCACTCAACACTTAATATACAGTTTAAAATATAATTTGTATGGCAAACAAGCAAGAAGCTTGAATAGGATGCACTAAACTTTTTACTTGCATATTTGTACTATGACAGATCTCTTTCATCTTTTAATATACTTGTAGCTTTAGCAGTTTTGCTAAGAATGTATGTAGGTTGTTAAAGAATGAGATGAGCAGCTTTTTACCCGTAGCAATAAGCCAGACAGCTTGAAGAATTATTCATGCTTTAACATTATTTGAGTGTTGTTTTTGGGTCCCAGTTTTGGACTGGTTGTCTAAGATGTTCAGGTGGTTCTAATTTTGGTTCAGGGATTTGCAATGAAGTCATACTTTTCTGCCTTTTTTTGGAAAAAACAAATCAATGTCCTCTGTTACCGATGTTGATCAAACTCACTCGATAGCAATATCCAGTACGACTACAAGTACAGACCTGCAATGCGGCCAGTGACGTATTTTCTGTTTAAGGATTAATTTATATCTTTTGACCGTTTATTGTTTTTTGACTTTTATTAAACAATCTGCCACTCAAGACAACAATACTGGAGTCTTTCAGAGAAGTGACGTTTCCACATTACAGGTTAATGACCTGCAATTTGGCATAAAATAACATGAATCATTTATAAATTTCAGTTTTTTTTTTTGCCGGTGTTTTTTTTTGTACTGGTGGTGACTGACCCTGCACTCTTCTGTGTTTCACTTCCTGTGCTCTATATTAGAGTATTTTATTGGCACATTAATGGTGCTGATCTATAAGACATTTAAGGCCAATGAGCAATCATGTAAATCACATGATAGTCATGTGCTCATCACCCATGTGACTTTGTATTATCCAGTAGCAAAGGACTACCCAGATTACATCTCCCTTGTTTTTCTCTTCTAACACAGGAAGAAACAAATTCCTGTAGATAGTTTGCACTAGTCTGGTTTAAGTACACTGCTCAGTACTTTATTATTATGGACTGTAGATGTGTTTTTATAGGTCCTGTTCTCAGCTCTAGCTGTGCACTCAGCTTTTTTCAGGAATGTAGACCCTCCCAGCTCCAATGCTGCATCTACCAAAGCCACAGTTTCTCCTTGGCCTCACCTCGGTGACCTTTAAGCCTGTGCTACTTGCAGTTAATGCATACATTTGCATAATTTTCCACTGTCAATCTGCACCCCCACCCCAGAATACAAGCACATACTCACGCACCATCATAAATATATGGCCATGATTTGCATATATCTGTTAGCAGCGCCAGTGGGCTTGACGTGAAATAGAACATGCGCTGTATCACACTTATGGAGCAGCATATAAAATTATGAGGAAGAATGCATTATCCATTTAATTATGGAAATTTATTATGCTACACATCAAAAAAAAAAAAAAAAACACTTTTTTCATTGTAGAAAACTCTTTTTATTTGCATATTTTGTCCCTTAGTGGATCTGTGTAGTCTTTGTTTACAAGTGACAAGCCATTAAGGTAATCTTCCTGTTTTATATGCCAGGATCGCAGAAGGTTTTCTTTCCTGCTGTTTTGTTAGCCGATGTGGGGGCTTGCCGTTACAGGCCCTTAGAAAGGACGTTGATTCAGTGAATATTATCAGCTTTTCTTCCTTTCTTATATACATGTAATCAAATAAGTACAAGCGGTAGCACAAAAAGCTAAAGGATGTGTAATTGAAGTATTTCTGATCTGATCTCTGAAGGAAATAATGGGGAACCTTGAATGTGCAGCACAGGGGAACAAAGGCAAATATTGTTTTATGACTTTACCAAAACTCTGGTAAATATTTACACATTGTGTACAGAAACGACTTGGCTTCTTCGAATAAACAAGATAATGAAATTGTTCTCATTGAGTCACATTTTCCTTTCAATATCCTTGCTCGGCTTAGTTATGGTTTCGTTTCCCCTTTTGGACTGCCTGACGCTTTGTGCCGTGTTCATGCTGGGCTTTTTAACCGCTCAGCTGGTATTTTCGGAACGGTGTGCACCACCCATGCCCACAGTGGATAAACTGCCCGTGATTGCGCACTCGGGAAATTAGGCAGAAAACAGATGCTGATTTCACACACTGATTGTTGATGGCAGCAGAGGTATTCACATTAGATTTAATTTCAGAAAATTCTTATCCTGACCACCCACGTTATTTCTAGTAATCTGTGCCTTCGGGACCTTTATCGGGTAGAATCGCTCTGCATTCAGCATTTTTCCAATTTACTGTAATCTAATTCAGCTCAATTGTGTGCAGGTTAACTATAACAAAACGGATTTTAAAATCAGGTCTTGGCTATTTTTAGGATCACCCACTGTTATAAACACAGAACTTCTTACAAGAGAATCAGGCCAAGGGCTTCCTCTTTTTGGAACTTCCTGTTGATTGTGGTATGCTACCAGTTTGCCGCTGTACCTTTTTAAGATGTCTGTCGTTGAACTGCTATTACTACTTGATTAAGCAAAGCCAACAAAGAACCAACACCACCTGTCAGCTTTCTCAATCAGTACATGTGGATGCCTTGTGGCCACTTCACGAGGTACCAAGTAGCAGCGTGAAGTTGAAGAGGAGCTGGAAACATTATGGATTGATGCTGACCCTATAGTATACACAGATATTTCAGCCAGACCATCTTTTGTGGACTCATGAAACTCAGCTCTTGATGCCACTCCAGAAAACCAAACTCGCTGGAAGCACCTAGAGACGAAGCAGCCTTCATCATGACACAGCCCCATATCCTGGGAGTATCCATTTGAATAAAGGTAGACCTTAAAAAAAAATCTACCTAGGACATCACCAATCAATTTCCACTAATAGATGCACATGTTGTATAAATTATGGGTCAAACGCAAAACTCACAGCAAGACATTGGATTCTAAAAGAAAACCAAACTGGATGACAAACAAAACGGTTCTTCTGGCACAGTTGGCAGTTAAATGGAAGGAGGTAGTGCGAGGAAAGTTTGGCCCAGCTGTTACAAGCACGGACAAAAAAAAGCTTAGGGGGCTATCGCAAGCTCTGTAAATGCTGCGTCACCTCGGACAAGGCGTTCAGCAGGGGAATGTGAAAAAAGGTGGTGTAATGTTTTATCGACCTCGCGAAAGGAAATCAGAGTTTATAAAGCAAGGTCTGTGTCATTACTTATATTGCTCTCATGACCCTCGCTATTATAGATTATTATTATATTTTTCCAGTTGCCAAAAAAGTAGCATCATTATCACCTTCAGTTCAACTGTAAGTGCATTGTTACGTGACAAGATTGTATTCTGTTCCTAATTAGGTCGGTAACAAAAAGAATGCCTTCACGATCAAGCCTGTATCTTTTTATCAACTCGTTATCATCGT
>JAODLC010000001.1:26988516-27004667 GCA_026781145.1 Hippopotamyrus pictus
TATATATATACTTTGGTTGTATAATCGTATTTTTCCCCCGTATTATCTGTACTTCCTGAATACTTTACCAGGGTACGATAACAAATCACTCCAGCAAAGCCAACCTCATTTACCAAGCATGCTAGTCATGTGACTTGGCAGCACATCCACCACGACTCGGTGCATCTGTTAGACATCTTACCTTAAAGCTCCACAGAAACATAGATATGAGACTGACCTGTGGGTCGACCAGGGGAAGGCTGACAGCCGACACCAGGAGCAGACTAACACTGCACGAGAGAACAAGAAGGGGCACATATTTTTAGAACTGCAGGTTCACGCTCCAAATGAAGAAACAGTCGAACAGGGCGAGTTCTGCTGGCCGAGTTCAGATATTAAGGCAACTGGATCCATGTGTGAATACACGGTCTCCCAGAATATACTCAGCTCAGGAGATTCCATGACGTAAACACATGCAAAGATTTACACAGCTTTTTAAGGCATAAGAAACCCAAAGGCTAAAATTAACAAATGAGAGACTTGAGCCAACAATGTTGATTATTTATGCAAATGGTTCTGTCTAAGTAATAGACAGACAGCACAATCATGCCCGTACCTACCACTGAGGACACAGAGATCAAGTCCTCAGTGTTTATTCTGCAGCTCCAATAACCACAATCCATTACGGGGCACACCTAGGATGGGCTAACACTTTTGACCTCAGTATTTTAAAAATCCTGGGTATGCCCCTGAGCACAATAGCTTAATTAACTGATTGATTAATTTATATAATGCATAGTACAGTGCAAGTGGTACAAATGAGAAAGGAACCTAAACTGCAAACATGGAAGATGTAGAAATATATAAAAAGAAAATAATAAAAAAAAAACTGTTGAACTTGATAACAGGTCAATTTTATTGACTGATTAAAAATTTTATGATTTTTTTTTACACTTAATTTTTATTCACCAGTACAATTTAAAAAGAAATGAAACAGAGATAATAAAATGACATACCTGAGAAGTTTTGTCCAAGATGCATGCTGGTTTAAAACAAAAAGAGATAACATTAATAACCCTCTTCCACTGTATAATGCTGATGTGCAATCCAGGAATACAAAAGCCGTTAGCAATAGCCATGCATGATCAGCTGACCCCATACCTCTTTATGGGTCAGCCTCGAGGTCACATGGGTCACCACTTCAGAGGCGTTGTGCAGTGTGAAGAACATGGGGATGGGCTGGAGAGCACATGTAATAAAAGCATGGGCAAATTTCATAAATGATTAGACATTCTTAAGCAGAAAATGTGCCACAGGCAGATACAATAACAGTCATCATTTATCTATTTTTTGTTTGTTAATTTGATTTAGAATTGTACAGAGGGACTTGCAGTAAATGAGGATTTTAGCATTGTACAAATAAAAAAAAACTGATTTCAATATCATTGGGACCAAATGTTTAAAGTGCCACCTACCAAGCGTGACAGTGCCCTGGATCCAGCATAGATGTTGCCCACAAACAGCAGGGACCCAGGCAGCCAGGAGAGAACAACAGCTCTTAAAGGGAACAACACACAATCAGGTCATTGTTACCTACAACTCCTAATCAGGACCGCCAGTCCGCAGGATTAAAGACAGTATCTTACTAATTACCATCAAGTGCTTTATACAGGTTACATATGCAGAGATGCAGTTATTTTCAGCCTTTCCTCACAGTGGCCTTGGGGTGGCACAGGACTGGGCTGTTCAGAAGGAATGATCTAGTAGAGTTACAGATATTCAATATCTAAGAAGTAGGATCTACTGCAAGTATAAGTTCAAGGAAAACCTGCAACACTTGGTTGGCTTGTGCATGTCCAGAGTGCTAAACATGATTAGGATTAATTAGTTGTTTGGTAATTAAGTTTGTTGTAACCCAAAACTATGGCAGTAGATGACTGCTCCATGTTGCAGAATATATGTTCTTACATGTTTTATTTGGAAGAAAGTCTGGAATAAGAGCATATTTTAAAACAACATTCATACTACCGAATGGCTTTGTATGAACGTCCTCCTTCTGATAAAATCATTCTTTTTTATTACCTGCAATGACCTGTTTTAACACAATAGCTCAACTGATAACAGGTCAGGTCAGCTTGGGGAGCATGTAGTGATGCAGCGCGTTGCCACACCCAGCAGACGGCGAAACTCCTTGGGATCCTGGCTGATGACCCCCCAGGCAGATACAGGGTCCAGTCCCACCCTCCAGAAATGACCATCCATCTGCCACAGCCAGGTGTCACATGAGCGTTTTCCTTGGCCTGATCCAGCCACTCTGATCCTCACAATGAGGATCCTGTGAGCCGGATCACCCTCAGGGAAATACGCTACATGGTCGTAGTGCTGTAACTGACGCTCCCTCACAATGCAGGTAATGTGCCTCATTCGGGACTCCTCTGGCAACCGCTCGTTCAACACAAAGTCAAACCAGCGGTGCCCAAGGATTCTCTGAAGAGACACATTACCGAAATCCAACTGATGGCATTACATTAAAATGTGATGTTCACTCACTATCACTCATCGCTCTGCAGACACCCAATCAGAGCAAAGAGGGGCTTTAGAACCCAGTCCTCAAATGGCAGTTTTGTGTTCTGTAGCTTGGTGTTCAGTAGTTTTGTCTTCAGTAGACCTCTTCTTCACAGAGAACAGATATGCGGGGATCAAACGCAAATGTACCATAACATACTCGTACATCGTTTCAGAAATTAGATTTTTGTGGTTTGCACACAACAGAAGTAGTTTTTGTAGATTAAATTTTACCAATTTAAGTTTCAAATGAGATGTACTAGAAGGTTGGTCTAAACATGTGTTTTGCTACAGACAGATATGGCCACCCAGAAAAGCTCTTTCAAATTGCTTGTAGTGGTTTGAAAAAGTATAATAAATGCAGTAGTGATTAATCAATTTCTTCATACCTCAAGTACCAAATTAATGATATAAATTATTGATTATAACATCCAGGATAGTTACCTAGGAAACCTACTGATCTCGACCAATCCCAGCCTCCCAGAGACCAGCAAGAGCAGCCCCCCAACAAATGTCTGCCACCTGTAAACCATGAGTGCACAGTAAAGAATGGAAAATTAAGAAAGCTGAAACGGAACATGAGGAACCTCAATTATATCTCATATTGACAGCATTGCTGAATATTATGTTATGTTGCCCGCTTCATCGGAGACCCGCCCCAAACTTTAGGTTAAGTTTCAAGACCACCTGTCAGAGAATCATACACCCTTTAAAAAGAATCAATGTTTATTTATCAACGGTAGATATTTCATTGGTCAACAGAGAGCTCAGTACACATACCACTTTCACCCCGCCCCCTAGAATAAAAGGCTACTATGTTAAGTCTTCACGTTGGTCCGACACAATGTATACATTCATAAACGAAACGTGTGAAAGGGGCAGATGGGCTGTGCAAGAGAGATGTATGTGTACTTACCCCTGAAACAGGGTGGGATACGTGAATTTCAAGACAGAAAGGACATACTGTAAAACAAACACGTTTGCTTTATTACGTACCACACGTATACACGTATATACACCCACAAAACACAGGAAATAACTAAGGAAGTACTGCTTTACTTTTTCCTAGTATCCACGAGCGTTTAATTAATCATTTCTAATAAGTAGGAAATGTAATTTTAAGCAGGTCATCGCTGTTTGGAGTTCGACATCTAGTTAACATTATAAATCTAGTTAGCTAAACCAGTTAGTCTCCCCATTGATATTACATTAATATATTTACGCTTTACCGTACAACCTAAATTAATAAGAAAATAAAATGGACAATCGATCCTAACCCACCTTGTTGGTGAAATACGACACGACATAAAAGCAGCAAAAGAGGAGACCCAGAGCATATCTATTTACAGTCATTTGTTCATGAACGTTGCCTAGTAAGACGCGGACACCATCTTTCAGGACTGCTTATCCCAGCGCACTTCGGCCTCGATGGCTGCCGCCTCGCTTCTAGGCCAATCATCGCCGAGCGCCTCCTCGCCCCTATTCTCATCTTAAAGGGACCACTGCACGCATTGAGGACAACCACAAAAACACGGGGAGACCTCCACACGCAAAGAGCGGGTGGGATTATCAGTAGCCACAGTGTAACCCTTAAAGGTTGTGGTCATGAGTATATTAAAGTATAGACATATTAGTAAGAATTAAAGTGAGCACAATCAATAGAACATATTTAAAAAGATGAACTCCTGTGTAGATTCCATCCATCCATTTTTTGGAACCGCTTAATAACCGGTCCAACTGGGGCCTGTGTAGATTGTCCTCTGTAAATAGCTACAAGGTCATTTGCATTAACAACCTTTTCAGCTTCTGTGGTTTATTCGCGTGTGTAGTGTCTTACAGAGTGCCAAAGCTGACAGATTGGTTCATCAAATTAAAATATGTAGCTGCCCCTTTAAGAGCCGCCTGCTCCACGCATCGCCTCCTTTAGTAGGCGTAAAGTCCTCCTGGCGTCCAGTTACAGGCTATTCGCCGTATCGGTGGTACTTGGTGTGTTTCGCCTATTTTGACAGTATCTGTTCGTTTTAACCAATTTTTTTATCGCGTATCGTGATATCTATTTTTCCCTGTCGTATTTATTATTTTGTTAGCCGTAGCCAGTCGCGCGCCGTTTTAACTGGGTTGGTGGTGCACTTTCCAAACTTGTTCAGGCCGTTGTTTTTTTTTGCTTGTGAAATAGGCGTTAACTATTTCTTAACGACGACATTTATATAAAAAATATCAACATGGATCAAATAGAAATCACTGCCAAAGAAACAAAGGTAAGAATGTCCATGTTTTACTGGTCGGTCCGTGAATTGAGTTGTGGTATAGCTGGTTTGACTGACTGCTGTGGGGTAGCAGGCCACAGAGTTAGTATGGTGTGTGTTAGGGAGGCTAGCGCGATAACCAGCTAGTGGGCTATCTGTTAGGCTAGCATATTAGTGGGCCGGTGTTCTGTCGAAATGAGCTACTTTGTCGAATTATCCTACCATAGTGCTAATCGATAGCCCTAACTCTAACCCTAAACCCCCAAACCCCCTAAAATCCTTACCCTAACCCAAACCCCTAAAACCTAACCCTAATCCCAAAACGGTAGAACTGCACATGCGCTAAAAGGCTCGATAGTACATCTCGATGGGTAGTTCATCTCGTCAGAACACCTGTGATCTGACAGACATTTGCTGTTTGTTTCGGACATCTAACTGTGTTTGCTAACTGTCATAAGAAAAACATGATCAGAACCATCGTAGAAGTACTGGTGACTCCTGCCATCGAATAAGAATGATTTATTATTGGTTCATGGTTGTGTATTCCTTGTTTCCCAGAAGAACGAACCGGTGCCTTTTCAGTGGCTGGCCGGTTCATAGAGGAGTAAGGGGTGTATCTGGCCGTAGATGGCGGTGTGGTGAGTCGGTAAATGCGGAAGGCAGATCCGGGTCGCGTTTGGAAGCGATATTTACTTTTTGCCCATTAGCAAACACGGAAACCTGCCCCCAAGTCTGTTAATCGAGACATCTGATTAGTATTTGCTTACGTGTGTGTAGGATATTTTGTCGCCACCGAATGTTACGTTGCAATACTGGCCTGACACAGGTTTGTTCTCAGAACCCATGGGGAGCGCCAAACAAGGCTGCCGCCCCCTGCTCCTTGGCTGATGTTATGAGTGAACAGCTGGCCAAGCAGCTGGATGAGGAGTGCAGTGTCTTCCCCGCCTGTACAAAGTACGTCCAACAAAATAAAATGCTTAGTTAGCATAGACCAGCGATAGACGTAGACCGGTGGTTGAAGTGAATATTGTCTATGATTGCAGTGTGGATAATGTCATCACGGTGGATAATGTCGACACCTCGAGTGACCTCATGCTTGCCCAGATGCTACAGATGGAGTTTGACAGAGAGTTTGATACACAGCTGCGCAGAGAAGAAAAGAAATTCAATGGGGATAGTAAAGGTAAGAGATGTTTCTCTTCATGGAAGCCCCCAAGAATATGTTTGTGGCATACAGGAGGTTTTTGTATCAGACTTTGTTGAACAAAGAGATCTCAGTATATTTTTTTCATCACGATCCTCGTGTTTTTTTGCGTCCGAGCGTCATTGCAAGAGTCAAAGCTCAGTGTCCTCTGACTCACTGTAAATTCCTTGCATGTCTGCTGTGCTCTTTGGAACAATTTCCTGGGTAGCCAGTGAACTTAAACCTATCAACAGGTCACTGCTTTGCCTCATCACTTAACTGACTACATAGTAATTTTCTAGTTTTTCCACCATTACAGGTATTCATCCATTACAGTTTAATTTCTCAGGGTTGATTTTGAGATATAGAGTAAGAAACTTGATATTATGGTGACTTGTACAATTTTAGGGTGAGAAGTCCTGCTTTTAAACATCACCCGTTGATTGAAAGTCTTTCAGTCAATCCCCTTAAAAACTGGTCATCATAAATGTTTTGTCATCCCAGAGGTTTTATCTTTTGTATGCATTGCAGTGTCCATTTCTTTTGAGAACTATCGCATGGTTCACCCTTATGATGACAGCGATAGCTCAGAAGATGAAGTGGATTGGCAGGACACTCGTCACGACCCCTATGGACCAGGTGACCATAAGCACTGCGATTATAGTGTGAATATATGTATGTGTGTATAATGTATATAATAGCCTGACATTGCCATACATGGACTTGCTGATTAATAAGCAGAGATTGACAGGGCAATTATTGATTCATGGAGATTTTTATCTTCCTGGTTGTTATTTTAGATAATTTAAGGTACAAATAATAGTGACATCACACATCCAATAGGGCAATTACAAGCCTAATGATGTGATTGCTAGGGTCAAGAGGGGGAAAAGTACATAGAGCAGACCAATAGAGTGCATTAATCCTGTAGAACTAAAGCCACAAGATGTTACAAAGAAGACTAGCAAGCCTTTATACACTGAATGCTACCAGTTTAGACCTTCTGTCATCCATGGACAGTGAGAGACCTGAGCCTATATTAGGTCTTTGTCTTTAATGAGTCGCCAGTTTGTTGTAGATTAGTTACGTTTCAGATAGTGCCTTAAATTTTGTGCCCTGTGTAACTGGATTTGGGTTTTTTTTGGTATGACCATGTTGTTTGATTTCTACCATCGATACCATAGCTGAGGTTAAGTGTGTGTAAAAATGAAAGGAAAAAAAATGACTTGCACTGGCAGTGATAGTTTTTGAGTGGTTTGTTTTTCCAATCCTTTTAATATGTCTACTTCCAGATAAGCCCATGACCACCCCAAGGAAAGGCTTTACAGGAAAAGGCAGGAACATCACCACGAAGCACGATGAAGACGTGTGTGGGAGGAAGAACATGGCCCGCATGGAGAACGTAGGTCATATGGCAGTTCAGTCTTCATTCTGAGACCACAGCACCTAGCTAATTTTTTTTATTGCCCACCAGTTTGCTCCTGAGGTCCAGGTTGGCGATGGCATCCGAATGGGCTTGAAGCTCTCCAATCACGTGTATAATGCCCTGAAGCAGCACTGCTACGCCGAACAGCGCCGGAGCGCTCGTCTGCATGAGAAGAAGGAGCACTCCACTGCAGTAAGTTCTTACTTCACCCCTCCCAAGGGTCGGAGCTTGGCAACAAAGTCATGTGACATATATATTTTAGCTTTAAGACTGTTTTGTATGTCAGACTTTTTGCATTGACTTGCTTGGTTTTATTTTTTATAGGAGCAAGCTGTAGACCCCAAGACTCGCTTGTTGATGTACAAGATGGTGAATGCTGGGATTCTGGAGAACATCAATGGATGCATCAGCACAGGGAAGGAGTCCGTGGTTTTCCATGCTGATGGAGGGAGGTGTGTGTCTGTGTTTTTTTTTTTTTATTCCCAATGGATTTTTTCATTTGTTTGTTTGGGCACGCTTAATCTTCTCTCCCGCTGTCCTCTTCCTCTATCCTCCGAAGCCTGGAGGAAAAAGCCGTCCCAACGGAATGTGTACTAAAGGTGTTCAAGACGACCCTGAATGAATTCAAGAACCGAGACAAGTACATCAAGGATGACTATCGCTTCAAGGACCGCTTCAGCAAGTTGAACCCCCGCAAGATCATCCGGATGTGGGCAGAGAAGGAGATGCATAATCTGGCCAGGTCTGACTGGGCGAGGGACCCTTCCCGTGTGCTATCCCTTTCACTCCTGTAGTGCAGAGACAGTTGGGACGTGAATGTGGAGAGGTTTGTTGTGGCATATAGACAGCACATAACAATGGGAGGATGTTAAAATTCTGGCAGTCCCCAAGTTAACAACGTCCGACTTCTGGACAATATATATAGCCTTATGTTATTTATCTTATTTACACAACAACGCACACACACACACACACATACATGGTACTGTGCCTCGAGCCAACCAGAGGGTCACAAAGTTTGTACATTTGTTATTGTGAAGCACTGCATTTTATACATTTTTTAAATTATTATATATATAAAAATTGCTGGGATTCTTTAATGCACAAATTTTGTGACTCTCTTGTTGGCTCGAGGCACAGTACCATACCATATGTAATAATAATTAATAGATAAATGTATAAATTATTACTATTGGTAATAACAATAATAAATTCAAACAAAATGAACAAATATTATTGTTGAGAATTGCTTAGAAATTTGAGTTGGAGAGACTTGGGAATGGATCTTGTTAACCTGTTTACTGCCTGTACTTGGTGTTCAGCTCCTGTTCAAACCCTAGAAGGGTAATCTTAAGTGGAATCTCTCGGTTAGATTCCTCCAGCACATACCTGCTCACATTATGGTTTTGTTCCAGCTGTTCATCAACCTTACTAATGCAGAACAAAATTAGGTTGTCACACATATAAAACAAATCGATATTCAGTCTTAATATTATATATTAACATTTTATAAATCTGAGCAATGTGTACAGTGTTTCCCCTAGGTTTGACACACTGTTGTGTAAATAAGATAAATAACATAAGGCTATTTAGTTTGTTTAATTAAAGGACAATGTATAGACCTGTTCTATAGGAAAGGTAACCTGAAATGACTTCTGTTGTGATCTGGCACTATATAGAAAATAAAATAAAATTAACTTGACCTTCAAGGTGCTGTTGGGGGGGCAGGGCACCCCCCTAAGATAATGGTAGGGGGGACACTGGTATAATTTATTGCCTGAAATGCTTCCATCACATTTTTTGGTCTTGTCAAGTAGTCAATGACTAGGGAATGGTTTCCACTCTGAAAACACGAGAGCATGTATGCATATATTTAGAAGAGAAGAGGAATTTTAGTTGATACCTTTATTAAAGCTAAAGAGAAGCAGTCCTGGAATGACCTCGGCACATTTTCTGACTGAATCTACCCCAGTCTTGTGGCCTCTGTTGCCTGGGATAGGCTCCAGGTTCCTCACAACCCTGTTTAGCAAGTCAGGAGGATGGATGGATGGATATTTTGCTGTATTCCATCAGGATGAAAAAGGCCGGAATTCTCTGCCCAGAGGTGGTCATTCTGAAGAAGCACATACTGGTGATGTCGTTCATCGGCCTGGACCACGTGCCAGCGCCGAAGCTGAAGGAGGTGAAGCTGGGTGCTGAGGATATGAAAGGAGCATACTACCAGGTGCTGCAAGTAAGTAGCCGCACTGTCTATCCACTGCAGCCTGTTGTTTGTACTTAATTTCTGGACAGACGTTTGAATTTCATTCTGGAATGACACACCCTGCTCTCCACTGCCCTCTCCAGGCAGATCAAACAGTTGTCTTTTTTACCCCTGTGTTTCTTTCTATCCTTTTAGGTGATGCAGCAGCTATATCAGGAATGTAACCTTGTGCACGCTGACCTGAGCGAGTACAACATGCTGTGGCATGATGGGAAGGTAAACTTTTATTTTCATCACAGAATTTCTCTGCCCAGATATGACAACCCCTGACTTCAGTAATGGTCAGTTATGGTATTGGTCAGTTACACTAATGTTAGCTGTTGGTGGTCAGTATTGCTAACATTGGCCAGTAAACTGGTAATAGGCAGTAATACTAATGCTGGCCAGTTTGCCGATTATGGTCAGTAATGCTAACGCTGGTCAGTGACCTGCTGATGGTGAGTAATACTAACGCTAGTCAGTGACCTACTGATGGTCACTAATGCAAACACTATCACATTGCCCTTCTGCTGCAGGTATGGCTGATCGATGTCAGCCAGTCTGTGGAACCCACTCACCCTCATGGACTGGAGTTCCTGTTCCGAGACTGCAGGAATGTATCTACAGTGAGTATACAGACCTCCTCTCATGAAGCTCTTCATAACCCTCTGTCACTGTTATATGCATTAAATGTGTTATACGTACAATAATCATTTGTCAGGTGCAGCGCAGGATCTCGGTGTTGTTTTGCATTCAGTAATTAACTAGGGCTTTTCTACTATTAGGGAACTCTTCTATGTTAAGGTGCGGGTTGGATGCTTGAGGAGAAATTTGGTTCCTGGAAACCTGAGAAAATTGTATTTCTCTATATGAACTAACTTAGTCAGCAACTTGCAGAGCAGATAAGTTTATCTGTCGGATTTATTTAAATCGTACCTATGTTGCATATAGAAAAGCGTTTGAAAGCCAATGAAATAGTTAATTTAGGACCGCCTGTTTGGTAGATGCTGCTCTACGACTATAGAATGGCATACAAACCTGTCAAAATAAAATCCAGTAGCTACTAGAATCATTCAGTTACTTTGGTGGTAAGAAGCTAGTATTATTGCTACAAGATGTGCCAGCTGAATTTGAGTTTACCCTCAACTGCAGTTTCCCTTCTTTTATGTATTTCTTTGTTCCCCTCCATCTGGGATACAGTTTTTCCAGAAAGCGGGTGTGGCTGACGCCATGAATGTTTATGATCTCTTCAATGCTGTGTCCGGCCTCCAGATACAGGCTGACACTGAGGCAGAGTTCATAGCTCAGGTAACCAGTTCTGCATTCATTAACCGTCACTCATCCTGTCAAAGTACAGATCCGTGCTCTGTTATCCGCATGGTGTGTGACGCCCTGCGTTTCCTTGGCAGATTGAAGCCTTGGAGAAGATGAACGAGGACCATGTGCAGAAGCATGGGAGGAAGACCACAGCCTCCATGAATGATGGCGGGCCGCCTATATTGACCAATGAAGATGATTAGTGACGGTGATAAGTCTGACTTAACAGCAGAATATGTATGGGTTTCAGAAAACTGGATAGCACCCCTCCTGTCCTCAGCGCAGGCACAGCGGAAATGTGGACTGTTACAGGTCACATCAGGGTGATTTAATTTGCAAAAAAAGACTACAGTAGATGTCCATTTGGGGTTTTGCAGTTGTTTTGCTGTAGTTGGAGTGGAGTGATTTTTGGAGGGTTGCAGTAAATTTGCTTATTATGTAATTGCATCTGAATTACAATGGGGAGCTATAAGTGTTTAGATGCTGAACATGTTCATTCTAAGGCACTTTTTAAGATGTAACGTGGAAGGATCTTAATTTTGAAAATGGGAATGATGGTGAAAATGCCAATGTATTAACTACATTAAATTCAAACAAGTGAAAATGACAGAAAAAAATCATGTTGTAAAATGGGTGCAGTGTGATAGCTGCTGTGCTCTGTTCATTGATCATGCTCTTGTGATTGTTGTTGACGTGAGATCGCCACCATTGTGTGTTTAGAGCTTTGTCAATGCGAGAACAATTAAAGTAAATATAAGACTTTTCCTCGTGAAGCACAGAATGTTGGAGATTATTTACAGTCTTGCAGCATCTCATTTGAATATTAACAGCCGCACCGGTTTATTTCAGAGAAAATATGGGGACCACACCCTTTGTTACTGTAAGATAATCAGTGATTACTGGCTACATTTTCAGGTTAAGTGTCTAGTTCTTTAGATAGAAGATATTCACTATAGTAGACTATGCTCTTTAAACTGTTGGTTACAGGCTTGGTGTGTGTCAAAAGTATGAATTTATTTTTAATGTTTATTTTTAAACCAGAACAGTGTGTTTTTGAGGGCAACCAGATTTATTTATTTATTTTTTATATATAATATTGGTTTCCACCTGACTAGGCACCACACTGGCCTCAGGCATGTGACTTTAAATCACCAGCTGAATATGTTTTTACATACAGTGGTACCTTCGTACTCAAACTTAATTCACTTCAGAAGGCTGGTCCAAGTCAAATTTCCCCATAAGAAATAATGTGAATGAATCTAATCTGTTTCAGACCCCCAAATGATTGCCTATGTAAATGTATCTACCTTCCAAAATAATGATGAAAAGCATTAACAATCAATATAAAACTAATACACACATGAAAAAGCACACATACAGAAGCAATAAACATGAAATCAATGACAATCCCATACAAAGCAAGAGCAGACACACGTGCCCCGTTATAATTTCCTTTTTAAGTTCCACAGTTACTCTCACTACTTTCCTCTTTGGTTTGCTGCTATCTTTGCTGGCTTTCCTAGGGGCCATGATTACTGTATCACTGAATGTACTGTAGATACTGTAAAGCACAAAAAAATTCCCACTGAACACAGGAACACAGCTTTTGCACGTCGCACTCTGTCGAGTGACACCATGACATTGAGAGTGATATATATGCATACGTTCTATGCATGGGACGGTGAACCTGTAGTCAGGCTGATGTCAGTCACAGTGCGGGATGACATAGGGTGTTGTAGATAGTCCAATGTGTCCGTAAGGCAGGCGCAGATGTACTGGGGTTCTGTAATGCTTGGTGCAGTATACGGCAATCTTCCCTTGGTGTGGTCTGTCTTGGGTGACCGGTACGATGTGTGTGGGTGCCCTCACGTGCCCATTGGTTCCAACATCAGGCGACTGTGACATCTGCATACCTCACATGCTGGGCAATTGCACAATACAACCAGATGTCAATTTAAATTGAATCATAATATTAAATGTCTTCAGCATACATACTGAGGCAGAAACAGACACATCTGGTAAAAGCTTTCTGGCTGTCCTTGATTTGATTCTGCTAGCATGTAATTGGGCCAAAACACATGAGCATAATCACACTTTGGGTATAATTATCACTCACGGAGTGGTGTCTGAAATGTGATCACCTCTCCAGTATATCAATCCTTTCTTAATAATTTACTTTTTATTAAAAACAAACAAACAAAAAAACGTTTAAATGTACAACTGTCAATTGCAGCTGTCAATAAAGACACACAAGCTCAATATTGGGGCTTCTTTAAAGTTTATTGAAACTTAATACTGAATACTTTAAACTTTCTCAAAATGTCCAAAAATGTAAATGTAGGAAAAAGGCTGAAAATGACTTCTCAGATCTTTTTCTATTGCTCAGGAGTTTAGGTTTTATGCTCCTTGTATTAGGTTATACATTTTTGTGCATTGGTCTAGAATATAAATCATAAACCATTAATAAATATAAATCATAAATCCCACCTTTATGAAGCTCACCACATACCCCCTTTTTAGGCTGTATCATAGAGATGCAGATTCAGTTTTAATGTATTTTTGTGGTACTTAGCAACTATCCCATCATGTGTCAATCTAGCACTTTTTGGCTCCTTTCTGATGCAGGTTGTCTGTGTTTGGCAGGTGCTGTTAAGATTTTGAGAACAAATCCCTTGACTTATGGAATTATTTTTGTATTTTTGTGACCGATACACCTGCAGGTCAGGCACAGACTGGCCTCTTTAGCTACCTTTAGATAAACTCTCAGCCATAGTGCTGACTGACAAACCTCTCTGGCATTCAACCAAATATGAGTCACCGTTGCAGGTGTGTTTGCAAAAGTGATTTAGCTATTTCAAAGTTTATCCACTTCCAGTTTTCTGAAAGTTAGTCTCACTCAAATACTTTTTTTAAGTCATTCAGATTTAAATTTGTATTTATTTCATGATATCATCTTGAACTTATGTTAGACGACCTCCATTATCTCTAGAAAGGTGAATTTTAAGCTTGTACGGCCATAGAACTTAATCCCTCTGATTTCTTGGACGTAAACTAAATGAGAACAAATATGGGGCATAATTAAATCATTTTAATTATAACTATAATACAGATTTTAAAAAAAAATCAGCCTAAAGGCCAAAAAGATACACAATAGAAGAATCTTTACTTATTTTACATCAAGTATAAATTGTAGTTCGGCTTTGCACCATAGTCCCGAATAATATGTTTGTGACATGTTCCAATATGGGATCGTCCCGTATTACAATGGACGGATGGCAACCGTATAATTTCAATTAAAGGTGATTGGATCAGTAAGGGTCAAAGAATCTCAGTGGCCTTAGCGAGATCTTTGGGGATAATGTTTGGTTTCATATTTGACTGGTGTCAAGCACATGTATACAGTGTGAGATACATAAAACGTGAGAATAAATTCTATGAGGTACAAGCACTAAGATTTCATCATCTTTACAATATTGTACATAAACAGGAATAGACCAAGACATAAAATATAACCATTTAAAATGGTCCGAACGCCTCCAAACGAGACCAAAGTTTTCAGAACAATTTGCCGATAGTTCATACACAAAATAAGCAGGACGTACGACGTGCCCTGGTCATATGACATCGTGTCACATGACGATACCACGTGACGCAGCCCTTCCTGAAGTGACAGCGACGCTGTTGACAGTCAGCTTTTCAAAGCCTGAAAATATGAGTGAGGAGCATTACCTAGAGCTGTGCGAAAGCCCGGTCCAGTTTGAAAATGCTTCTGCCGTCAACAACGTGTTTTTCGATGAGGCAAACAAGCAGGTGCCCCGTGTGTGCCTGAAGAAGGCTCGAGTGTCTTTATTTTGTATTAATTGTTCTTGGTTTGCTGTTGGTACAGCTATGACAAACTGCATACAGTAACATGAAGTGGATTTGCTTTTTTTGTTTTGCACGCAGTATATTTGTGAATATGATTAATTTATTTGAAAGTATTTGCGTTATTATGATCGTTTTGACAAATGTCAAACTAGCGAAGTCAGTTAGCTAGCTAGCATGTTATGTGCAGCTGACTGCTACCGAGAATACTTCTGTCATTATGACAGCTAGGTAGACATTGGCTAGCTGCTTCGCTTTGTTTTAGGGGTTTAATTAAATATTCACAGTTTTCATATATATACATATATATATGATTGGCCGTGGTCACATTTTACTGCACATAAAATCTAGACTGGCCACATTTGATTAAATAGCATTTCTCTTATTGTAAAGGTGTTTGCGGTCCGGTCGGGTGGTGCTACTGGTGTTGTGGTTAAAGGACCCGACGATAAAAATTCAATTGCATTCAGGTATGTGTGTGTGTGTGTGTGTGTGTGTGTGTGTGTAAGTGAGTGAGTAAAAACTATTTAGGGACCACCTAACAAACATTTAAAAAACGATGTTTTTTCTCTCTTTCCAGAATGGATGACAAAGGAGAAGTGAAGTGCATTAAGTTTTCCTTTAAAAACAAGATTTTAGCTGTCCAAAGAACATCCAAGTCTGTGGTGAGAAAAAGCTGATTGTCTGTTGTCTTTGTGTGTTTGAAGTATTTTTATACTATTATTATTATTATGTGCTACCTGAAGTCATACAAAGGGTAAAAAGTATTTCATTGATTACTGTTCTTTAATATTCCTTTTTCAGGACTTTATTAATTTTATTCCTGAATTTCCTCACTTGGAATTCTCCCAAGAATGCAAGGTATGTTATCCATGCAGTCAAAATCTGCAGAATTGCTGTGGATGTGCCCTTGATTGTAGAGTTTACTGCTGTTCTCTCAAACTCCAGACAAAGAATTCTTCTCTGCTTGGATTCTGCTGGACCAACTGGAATGAAATCGTTTTCATCACTGACCAAGGGATTGAGTTTTATCAGGTAGGGTATTTAGGTGTAATAACCAGATAAACATGTACATTTTCGCTTGTTCACTGGTGATGCCCATTGTGCATCTTTCACCCATAGTTAATGGGAAGCTGAAGAGTATGATTGAGGGTAGGGCTGGGTAAAAAATATCAATTCTCCGATTTTAATCGATCTTCAGTTTAACGCAATGATATCGATTTGGGAAATCCCCGAATCGATTCTTAATGCCCGTGCTTCACGTAAGAGGATATGAATATTCACCTCTCGTCCTGAAGGTGTCACCATGACTTCTTGTTACAGTGTTCA
>JAODLC010000001.1:27009026-27020027 GCA_026781145.1 Hippopotamyrus pictus
GGGGGGGGGGGTATCAGGCTATCTGTGGCATCTACAGGTGAAGCTCCAGCCTGTGGTGAACCTTCTGCAGGACAAGGGCAAGCTGATGGACTTTCTGTTACGGAGAAGGGACTGCAAGATGGTCATCCTGTCTGTGTGCTCTCAGAGTAGGTTTTTTTTTTTTTTTATCCTTTCATGAGAAAATGTGTTTTTTTTTTCTTTTCTTTTATTAACTATACAATATAACAATAATCTCCCAAGATTAGACTTAATCTTTATTCCTTATTAGTAGTACTTGGTTTGAGCCATTCTGTGCAGTTTCTGTGAAGTGTGGTTACATACTGTGGAATTCAAAGCCTGGGTGTCATGCTAAACTTCCTGAGGAATACAGTAATGCTGCTGTGAACCTGCTCTTTTTTACCATGAAGAGTCTGTAGCCATGTGTCTGTCTTGGGACAGTGCTCATCAAAGGAGACAAGGGCAACCTACCTGTGGTGGCCACGGTCTTTGACAAGCTCAGTCAGGTCTATAAGGAGTATCTGGAGGCAGAGCAGAGTTACACCACGGTGAGTCCACTAGTCCCCTTATAGATCTTATATAAATAAACCTGCAGCCTGTCTCAGCAAGGACGGGCCAGGATGCCGGTCCATTACTGTGCACATGCAATAACACACACAGTCAACATCTCAGAGACTGCATATGAGAAATCACATGTGGACTTACTGTGCAGTGCTGGGTGTCTGGCAGGCCTATAGGGCACCAGACGGGTACACCCTGAATCACAGACAAATACGATCGGTAAAATGACAGATGGGTGCTCTTACAGATCTGCTGATGAGATTTCTGGCTTATACGTCATTGTATCATGTGTGTCCTGATGTATCTTCAGGCTGTGGAGTCTGGTGCAAGTCGGGCCAGCACTGTTCACAAGAGGCCGGTGCGCACGCAGGCCGTCATCGACCAGTCGGATATGTACACGCACGTGCTGTCCACGTTCACAGAGCGCAAGGTACCGCATCTGGGTGGCTGGACTCATAAAGGCTGCATGAGTCTCCGAGTGGCGCAGCGGGTTAAGCTACTGTACTGGTCACCTAGGATTTGACTAGGAGTGACGTCACTGTTGGGCCCCTGAGGTTTTTTTTTTTTGGATAAAAGCAACTGCTGTTAAAAAACATACCTACAAGGCTAATAGCACATTCCCATGTTCTCTACCACTGTTTGGGGAAGCCAATGTTGTGCCTTAGCTGTAGGGTGAGTGTGAAATGATACTCGTTGGCAGTAAAGGGGATTAAGAGTCAGCTGAGCCAATGTGCTGTGTAAGTCAGCTCAGAGTCTGGAAGGTTTATTTTGTCAGGGATCTGGTTTGTTTTTTCAGATTTCGTTTTCTCTGTTTGTCAAATGAGGCACAATAAGCTGAATGAGGCTGAATTAGCTAATTAGTGGTTTAATTAATTAGTGGTTAATTGGTCAGATTATTTTGGTCTCGTTAAGGTCTTTCAGAATTAGCATGTCAATGCATGTAAAATAGTATCATTTAATTGGAGTTGTCACGATTACTTGATTTTATTAAAAAGCATTGATTCAAATTTTTCTAATCAAGTATTCAGTAAGGGCGGAAGGAAGACGATGCCTAAAGGATGAGAATTCAAATAAAGAGTGAAAGCATCATATGCGTGTAAGCACTTCACATTAAAATGCAGTTTTCTGTCTGTGTTGCAAAACAGAACTTTAATATCAGCAGAGCAAAACTACAATGCAAATACATCTTAAAAGACGACATTCAGGTTTCGGACTCGCCTAATAATGTGAGATTAGCCATAACGTGCTTTCACTCTGGCGGAACTTTTTTTTTCTGGAAGCAGAACCTTTTCCTGGAACCAGGGACTTCTATCATGTTCACACTGCAGGATCTCTGCTTGATTGCAGTCCCTCAGAGGGAGTTCCAAAACCCTTTTTTAGTTCCTATTCCAGACTTGGTACTTTTTATTCAAACACAATCTACAGCGATTTCTTGCTGATTAGCTGACCACCAGTGCAAAAAGATATAGATGAACTATTTTCTGTCTTATTAACATTCTTGAAGACTATAGACTCGAATGACCACCAGCAACTCAACGTATGAACTGCCTTCACAAGGCACAGTTGTGTTTAGGATCCGTGTCGTAGCCGTGTTGAAAAACAGATAACATGAGCAACAGCTATTACCTTGAGTGGAGATCACTGGGCATCAGTAAGCAGCCACAGTGACCTGGGTGTAGCGGCACGTTTTACTGATGACTGCTGGCATCTGCATGCGGTTGCATCATCCAGTGATGCAAACGGAGGAAAGGCACTCTGCCGAATCCCATGCTAAGAGTAGGGAGACTAATCATAAAATCACTCTTGAAGGAACAGGTAGCACCCATAATATGATCACTAGAGCAGGAAATGTAGCCTGTGTACCACACGTTGTGCAGAGAGCAGTCTCGATGTTTGACAGTGTGTGATAACGTTTTTATCATGTGCTGGAAATTTACAACACAGTCCCAATGATAATATGGCAGAGCTTCAAGTGTGTGTGTGTGTGTGTGTGTGTGCGCGAGTGAGTGCAAAAAATGGTTTGGTTGCTCCAGTTTTCTTGTAGTATTTAGGCAATTTTGTTCAACCAGCAGAGGGCAGCCATGGCCTGAACAACATCTTATTCACATTATGTGTGTTTAAAATGTAGAGTCATAAAAGGATGATTGATCAATTTTGCAAGTAGCTAATTACACTCAAACTGGTACATTCATTAAAGAAAAGTAATATGAAAGTTTTCAGTTCTTTAGAGTAATAACACAAATTCTGTACTGTAATTAGTCAAAGCTTGTATTCAGTACTGCTATTAGTGGTTTGTATACATTTTGAAGAAGAGAGTGTGGTTCCTTAGGATTAGGATCAGAACCAAGAACCAGAAGCAGTTTGACTGCTTAAGCCAAGAAATGGCCTGCAATGAGATCCAGCCACCCTATGACTTGATGTGGCCTGAGATTCCTGTTCTAAGTGCTTAACCAGTTTTGCAGCTTGGTGGATCACACGTGACATTCATCAGTTGCTGATTTTAAGTCCAGATGAGATGCCATAAACAATTAACAAAAAGTGTATTCTTTAGCAGATTGTTATACTCAAAACATTATAAAGTTATTCCCTTTGCCTTTTTATTTTTGATATTACCTTATGGGTTAATCAATGTAACACTCATTAACTACACACTAAAGTTCCTCTAGGCACCAGGTTGCAAGTATAGTTAGAGCAACACTGCTCCCAAGCTAGGCCAAGTACTGAAGTAGTAGATATTAACACTCTTTCTCCACCAGGATTCATCCCACAAATTTGTCATTGCGGTGCTGATGGAGTACATACGCTCTCTGAACCAGTTCCAGATTACTGTGCAGGTACTTCCCTGACCACTCTTGTTATAACCAAAGAAAACCAGTTTAATATCCCTCAAGTAGATTTCAGTCAAGCTAATGATCAAACACTGGTTTCAGCTTCGGAACATTGCTGTTATAAGATGCTTTCAATTTTCCTGAGCATGCGACTGTCTCTTACAGCACTACCTGTATGAGCTGGTCATCAAAACTTTGGTCCAGCACAACCTCTTCTACATGCTTCACCAGTTCCTCCAGTATCATGTTCTCAGCGATTCCAAGCCCCTGGTGAGCGTGACCAGCAACGGTTAAATCTGAATCATGCATAAAATAAAACATGTGAAAAAGATGTTTATACAGCCAAAATGCACGACTGAGTTGAGCTATGACCCAAGTCGTTGTAGAGAATGCCAGTGTTGATAACAAATATTAATGCCAAGAAAAACAATGGACTCGCTTATTCTTATAAAACGATTCTGCGTCTTCCTTCTTCTTGCCAGGCCTGCCTTCTGCTCTCACTGGAGAGCACGTACCCCCCTGCTCACCAGCTGTCCCTGGACATGCTGAAGGTACCGCACTCTCTTCCTCCGTATTGCGTGCGACGTGTCTTTTGTTAACTATACTATATGCTGCTGTTTATGGCAAAACTTGTCTGGGCAGACCTGAGGGCCATAAACTCGGTTCAAGCTCACATTAGACAAAGAACCCAAAATATTCAACTTTCTCACAAACCTGCTGTGCAACGGGGGTCATGTTAAGTGATCTATAAAACACAGCTGCCACTTGGAGTCCCAACTGAAGCAAACACAGCTACATAATTGCTGGTTAACGGTTTGTTTGAAGGTGCTCATGGTTGCCCTAGCCTTCTGTCACGCATAGTTCTTTGTTGTCAAATTCTGGCTCCTTGGCCTAAATATGAGCGGTGCCTGTCTGTCAACAGCGGCTCTCCACGGCCAATGATGAGATAGTGGAGGTGCTGCTGTCCAAGCAGCAGGTTCTGGGGGCATTGCGTTTCGTCAGGAGCGTAGGTGGACATGACAACATCTCAGCCCGCAAGTTCCTCGACGCTGCCCGCCAGACCAAAGACCAGATGCTCTTCTACACCATCTTCCGCTTCTTCGAGCAGAGGAACCAACGGCTACGAGGAAGCCCCAGCTTCACTCCAGGTAATCTCAGCAAGTTGGTCAAGGAGAACATTGTGGGTCTTATAGAATGTCAATTTTGACTTTCACAGATAACACAGATAATTTTGTATTTATTACCAGAACTGGTGCTTCGTATGAACTCTACGTGTCACTGAATATTGAACACCTCTCTTTTCTGACAGGAGAACACTGTGAGGAACATGTAGCGTTCTTCAAGCAATTGTTTGGGGAACAAGCGCTAATGAAACCTGTAACAGTTTAAGTAGCAAATATGGTAGAAATGCTGACTGTACATAATGTTTATGTACGGAACTTATTTATTTTATATGAATGCCATATGCTTATTGCCTCAGTCGATTTTGTGAAGGCATTGATGCAGTTTTAGCTGCTCTCTGAAATTACCAGCGAAACAATACTAGATTAATAGACTACTTATAATTATAAATTCTATAGAACATACAAATCTAAAATGGAGTGAAATCTTCTGTGACAGCACAGTTTTTGAATGCTTGTATTTCTGCAGTTGCGCCTGGTGAAAGTCTTAATAGGAAGCTATTGTGAGTGTATCCTTTGTGAATGTAAATGGGAGTTTACCATAGCTACTCTTATTACCGCAGTCGAGGCCACCTAGAGGTTGAGGAGTGAATGACTCTCTTGCTACCTGCCGTTGAAGTGCTCTGTTCTGTCTTTAATGCGGCACCTAGGTGGAGACAGAGGACAGTTTGTTTAAATATGTGTTCAATGAACGAGATGTTAACACAGTTAAGTTAAGTAAACTGGGTTTCCTTTTAATGTGTACTGTCTGTAAGTGCAGTGGCTATTCACTGGTACCATGTGGAACGGTGAAGTGTCCCTGTGAAAACCGGTGCTACATGGAATTAAAAACGTGAAATCCTAAGTTGTAATTTACAGCTTCTCCAGCAAGAGTATATTTTTAATAAAGAGGAAACCATAAAGCTGACATGTAAATTGTCTAGTTATTTTTGGAGCTGTTGGCCTGATGTGTGAATAAAGCTTGTCTCATAGGTGTAATTCCTTTATTACACAGCATTGACCATTTAGCTTAAGATCATCACACTTAAACATAACAACATGATAATAATGATGAAATTAGCATATTGTTCCAAAATTCCATAAGGACAAAGGTGATAAACACAATCGTCCACCTGTGCCTTATTAGCAGTCCTGGAAGACTGGGTCCTGTCCCCCACCCCCACACCCAGAGTCTGTGCCCAGAGCACAGTGCCCAAGCTTGCACACAGCTGTAGCCCTTTCAGTGATCCAACATCCATCGGTTTGCTCTGTTCTCCCTCAATCTGATGCCAAACCAGATGTCTTTTGTTTTCATTTATCTCCATTGTTTTTTTAACCCCCCACCCCCCATTCTGATATCTAAATAAAGACTGTGCCTCCCATCTCTGTTTAATGTGGTTTTGTTAAGATCTGCTAGTCTTAAGAATTAAATGACAGCACATAGTACAGAGGTTCACTGAACAGCCGTGGCATTAAAACCACTGCCAGGTGACATGAATAACATTGGCAAGTGATTGTTCTAAGACTACACAAGAAGTACAGCTTCCCCAAAAAAATTCCAAAAGAAATGTATCAATGCAAACTCATTTTATTTTGTGATTAAAAGTGTGATCTATCTTATCTCTGAAGCATGGTGCTGATCATTTCATGGAAGTTGCTTTCGACAACATATTTGTTAATCTTCCCTTTGAAAATAGAATAATTACAGCCCATCGACACCTCCTCTGTAAGTATGTGGAAGATTCCAGTACGCTTTGTTTAAATGGAGAGTAGGTGAAAGCTTATTGGTGAAAATGCTTCAATTTACTCGGAGCCACTGTGAGGGTTGTGTCACTGATTGAGCTCACCTCCGTGCCATTGTGTGATTCACGGAACCTTCGATTGTTCCAAACACCTTGCTGTTAAGTATTCTTATGGGACAGTCAATGTCAAATATGTTATTAAATGGTAAATGTACTGTAAAACCATTTGTGTGTGTTGTAACTGCCTTTACTGTATAATATGCTAATGTCAGTTTGGAATGTAGAGTGGCAGAATGACAACTTTATTTATAAGGGAAAGAGTTTGTTCATGTATTGTTCATGAGCATACATTACTCAACGCAAGATTATTAGTAGTCAGATTTATTGACAAATATTTTTTGTAAATGTTCATTTTAAAAGAACATGCAGAAGAGCTTTTCCCAGTCATAGCTCTTCAGACACTACAATAAGAAATACAAAAACGAGGAACAGAAAGTGGAAATGCCGCTGCCTTGGAAAAAGTCTGTAACATGTTAAAATGTTATGTTAAAATAATTACAGTACAGAAAATGAAAATGTTAGAATAGTTATGGTGCGGAAAATGCGCTGAGGGCTCGTGCATGTGAACAGGAACCTTGCAATCATTCCCAATAACATGAACCAGCGGCTCTGGAATCACACATTACAGTCACAGAATACGGTGAAACGGCAGAAACCCATGGCTTTTTAAATTTTAACTAAGAAGTAAAAAATATATTTTAAACTGGAAAGAAACAGTGTTTTGACATTTACTGTGATAATTACCTATCGACCGATCTGAAATTTTCTATCATGATAACATCTTTGGCCATATCCCCCAGCTCTGAACTGACCCCCCCCCCACCCATAACTTTCCCAAGGATTTCTAATATAAAATGTTTTTTGGCCATATATTACACATCAGCTATGTTATTGGGTTCATAAGATTTGGCTGTATTAACTTATCAAACATAAAAAAATACTACCCTACATGACTTACCTGGGATCTGTGTCATGAAGCTGGATTCCTTGCTTAGCCAGATAACTTTGGGGATACAGAACCTTGAAAAATTATTCATACCCCTTGAACTTTTTCACATTTTGTCACCTTACAACCACAGACTTAAATGTTACTATTGAGATTTTAATGTGATAGACCAACAAAAAGAAGAACCTAATTGTGAAGTGGAACGAAAAAGATGCATGGTTTGCAAAAATGTAAGCAAAGAAAAATTTGAAAAGTGTGCCTTGCATTTGTATTCAGCCTCCTGTGTTCTGATAACCCTAAATAAAATCCAGGGCAATCAATTGCCTTCAGAAGTTACCTAATTAGATAATGTAGTCCACCTGTGTGTAATTTAGTCCCATTATAAATACACCTGTTCTGTGAAGACCTTAGTGGTTTGTTAGAGAACAGTAGTGAACCAATGATATCATGAAGATCAAGGAACTTACCAGACAGGACAGAGATAAAGTTGTGGCAAAGTTTAAAGCAGGGTAAGGTTATAAAAAAATATCCCACGCTTTGAACATCTCAAGGAGCACTGTTCAATCCATAGTCCAAAAATGGAAAAAATATGCTACAACTGCAAACCTACCAAGGTATGTCCTCTGCATCCTTGCTTTTGATGATGAGGGAACACACACACGGAAATTACAATTTGGGATATTTTTTGCTTAAAATTTGGAGCACAATCTAAATTATCACTGAATGCCCTGCAATGTGAATGTCTTGAAGCACAAAGAGGACTTGGACCTTGTCTTTACTACTGCCTGAGACAGAAATGTCCCACCTCTTAAGCACAGTGATCATGACATATATGAGTTTGCATGTGGTATTGGAATTATAAGAGAACAAAAGTGACGTAACACAATCGATACAGCATTGTTTTGTAAGGATTTGTCTTCTTGGTCTTGTAATGAACTCTGGCCTCTCACTTAATCTAAGTCAGGAAGACATGTGTGGATAGGTGGAAATTGTCACCCGTTCTTTGTGGTCTGCACTATTGTCTGAGGTCTGACAACAATGACTGTAGCTAACGTTTTATAGATGAATTGTCGTACCACGGTTGGCTGTGCGGAATTTGGATGCACCCGTCAGTCAAAGAAAGGAATGCAGTTGTATGGCTTTGCAGAGGAAACAGACCGAATAAAGAAATGGTTAGCAATGGTCACCAGAAGCAACCTGACAATCACACGAGACTACAATAACAGAAAGGCCTGTCAAGTAAGTTATGTTTACACAGGTGAATAAGAAGTTACTTGTGGTTAACATTTCAAAGGGTTTTATGCTTTTAAATGTAGAGCACAATGAAATTCCATCTGACTGTTATGCAATATGCCCGCAATGTGTGTGGAAACTAAACGTGGAAGCCTGTCTGCAGGCACATTTTGAGACGGATCACTTCGTTGCCACAAACAATGAACAAGTGAATTTCAGGGCTGATGCTGTTCCCACAATATTAGTACATCACCCAAAGGCGAAAAGGAGGAATCCCACCAGTATTGGTAATGGTTAATGCAATGGCCTGTGACCACACCCACTGTGCTACAACAGACTTCGTAGGTTACATTTAATAATATTTAATAACATTTCATGTCTAGCCCACACTCCCACCATGTAGCAACAACAACAACAACACCTTATTATTATTACAGAGATTAATGGAGAATGCGAGGGCAGAGTTGGCACAGATTGTGATTACTGTGAGACGAACAAGAGACTGTAAGCATGTAGTCAGTGTAGCAGGAGCCAATGTATCAGGACCCGATCGGCCAGTAGCCGGTCAGCCAGAAGCCGATCCGCCAGAAGCCAGTCAGCCAGTAGCCGGTCAGCCAGTAGCCGGTCAGCCAGTAGCCGATCAGCCAGAAGCCAGTCAGCCAGTAGCCGGTCAGCCAGAAGCCGGTCAGCCAGAAGCCGATCAGCCAGAAGCCGGTCAGCCAGAAGCCGGTCAGCCAGAAGCCGATCAGCCAGAAGCCGGTCAGCCAGTAGCCGGTCAGCCAGAAGCCGATCAGCCAGTAGCCGGTCAGTCAGAAGCCGGTCAGCCAGAAGCCGGTCAGTCAGAAGCCGATCAGTCAGAAGCCGATCAGCCAGTAGCCGATCAGCCAGAAGCCGGTCAGCCAGTAGCCGGTCAGCCAGTAGCCGGTCAGCCAGAAGCCGGTCAGTCAGAAGCCGATCAGTCAGAAGCCGATCCGCCAGAAGCCAGTCAGCCAGTAGCCGGTCAGCCAGTAGCCGGTCAGCCAGTAGCCGGTCAGTCAGAAGCCGGTCAGTCAGAAGCCGATCAGCCAGAAGCCAGTCAGCCAGTAGCCGGTCAGCCAGAAGCCAGTCAGCCAGTAGCCGTTCAGCCAGAAGCCGGTCAGCCAGTAGCCGGTCAGCCAGAAGCCGATCAGCCAGTGGCCGGTCAGTCAGAAGCCGATCAGCCAGTAGCCGGTCAGCCAGAAGCCGATCAGCCAGTAGCCGGTCAGCCAGAAGCCGGTCAGCCAGAAGCCGGTCAGCCAGTAGCCGGTCAGCCAGAAGCCGATCAGTCAGAAGCCGATCAGCCAGAAGCCGGTCAGCCAGTAGCCGGTCAGTCAGAAGCCGATCAGCCAGAAGCCGATCAGCCAGTAGCCGATCAGCCAGAAGCCGATCAGTCAGTAGCCGGTCAGCCAGAAGCCGATCAGCCAGAAGCCGGTCAGCCAGTAGCCGGTCAGTCAGAAGCCGATCAGCCAGAAGCCGATCAGCCAGTAGCCGATCAGCCAGAAGCCGATCAGCCAGTAGCCGATCAGCCAGTAGCCGATCAGTCAGTAGCCGGTCAGCCAGAAGCCGATCAGCCAGTAGCCGATCAGCCAGTAGCCGGTCAGCCAGTAGCCGTTCAGCCAGTAGCCGATCAGCCAGTAGCCGATCAGCCAGTAGCCGGTCAGCCAGAAGCCGATCAGCCAGTAGCCGGTCAGCCAGTAGCCGTTCAGCCAGAAGCCGATCAGCCAGAAGCTAATCAGCCAGGAACCGGTCAGCCAGTAGCTGGTCAGCCAGAAGCTAATCAGCCAGTAGCCGGTCAGCAAGAAGCCAATAAGCCTGTAGCCAGTCAACCAGAAGCTGGTCAGCCAGTAGCCGGTCAGCCAGAAGCCGATCAGCCAGTAGCCGGTTAGTCAGAAGCCGATCAGCAAGAAGCTAATCAGCCAGGAACCGGTCAGCCAGTAGCTGGTCAGCCAGAAGCTAATCAGCCAGTAGCCGGTCAGCAAAAAGCCAATCAGCCAGAAGCCGGTCAGCCAGTAACTGGTCAGCCAGTAGTCGATCAGCCAGGAGCCAGTCAGTCAGTAGCCAGTTGGAAAGACCGGAAGGAAGAACTGAAGATTGAAAAAGCAATGAGAAGATAATCCTTGAAAATACAATAGGGTCCCAGAACTACGTGCTTAGACCCCTAGAGAGCAGAGAGAGAGCACTGAAACAGCAGAAAAGAATAAATGCCTCACTATGGTAGAGAAAAGCAATATGATTCAAAAGAAATTTGCAGAAATTTTAACAAAATATCAATTCCAAGCAATTAAGAACATAAGAACATACAAGAACTATACAAACGAGAGGAGGCCATTCGGCCCATCAAGCTCGCTTGTGGAGAACGTAACTAATAGCTCAGAGTTGTTAAATCTTATCTAGCTCTGATTTAAAGGAACCCAAGGATTCAGCTTGCACTACGTTATCAGGAAGACTATTCCATA
>JAODLC010000001.1:27023395-27037338 GCA_026781145.1 Hippopotamyrus pictus
GTGTGTGTGTGTGTGTGTGTGTGTGTGTGTGTGTGTGAGAGAGAGAGAGAGAGAGAGAGAGAGAGAGAGAGAGAGAGCTAGAGCATTCAGTATCAGCATGACAGAGGATGTGCGACTCATGAACTGCATGCACACACTTCCCTGACAGCAGATCAAATTCACGTTGCTTCAGGAAATGCAAATTCCACTGGGGGAGGGTGTGCAGGCAGCATATCATTCGGTAAAACAGAACAGCGATCAGTGATTATCTGTAAAAAAACGTTCCAAAACTCACCTATCATCAACTGTCCCCTGTTATACTGGACTGTTTCAGACATCGTTGGTAGTGTTTGTTGCTTACTGTTGATCGTTGGAGATGTAATTTATGATCGCCGTCTAGGAGCTGGGGAAGAACTTTCTGTACATGGTTTTGTTATATTGTGTGTTAGAGTTTAACTTGTTCAGAGTGTTTAGAGTATTGCAGTCAACATTAATGTTTTTCAGTAATAGGATCTTTTGGAATTACATTAGTGAAAAAGATGGGTGCACCCTACCAAAAAATCCTAAATTCTGATAGTGAATGTTCAAGTTTAGGTCTTGTTTCGGTCTTGAGTGAGAGTCTTGGTCTTGTCTTGGTTTGGATGAGTTTTGATTTTCAAACAGATGGTCTTGAACACATCACTGGTGCATGCTTGTACAAGGCACTGTACAGTATTTTCACACTCTTTTCTCTGAGACACTCTGAGATTCCCACAGATGCACAGACCACAGAAATGCATTCTTTCACATTCACAGCACATGCCCATACCCTATGGTACTGAACCCCCAGTTTTTATTTATGCAATAAGCAGAATCTTTTTCTGTGCTTCAACAGACTCTATTTTGTGATTGTACTTGAAAGAGATTAGTCACTGCATAAAAGAAGGTCTGGTTTTAGTGGTGTGATTACTGGTGGTCCAGCTATTATGTGATGGGACTGACAGAGAGGAGAAACTTCCCAAAAGTAGGGCAAAGTTAGGAGCTTAAAGAAGAATGAAAAGCCTGCTTATTACATTCTTTATAGACTCATTGACTTCAGGGACAAATATGCCAGCAGTATGTTTGTTTCATCAAGCAACAGCCCTCTCAGGTACATGAGGATGGAACTATGTGTCTATTTTATAGGTGATTAATACCCTTAAAGTAGCACAACGTCTGCTGAAAGCACTGGGGCCCATCGGAGCAGGTTGTCGGCTGGGAATCACAATCTGCAAGCCCAGCTTCATCACCAAGAAGAAGGTGACCTTCCTGTGGAAGCCTTGCCAGCGGCCAGGAAGCTTGGAGTTCACCTGAGGGAGCATAGTCATCTCAAGTAAGAGATTTGTCACCTGGGGATCTCATTCAGGTGGAAACTGGTGTTTAATGGAAGGCAGATATGAGCCCAGGGCTAGAGCGAGCCTCTGGGCACATGAGCAGCTCAGTGATCCATTTCCATGTACAGGAAGTCCAGTCCATTTATCAGAACCATTCACCTTCTGTCTGTAACCTTCATTAATATTGTTAATTGGGGATGTTGCTCAAATTCTGCATTTATGACTTAGTGATGGTTTCAGAGGATTTGGCTGTGCTATAATGGCCCATGTACCCATCAGATACACACTTGCCTTAAACAAAAAACATCAAACTATTTTTACACACCTGGTAATTATTGTGCTTTAATTAATAATTAATCAATGCATTTGAAATATATTCCTTTTGGAATCCATGTCATGTGAATTAAGTGGAAAACATTTGCACCAAAACCATTAACGATCATTGTAAGACATTACAAGTATGTTGTTGTCAGGTATGTAAAATAATCAGAAGTCGCAGTCCGACAAAAATTATACTGGGTAATTTGGTGAAATCATGCCCCCCGTGTCACTTAGCCCCTGTCCAAGATTAAATGAAATGACAGCCACAGGCACAGATGTGGTGAACCTGATTACTGAGACACTTGGTTGGCCTTTTTGAATATTCTATTTCATATTGTCTGATCATCAAGGTGTATTTCATTCAGTTATTTGGACATGCAGAAGACCTGTGAGCAGATCCAAGTGAAAGCCTATTTTTCGGTCTCACCAGAATAAAAACACAGCTTTCTGTGAGAAACAAGGGCATGGTAAAGTCTCTGTGTCATGTTAAAATGACATTTACATTGGCAAACTTATTCAGCAGCTGCTTTTGTCCAAAGCGACGTACAAGTGAAGCGGGTGGGATATCAGGAATTTCAGCTGAACATTACTGACCTCTTAAAAAAATGACCCCACCCTGGGTCAGTGCCACACCTGTCAGCTGTGATGCACTGTGACTGTATTTGGTCTCGGGTGTCTACTGGTCTCTGAGCTTCTCCTTGGGCTTTATGGAACACCTGTAGATGTTCATGGTGCTAAGTAATAACTGCACCTCAAGAAAGGATGCTTCCCCCTAGAATGAAATGCTAAGAAAGCAGCGCTGTGAGCAGGATTCGAACCTACGCAGGGAAACCCCATTGGATTTCAAGTCCAACGCCTTAACCACTCAGCCACCACAGCTTCTCCTGGGAGCTAGCCTTAAGCACCGCTGATCTCAGCCTGATATATAGGCCTACTGATAGCTATCATAGCATTTTAAGCCAGTTAAGTAAAATAATATTTTTCTGTGGGCATGACATAATTTTTTTTCCTTATTTTTTTTTGTTCAATTAATAGCCACCAGATCATTTTTTCTCTAAATGGGGAGAGACAAGAAGTATATGTCATATGCAAATAAAGAAGAGACAGTACAAGGAAAATATTTAACCTTTATTTTCTGAGCCTGCAGTTCTACAACATGTTAATCTACTGCTAATATTCTTCCTGGCTGTGTTTTTATACTGTGTATTTTACAGTATTTTATCTTTAATAATATTTGCATTTTAATTTCACTTGAATTGAAGTAACACATATGAAAATATGTATAAACCAATGAGGCTTGTTAAATGGGGCCGTTTCTGGGTGTGTCTTGTACCAGCACCCAATGTGCTACCCACTGCATGTCTTACATCTCACACATGATCACCAGTGGTCTGGTCATTTGGGCATAACTGTAACAAGAGATTAAAGCACTTCTTCTGGACTGTTCTGAAATGCTATGTTGATCTTTGTTGCAGTCACTCCTGTCAATATACAGGACAAATCAGGTGATAACTCCCACTCCCCTATACTCTAGCCCTGGCTTTGGTCACCCTCCTCAGTGTGCCTTAGTAGATTGTGCTGGATCTCTTCAGAAAACCAAAGCAGGTGACCAGTTTCTACTCACAATCATGTGCTGCTGCTTATAAGGCATATAACTGCTGCAAAGATAACAGCTGCCGAAATTAAATGATCACCACATTCGGACTGGCAAGTCCCCCTGACTCCACCATACATCTGAACTGTCTGCCTTAGTAACACTTGACTCTTTTCTGCAATACACCGTTATACCTTCTGGTCTCTGGAATGCATCTTCCTTTACGGAAGGCTTAGCTTAGTGTCATGCATTCTGTGATCCGTTTAGTGTAGAGAAACTTGGAAAATGTCTTATTATTTTCTGTTCATTAACACTTCCCATGCTCCTTTCCTTAGTGGACAGACTACCCATTGTGGACTGCTGGAACACTTTATAACATTGTATCTATTGTATATGTGCATATTGTGACGGCCAGTGGGCTGGCCTTGTTTTGCTGTGGCCTGTCTCTTGTGGGCTGGCCTTGTTTTGTTATGGCCTGTCTCTTCTCTCTTCCAGGTATGTGTTGGTAGAGCTGGCCTAATCATAGATGCATCACACCTGAGAGGGCCAGGATATAAAGCCTCCGGGCGGGGTTTTTAAAGGAGTCTCCTGTCATCGGTCGTGCATTATGTTTTTGTGTTGATATTTCTTTTCTTTATTTCATTAAACTACCTTATGACTGCTAATAGTTGTGTATGGTCTCCCACTCCTTTGTCACCTCCTTTGAGCCAGGTTGTGACAATATTTATGTATATATTTAACTGTATAGTTCTTAAGGCATTAAAAGAACAGAATTTACTCCGGTTGTGTTTTGCGTTACTCCGCTCAGGTTCCCTGTGACCCACAACACATGTTTATGTCACCTGACCTAGACCAGTGGTCTGTACTACGAAGCGGGGTTACTGGATTATTGGGGTAACTTGTCGGATTTAAGGTAGTCTGGGCAAACTGTAAGTGAACGAATAGGAAGTCCATTTAAACTGTAGTACCTTAAATCCGACAAGTTACCCCAATAAGCCAGTAACCCCGCTTCGTAGTACAGGCCACTGGGGTCAAAACAGGGACAAAGTGTTTTTATGCCTTTTATTTATTACCGTGCAAACATAAGAAAAACTCATGTTATGTTTTTTCTTTCCATGTTTGTTTTGAAAATAGGTTAGTTAGTGGCTTATTTTGTCTCAGCATTTGGGGTTCGGTTTACTGTTTTGGCCACATCCCTTTTCTGATGTCAATGGGTCAAATAAATAATCAGACACTTTAAGCTGCGTGTTGAGGTCATCTTTTAAGTCTGGATGTCATGTATCCAGGTTTATGTGCGACCCTTTTGAATCAAGGTCGTAACATAAAACAAGAATCACTGTATTTTAACTATATCAAATAGCCTTTGTTGTACAAGCACCATCACTGGTAATGTGGACTAGCAATGTGACTTAGCAACAGCGATTATGGATGTGCAACCAACAGTGTTTTCCTAATTATTATATATATATTTAACCTAGAAGTACATTTCTAATGAGCAAGATTAAGAGAGTAAAACAGGCAATTTAGTCAAGATTATGAATAGTAACTGGAATGTTTTAATGAATTTTGACAGTAGTCTCATAGCAAACGTGTGACATAAGACATTAAAAGTGAAATACTGTTTATGTCACTTCATCATAACATTTTACTATGTCATCAGGTTATGACAGTAAGTTGTCCTAACCTGCTATTACATGTTTATAATAATGAAAGCATTATAAAAGGAGCCTTCAAGTGGCTTAACAACTGTACCAGATCTCTTTTAAACAACAAACAATCAACAGTAACACCAATGGCCAATGATACTTCTCCAAAAGCAAGAGAATATTTCAGAACAGAGAAAAAGTATAAAACAAAATTCACAGTGTTTACCAGGTTATAATATTCAAGTTTAAGGTCAAAAGAAAAGACTTGCATTATTCTACTTCCAAAATGGAAAATAAAAACAATTCTAGCAAGTAATTCTATTTGTGTAATGCTATATGAAGTCTATGCAGAATATTATCCTTTTATACAACTCTTAAAAGGAATCTATTACATGTAATATAAGAATATTACTAAACTCAATGTCAGTCCATACATTCATGACTTTTCTAGACCAATCATCTAGTTGGTTAAGGAGGATGCATGCAGACCAACCAACCCCATAGCAACTATGTTACTCTTGGTGAGTTCCAAAGTGAGGCCAGGCCAGTCAAGCATATTATCCTCCCTGTATGCATTTATATAGCTGTTCGCCTTGTATGTAGAACAGAATGTAAAGAGAGAAGTCGATTGAAGAAAGCAATGTTATCAACCTTCAATGAGATTAAAACGCCACATTTTCTGCAGAAGACAAAAGGTACATGAGAACCTTTATAAGGAACATTAAAGGATTACATGAAAAGATGGGGTTAAATGTGAAGGAAACAGAGGTTAGGACCACGGAAACTGCAGTCAAGTGTAGTATTGCTGGTGAAGGCCTACAGGTCATGACGACTATTGACTCTGAATCAAACCTCAACAACAATGATGAAGAGCCTAGTGTAAAGTCTTCAAAAGTACTGAAGTACCTCTAAGAACAAAGATTAGAATTGCTCAGAATATACTATTTCCTATGGATGTGAAAGCTGGACAATGAAGAAGCAAGGCAGCCTTTGAATTGTGGTTTGGGTGAAGACTTCTAAGAAAAAGCTTTGCACCACAAGGAAAACAAACAAGATTCTTCATAAAATTAAGCCCAGACTTTCACTTGAGAAGAACCAGTGCATTGTAAAACATCATATTACTTGCAAGAGTTGAAAACAGAAGAAGAAAAGGACATCCAAGAAGAAGATGAATGAACTCAAAAATCTGAAGGCCTCGAGGAAACAGAAGGTTCTGAAGCAATGCAGTCTAATAGTCTCCATCCACATCAGTTCAATGACGTCAAATAATAATAATGGCTTTCGATCTCTTTTGAGTCAGATATGCCTAAGAAAAACTTCCAAAAGAAGCCATTTTTGTACTGAATTCTGTTTTGATGTTTAAAATCTAATGAATAGTAAAACTGGTTTTATAAAATGTAGTTGACATCTCAAAGCAACAACTTGCTACTTGAACTTTCATTCTGATAATCATGGTAAAACTGACAAATGCTCTCACATGTTGTGAAAGTGTCTTCACTCCATGGAAATACATTTTACTGAGACTGGACGGAAGTATAGAAAAGGTCAACATTAGCTTTAAAACACATTTCATTATATTGAAATGGCATTTCCATGCTTAACCTAGATTAAGAAAGCAAAGTAACATAACCACAATTGAACATCAATTATTAAAGGCTAATTTCAAATTCAACCTTTGGGTAAAATAAATTATTTTAAGCACTTCGAGACCAAGTGCTTTTAAAAATATTGTGCTACTGCATTCTAAAATTTGCTACCCTAACCTCATTTGAAATGAACATTAATTGACACTCAATCCTAATTGTTAAATTACATCTATGTGAAGCAGTTTAACAAGGAAGAGCAAAAGCTAAATTACATGAAAAAACAGACAGAGATGGTTGATCCATTTTTTGAATAAAGTTAAACCCCAATACTATGACAGACCTTAGTATCCCAAAGCATAGAGAATCTTGGCATTGAAATAAAAAATATAAACAATCATCAATGGCCGTTTATACAAAAAGCATAATTTAAAAGCATATTAAAGCATACATGTTTGGCAGTATATCAATACATTCTGACATAAATACCATGTAACAATAAGTAGCATTCTTTATATATTACATCTCCTGGTATCCAACAAGGACATCAACAATGTCTTCTTTACTGTTTATCACTGTGTTTATGCCCTCAAGGCCAAACTTGTAAAACTATAACTCTAAATCTAAGCTATATTTGCCCATATGAGCATCACGGATCATCACAGATCTGTTAGTTTCTTCTTCCATTGACCCACGTCCTTCTTATTCACATTTTAGACAAAAAAAAAAACCAACAAACAAGAGAAATTGGGATGCATTTTTTTCTGAGAAAGTTTTAAAAGGGTTGATGGAATCATCAACATTAAAATAACAGTTTTGCACTGGATCAATGCTGGATAAACACAGAAGAAGCTCTTTTAGACCTTTGTGTGAAGATCTTGCATTAAACATGTTAAAGATAAAAGGTGTCGATGGCTTGAAATGTACACTTGGCCCTGACACCTCTGGTGCTTCCAAATGAAAGGTAACCATTGAAAAAGAGCTTTTAAGACACATAAACTACGAACTAAGTAACGGAAATGTCATTTAAAGGTCAGAGATGATTCCTGTGTGTTGCATTTTGGTTGTTTCTCATCATCAGACAGTCACTGGAGCCTTCAAAGCAGACTTCTATGACATTAAGCAAAGACAAACACAAATGAAATCAACCTATAACACCTCCAAAACACTTTCTGCTACACAAGCTGGAATCACAAGAGTTTGGAAAAAAAAAGGAATATTTCCCGAAATGTTCATTCCTTCTAACTCCGCTAGTGGACCTCAGCCTGTACAGCAGTGGTCAAGCCCAAGTATTCAAAGTTCTCTGTAGCTGGCAGGTAGTGCCCATTAAGTTGAGACTTATCCATGGGGGAGAAGTTCTGTTGATAGTCTGGGTTGTCCAGGCTAGTCTGATAGTCACCGAGACGAGGCCGGGTGAAGGTGGCCCGGGGGAGGGTTGGTTGTGCTGTGTTCAGGTACTCAGGTCCCTCAGATATGCTTTTGAAGGATTTAAGGTACTCAGCTTCTGTCTCCTCAACATCGCCCCCAACAGGAGAGGACAGGCTGAGGCAGGGAGGCCCCGGATCTTGGTAGTTTGGATTCATAACGTCTGACAAAGCGGTTTCACTCTGGTTCACATATTCTAGAAAACAGGAAGGAAACACTCAGGGTGTGTATTAATGGAGGGATGGATGAACTGGTAGTGATGAGCTGTTTTATTATTTAATGGTAGTATTGTTCTCAAAGCACCATACTGTAGGTTTTACTCACTATTACTCACTAATTAGTTACATCAAACATGAAATCAATTCAGAAAGCAGAAAACACACTTTAATTATAATGCCCTCTGCTTGGGAAAACACTTCATGATTGTTTAATTCTCTACATTTAGATTTTGTAAATAGCATGGAAAATTAACATCCTTTGAGTTAGATACGAGGAGATTTAAAGTTGGAAGAATTTACCTGGAATAGATTGCAGGTCCTTCTCAAAGGAGCCATCTGTGGGGTCAGTGATGTAACGGAGGATGAAATTGGGATATCCATTCTATGAAAAAAAAAAAACAATAAAAATATATTAAATAAACTATCAAATAAGCAATGTTTATTTGCTCAGGTTTGCCTACATATGAGATAAATATGAAATCTCAACAATCTAAACTAAGACAATTGTTACACATCTCTAGCATAGGGCTTAGATGGCTCTAAAAAATCAGGTCTCGAAATCTGACTTATTGACATACTGTATCCAGATCCATTTATTAGTCTCAAACTAGTTACTTCCCATTGACTGATATACTAAATGTCAAACCTGTACTAATGCTGTTTTATCTGTTAATTTCTAATTTTTAAATATTTTGGATAAACTCTTCAGATAATAAACATCCTTTGGATCTCTCCCAAAAACCCTGCACCTACAGCTTTGAAGAGTAACGCTTTGTGTGGGTTACCATGGAGTTCAGAAGATGTGCCTGGGTGTGGGGCGTGCTGGGCCCACTGAAGAAACCGCGATATGGGACGAGGTACTCGTCTGCGTCCACCACGTCCTCCATGTCCTCACTGCTGATGAGCGTGCGATAGAACTTCGTGTCGGTGGGCGTTGGAAGGTTCATACACTCATCCCCCTGCGGCAAAATCACGGTGCATTAAAAGCCAAAATAGCTTTGAATTAACATGCCGACTGCTTATTTAATGTCAGAGTTGGCGCCACAAAGGGACCGGGGGGCAGTTCTGCATTCTTTTATCTGCATCAATAATTACGATGTTTAATGTTTTAACTTCCAATAAACAGACGTGATTGGTTGAGCTGTTATTTATGTGCTTTTACCTGAATCACGAGGTACCGCTGTGGGTCACGGGCCATCTTAGAGAACTCAGCCACAAGCTCCCGGAAACGAGGCCTGCTCTCCGCGTCAATCATCCAGCCTGGCGGGAGCCCGACGAGGAAATAAGGCAGTAAATCACCATTCACTGGAATGCATCATGGATCATATTGTACAGTAAATCATGCCTTACGGATCCTATTATACAGTACAGTTCAGGTCTCATGGAAGTGCATCATGTGTCATACTACAGAGTCAGTCAGGCCTCAGGGGAAGACTGGGCTTCACTGACTTGACACCTTGCCATTCATCAAAGCAGCCATTTTTATTAGGCATGACAGTTTTTAAGATACATAACATTTACCTGGGTAATCTGAACATGAGAATGCTTTTGGGGTTAGACAAAGAGACACTCACATAAGGTATTAAATTGCGTCTTCGGAAGTAAAAAAAAAAAAAAAAAAGGTTTCCCTGTTATTCTCTGTATTAACAAAATCTAATAAACAATTAGCTATTCTGATATTACTCCAGAAACTATGGAATTAAGGGCAAAAAGCCAACCTCACAGAGGAGGAAAATGTCCATTTAATCCATTAATGTACGAGCAACAATATAAGTGATTTGTCATTTTATTTTCTTTTTTAAAGGTGCATTCTCAAAAGTCATAATTAACCAAGTTTCTGTGAGACATCAATCACATTCAATGAAACTAAAATTTATGGTAGGAACTTTTGGTAGAAACATATTATATGAGAAATGAGCTTACTTGTCTGTTCTGTCGGTTATAAATTATAATAAGATGCCTGCTGCGATTCTTAAAAGAGCATTTGTGATATCGACGAGCGCAAACATGCTAATTTTACCATTATATTGATCTGGCCACAGTTGAGGCTTAACGTAAAAACACCGGCAGACTCACATTTAACCATGATCATATAGACGTCGATGGTGCAGATAGGTGGCTGTGGCAGGCGCTCGCCCTTCTCCAGGACCCCTGCGATCTCGTTGGCTGGGATGCCGTCGTAAGGCTTTGACCCAAAGGTCATCAGCTCCCAAACTGTCACACCTACCAAGCAGAACCAGAACCAGGCTGAGAGCAATTGTCTGAGGACCTTGGGCTTTGCTGTCTCAGGCCATCAAAATAATTACAGCATGAGCGAAGAAAACAAGCAGAAGCGTAAAGGCTGCCGCAGGGGAGGATCAAAATCCCAGAGCTGTCCTGACAGGAGTATAGCATAGGAACTGGTGAGGATGAGGTTATGCAATGATTGTGCAAGAACCGGGGGGGGGGACTTTTCATGTAAATTTCCTACAAAAAGAAAATGCACAGAAGCCCATAAACACATTTTGTTGGCCTTTAAAAATTCATTTGACTGAAGCTGTGAGATTTATGGTAGGTTTAAGCATTTAAGGTTGAGTCCCTCTCAACATTCCGGAAAACACAAAGCTGGGAGCCGCTAAGCTGCATGAGCATGTGCTAACCTCTCAGATGCTGCTTTTTACCAAGAAGCAGCTGATTCATCATATATCACACAAACAGGTTAATAAATCCGTCTCTGGGTCTCCCTGGGAGCACTGAAGGTTCACGAGAAGAATAGAGCTCCTGTCTGTGGTTGGACTCCGCACATAGATGCTTGATAGACGGTAAGGAACTCTTGGGCTTTGGGAAAGAAAGAGGTTCATTTGGACTGGATGTGTGGGATACCCACATTTTATGCGGAAAAACAGAGGCTGATTACTGCTCTGAGTCTCAGAAGGAAGGGGACCTACAGTGGTGTACAGACTTGCTTTGTCACTCTTCAGAACTTTATCTTTTATCTCCAACCTTTATCTGTGGATTACATATATGCAACTACTGCAACAAAGTAGACAGTCATACACATGGTTTTGGACACAGGCTGCATATGAACTATCAACTTTAATGTAAAAAATAAGTGGACTGTACATTGTCTCTGGCAGGATAAGTTTGTAATAATTAATTAATACTGGAGCTATATCATAAAGGTAGCACCAGCAGTGTTGTGTGACCAAGTCTGGAGAAATGTTTATATTTTTGTTCTGGTCATAAAAAACTAAACTGCTTTCAGCTGAGTGATTTGCTTTTGTGGTACAGATTTCTCTTGGAGAAGTAGATTTACAGCATTAGGTTTTCAGAGCTTGATCAATCACATTACAACTACCAAAATAATGCTCGCATTTTGAAGATGACATTTTGCAGTACTTACCATAACTCCACACATCACTCTGATGAGTGTAGGTCCTGTGCAGAATAGACTCCAAGGCCATCCACTTGATTGGCACCTAATGACAAAGGCTCTTAAAGTTCTGATCTCATGCTTTTTGACTTTTATTAAATGTCAGTGATCATGTTATTATTAAAGTGATAACATTCTGACCAGCTGTTTTGTTGAATATTTTCTGTAAAAGCAATATACAATATATGGCTCGCTTCAATTCATGAAAGATACAAATGAGGAAGAACAACCGGTGTCTGTGTCTGTGATTGGAAGATCGTTGGTTCCAAATCCCATAGCCAATGTCACTTTTCGGTCCGTGAGCAAGGCCCTTAACCCCAGCTGCTCTAGGGACTGGCTGACCCTGCCTTCTAATCTTGACTTGTAAGTAGCTTCTACAACATTCTATTACATAAGAGAATCTGGTGCCACAAATAAGTAAAACTTACCTTCCCCCCATCGGCGTGGTACTCCTTCTCATCGGCGTTGAGGAGCTTGGCCAGGCCAAAGTCGGTGATCTTGACGTGCTGGGGGGTCTTCACCAAGACATTTCTGGCTGCCAGGTCACGATGGACCAGGTGACGCTCCTCCAGGTAGCTCATGCCCTGAGGACAGAAGAATCAGCTGCACATTTAAGCCATCAAGTCCACTGGTGAAACCGGAATTTCATTTCAAAGTATTCTGTAAAATATTATCTCAATTAAACAAACATTATATAGACAAAAGTACTGGGTCACACCTCTTAATCATTTGTACTTCATTCAGTTGTTTCATTCAGACCCATTAACACAGGCGTATAAAACCAAGCACCCAGCCATGCGGTCAGGTTTACAGAAATGTGTGAATCGTTCTGAAGAGCTCAGTGAATTCAAGCATGGTACTGCCATAGGATGCCACCTCTGCAATCAGTCAGTTGTGAAATTTCTTCCCTGCTAGATAATCCACGGTCTACTGTAAGAGGTATTTGCTGCAAAGTGGAAGTGTCTAAGAAAAACAGAAACTCAGGCATGAAGTGGCAGACCACGTAAAGTACCAGAGCGAGCTCGCTAAGTGCTGAGGTGCATCGTGCATAAAAGTTGCTAATGATCTGTTGACTCAACAAATGCAGAGTTCCAGTCTTCCTCTGGCATTAACCCCAGTACACAAACTGTGAATGGGGAGCTTCATGGAATGGGCTTCCATGGCTGGGCTATGTTTTACAGAATTAATCTTTTTTTTAAAAAAGGAATTCTTCCTTTTTCTTTGCATACTTTAGTCTCTATAAAGCCTTAAGATTTGTATCTACAGAGAACACAGAGGAAGGCAGTCTGCTGAACACACTCCGCCACAGATCTCCTCACCGCGACGTCCAGGGTCTGGCCTCACCTTGGCGATCTGCACACACCAGTTGAGCAAGTACTGGGAGCCCACGTTGTCCTTGTTCTCCTTGATGTAATCCAGCAGACAGCCGTAGGGCATCAGCTGTGTGATGAGCTGCACAGTGGAGGTCAGGCAGATGCCCAGCAGGCGACAGACGTAGGGGCTGTCCACGCTGGCCATCACATAGGCCTCCTGGAGCAGGGCATGATGGGAACACAGCTATGTATCAAACATGAGCTAACTTAATAATAACAATGAAAGATGACATCTTCTTCTTGCATTTTAAGCAATTCTAAAACCTCGAGTAGTAAAGATAACATTTTATATGTAGCTGCTGTACTGATAATTTGGTAATTCATTAAACACTATGGAAGTATGGAAATACACAAAATTATGATGTCCATCTTAAAGGGAAAGGTCAAAGGGTGTGATTTCAAAATGACAGGTTCGTCTTGAAAACAGCAACAAGCAGTAGCTTGTCAAGAACTATGATGAGCGAAACACAGAAGTAGCCAAAGAATTATTAAAATCACGTAAATAGTACAGAGATCCAGTGATCAGCCTACATGCGATGCCTGTCTATCACAGGACAGAAGGCAGGGGAGACCTAACATGGGATGCCAGTCCATCACAGGACACAAGGAAGAGGATACCCTACATGGGATACCTGTTCATCACATGGCACAAGGCAGGGGAGACCCTACATGGGATGCCTGTCCATCACAGGACCCAAGGCAGGGGAGACCCTACATGGGATGCCTGTCCATCACAGGACCCAAGGCAGGGGATACCCTGCATGGGATGCCTGTTTATCACATGGGACAAGGCAGGGGATACCCTACATGGCATGCCTTTCCATCACAGGACACAAGGCAGGGGATACCCTACATGGGATGCCTGTCCATCACAGGACCCAAGTCAAGGGATACCCTACATGGGATACCTGTTCATCACAAGGCAGGGGAGACCCTACATGGGATGCCTGTTTATCACATGGCACAAGGCAGGGGATACCCTACATGGCATGCCTTTCCATCACAGGACACAAGGCAGGGGATACCCTACATGGGATGCC
>JAODLC010000001.1:27048875-27064078 GCA_026781145.1 Hippopotamyrus pictus
CAGGCCCTACACCCAACCCAATGTCTACAATGCCAGGCCCTACACCCAACCCAATGTCTACAATGCCAGGCCCTACACCCAACCCAATGTCTACAATGCCAGGCCCTACACCCAACCCAATGTCTACAATGCCAGGCCCTACACCCAACCCAATGTCTACAATGCCAGGCCCTACATCCAACCCAATGTCTACAATGCCAAACAGTAGCCCTGACACCAAATTTCAGCATCCTTGCTTTTTTACTCAAACAAAAAGCTACATTTGCTTATTACAATACGATACTGTAGCGCCGGAGCATGCTGGGAATATTGTAAATAGCCCCTCGTTCGTATAATTATAAAAACTTGTTGTGTTCCCTATTGTGGCATGTGTCCTTGCCTGTGTCTTTAGTGAACCATCTCTGATCCTAGCGTGTGTATAGTTATTGTGTAAACTACCCACCATGTGTGTCTTACAGTCCAACATCAGACCTTCGGGTGTTTCCCCATTATGTATGGTGTGGGTGGTTGTTTGATGTCTGTGTTAGTTGTTTTAAGGAGTGGCAATTAAATAAAGGCGAAAATGAAAAAAGAAAAAAAGAAGAAGGTTAATTATACTTGCCAGCAGACTGGTTATGACATGCAAGTTTAGCTCATTTTCGGAATTTCCTTTCTGTATTCTGTTAGTTGGATGACTCTGGGAATCCAAAAATCTGGATGATTTATGAGAGATGGACCTTTCAGCCTACCTTTGGGACATGGCCCATCGCATTTCTTGCACTTTCTGACCCCATTCTCATCCGCCTCGTACATGTCTGCGCTGCATGTTCGAACGCAAGCCCCGTGATCAGTCACCACGTAGTTATCTGGGTAAAAACAGAGCGACACGTTCTGTGAGGGTCACATGACACGGATGAGCTACGATCCAGCTACATTAACTAAATTTCTAAATTTCCTCCATTCAGTTTCCCTTTTATACTTAAAACAATTTCATTTGTGCACAGAATGTATTACCCAATGACCCTGAACCAGACTGGATGGATGAATGGATGGATGGACAGTATTTATCAGTACCTTATCAATAAGGTCCTGCAAAATCTAGCACAATAACATAAACACATAATTCTTTATTGTATTATTTATTGCCTCACAAAAATACAGTGGTACCATGGAGCATGAACTTAATTCATTCCAGATGGCTGGTCGAGTCGCATTTCTCTATAAGAAATAATGTAAATGTATTTAATCTATGCCAGACCAATGCCTATTTAAAGTTATCTATCTAATGAAAAAACAATTAACAATCAATATAAAAGTAATACACACATACAAAAGCAATAAACATGAAATACATGACAATTTCATACTCCGCACAGAGAGCAGACATACGTGCACCACCGTCAAGTCCCGCTATAATTTCCTTTTTAAGTTCTACAGTTACTCTCACTACTTTCCTCTTCGGATTGTTGCTATCACTGCTCATTTTCTTAGGGGCCATGATTACTCTGTCACTAAATGTACTGTAGATAAAGCACAACAAAATTCCCACCAGACACAGCTTTCGCATGTTGAATTCGGTCACGAGGTACCACAAAACTGAGAGCGATTCATAGGCATAAGCAACCCAGCAGGTCTCTTTGCCGTTGTAGATGCGTCTCGATCCGATCAGTTTAGCAGGTCTGTTTCGTTTTGTCGTGCTCCGAGTTTTCAGTTGAGTTGCGGCTAGATTTTTCTCTACTGAACAGTTCGAGGTCCGAATTGGTAGACTCGAACGTGTCTCGACCCATACAAGTTTTACCAGGAATGGATGAGTTCCAAGATTTTGTTTGCGGTACAAGTGGAAAATAATTCAACAGATCCGCTCGATGTCTGAGTTGGTCGAGTTAAGAGGCGTTCGAGTTCCAAGGTACCACTGCAAATCAAATCAAAGGCGTAAGCTGTCCTAACACACCATGGCATGAAGTTAGCCGAGACTCTCTTACGTGGACAGTCCTTAACACAGGTGGCCCCGAAGCTGTACTTCCTGTCCGGATTGACGACCAGCTGGTGAGTGTTAGGGTTATACAACATGAGGGGGGGGCAGGTGTCCTTGCATGTACTGTCATCCTGGAAGTCTCGGCAAGCCTGAGGGCCACATCACAACAAAGAAGAAAAAAAAAAACGTTGAAAAATAAAATAACTGTGTATTGCTTTCATAAGAACATTAAAAAATTTACACACGAGAGGAGGCCATTCGGCCCATCAAGCTTGTTTGGGGACGAGTTTAACTCAACTAATAGCTAAGTTGTTAAAATCGTATCTAGCTCTGATTTAAAGGAACCCAAGGTTTTAGCTTGCACTACACTGACTGGCAGACTATTCAGCCAACCCCAAGCTTTCATTTCCTAGACAGGGTAAGGGCTGTGAACTAAAACCCTGATGGTTTAAGGCATGGGTATCAAACTCCAGTCCTGGAAGGCCGGAGCCCTGTACATTTTTGGGTTTCCCCTCATTCAACACACCTGATTCAACTCTTTGTGCTAATTACCACACAGCTCTTGAGCTGAATCATTTATGGTGGAACAGGGAATGAACTAAGCTACACAGGGCTCCGGCCCTCAAGGACTGGAGTTCGACACCCCTGGTTTAAGGACTGAATCACAAAGTGTTCCCCCATAACCAAAGACTATGTATGATAGGTACCCACTATTTATTGATTGAGTGGGTAATTTTATCAAAAGCGATCGTAGCAGGGTTAGCCGGTCCCTGGAGCAGTTGGAGTTAAGGGTCGTGCTCAAGGGCTCAACTGTAAAATCAGTCTGCTGACCATGGGATTTGAACCAGCAACCTTCTTATTACAACATCCTAACCTGCTGAGCCCCACATAGTTCCCTGAGCTCAGTGTTTCTCAATCCAGTCCTCCCAGCTACCAACACACCTGTACCAGGTATTCAGTGTTCTTGATTGTTTGGTTAATTCTTGATTGTTTTGTTAATTCTTGATTGTTCGGTTTGTTCTTGGTGATTTAACTCAGGAGTGCTGGGAGTTGGAGGGAGCAAAAATGTAGACTGTCCAGCAGCCCCCTGATACTGGGTTGAAAACACTGCCCTATCTGATCGCTGGTGTTCAAAATATGATGTTTCTCACCAGGCAGTCTGTCGGTCTGGGCCCAGTGCATCCTGCAGCACAGTGCTCATTGCAGCAATCGCTGGGCTTGGGGCCCTTACACCTCCGGGAGCACTGTTCCGCGCAGTTTAGCTTGGTGACTGCAAACACACACGCTTCCTGGATTACTGTCAGCTACAGCCTTACCGTACTCATAATCCGCTCAATAATTACACACTCTTATACTCATGTGGATTATTACCTCAAAAAATTCTATCATTTCACTAATTACAAACGCAGAGTCCTTTTAGCTACAAATGTTTTTTTGTGATATTACACAATGGCTACTTTGTCATAAATGGGTTTATTGAAACAGGAGTCGGCAGTGATTGATGTGAGAAGTGATGTGTAATTACAGGTTTGACAGTTTTCTGGGCCTGGTGCCCAGCACGATCCATTGAAGCAGCCAGGGTCACACTTTTCACCTGTTAAAAACATGTAAACATTGTAAAAGACATCAGCTACTACGACAAAACTACTTATTTGTAATATAATACGGAAAAACCTCCCCATTCAATAATAGTAAAAATAGTAAAAAAAAAAAAACTGTAAAATGAGCTCAAAAATATGTCATAAAAGGTGCCATTCTTCCATGCCACTTTAACTTTTGCTAAACTTCCGACTGACTTCTAAATCACTTTCAATTAATTCAGATATTTTGATTTCCCAGGATAGCCACTGCCATCATGGTAATCAATAGGGTGGATCCTGTTTATGATACAGGAACTACATGAAGAAATGTCACAGACACCTTTCACGCAAAACAAAATGATAGCAGAACATGTCTTCTTGTTCAAGTCACCATGCTCTAATATTCTGGTTTAATCTATTCATCTATTGTACCAGTTCCTTGACACACATCAAATGCTGCTGATACTCACAGTGTTGGCTATTATTCTCTAATATTAACTCCATGGCTGGATTTCTGTTCTTGTCCACGATGTCATACCACTGAATTGTCTCCACGTTACACAGCAAATGGTTGCGGGTCACTTTCACACCCCCTTTTAGAATCTCTGCGTGAAACAAATGAGTTTTAATGGGGCAGCGTATGGCTCTGTGGGTTAGGACTTGGTGCCCCCAATTAGAGGGTTGTTGGTTCTATTCCCCTTGTAGTGCCAGTGATTTTACTACTGCGACCCTTGAGCAAGGCCCAAAACCCCAGCTGCCCAAGAGAAACTGGCTCTTCCTACTTTCTGATCTTCTAAGTAAATGTATGCTTTTCAGTGACATAGAGGTACTTGTGCCCATAAATTTGCAGAGATCTGGCTATTTAAGTGTCTTTGCCAGGGGGTTGTAAAGCATTTCCACATCTTAATTAAGAAGTGAAATACTTGATAAACCATATCGACATTGATATTGAAACTCTTCCATGTTTTGCATTATGCTAGATGTGTAATTTTTCCTGTGGCAGTCTATGATGACATTGCCTTGGTATGTATTTTCTGTATGTTAGGAGCTACGAGCAAATACTAACCTGTGAGGCTCCTCAGTGACAACTCCCTCACTCCCTTGGTGAAATTTTGCGTCTTGGTGGTTAATTGCTTCTCGTAGTTGGACATGACGGCCAGGGCGAACATGTCTTCATAGAGGGTGTGCCCCCTTATGATCCGCAGGTTGTCCAGGGGGATGTTGGCTGCCTTGTTGAGGGCGATTAGCACATAGCCACCCACCTCCTGGATTGTCTGTTGGGGGGGATACTGCCTTGATTCTTCTCATTCTCTCTTGTATATGTTGAGATAAACTCTAGTGCTTTGCTACATAAATACATTAATACTTGATGCAGGAGATATCACACCGATAAAACATGAAATATAATAGGAAACTTCTGCTCTAAATATATGAAACATCAAAGGTCCAACAGATTGGCCTCATAAAAGTTTTCCTTTAGTAAGTAATCTTTAAAATAACTTTAATGCTTTAAATAACCTTAATCTGCACTTGCTATAAAAATGTCGACTTTCAGTAACATTGAAGCATTCTGACCTACTTAATGAAACATACCCACCATAATCAGACTGGCTAACCTGGATTAGGCTGCCATGCCAGGTACAGTTCACAGTGAGATATGAGGGGTACACTTGCTTTGTACTAAGCCCACTAAGACACTTTGCATTTTAACCAGCTGGGAACCTGTAATAATTCTTTGCTTCACCCATTTATTTCCATCCATCCATCCATCCATCCATCCATCCATCCATCAATCCATCCATCCATCCATCCATCCATTCTTCTATCTATCTATCTATCTATCTATCTATCTATCTATCTATCTATCTATCTATCTATCTATCTATCTAATCTGTCCGTCCATCTTACTTACCTATTTATTTATTTCATCCTCCATTCCACCCCCCTGCTGCTTCTGACTGTCGTTAGACATCCAATGTTAAAAGTATGTGTCTTTTTTCATGTTTATGTGCTTGTAAATTGTCTTGAAATTGCGTGTTATACATTATACGGAGAAACACCCACCAAGGGTATGTTTAACATACTTACTCAATACAAATGTTTCAGATTCTGATATTGATCCTATCTACTATAGTATAAAATACCTTAAAATTTGCCAGGCCAAATGGAAAATGCATGCAGCCAGGTTTGATCCTACCTCACCTAAAGTGGCTCAGGATTAAAATACCATGGACTTCAGGTACCCAGAGTTACAAATTAATGTGACTCTTAATGTCTCTCCGGTGATTTCAGCTAGTTAGGGCACTGGAATAAATCACTGATTGGCTATGCCGAACAAAAAAAAAAAAAATACAGGCTAACAATCTCAACCAACAGAGTGTGTAAGGAGAGCTGGGGTTAAGGGCATTTCAAAGCAGCCTGGAATGCAATCTGCCAGCTAATGAGGGAGGGAAGGTTCCAGAAGCAGGATGATAAATGGAGCGCAGGATGCTATGGGCACATCTGACAGTATAAAACTGTGCGATATTATGTGAATGTACCAGAATGTGAATGTGATCATTTTACATATCAATCATTGCATTTTCCCCCCCCATTAAAAAGGTATGCTAACAGTAATAGATCTATCGGGTGTAAAATAATTTAACACGGGTGACACAAAAGAAAAAGGAAAAGAAGGACAGGTGGCCAAAAATACCTCCCTCTGGCACAATGTGAAGTGGCAACAGGATGACATGAGCAGCTATATAGGATTCAGCGCGGAAAAGGTACAGGCCATGAATGTAATCCTAAGTCTTTATTATAACCTGCTAATATCAGTGGTAGAAAATGATCAATGGAGGTGGATATTCTTTGATTTTGAACTTCATTTTCTTTTGTGGTTTTTTGTGAACCTGATTTGGGTTTTGTTGGGTTCCCTGGTTTATTCTATTCTGCCAAAATAATAGAAACAGCAGCCCTTGTGTTTGCTTATGCTAAGTTTCAGCTGGACAGCCCTGAATAAACTTACTTTCCCACAATGATGAAAACTCGAGTAATGCAAACATGATATTTTTTAAACAAATTTCTGTATATTTTTTTATATAAACCAAATCCACTTTAACCATCAAGCAAACAGCACAAAAGCTGTTTTGTTAGTTGGCATAGGATATATTACAGTGGTATCACGTAAAATGAATATTATTTTGACTGCACGTACCTGGAGAAAAGACAGATCATGGTAATCCTCAGTGTAGGTGATCTCCAGGTTCTCCAGCACTACGGTGCAGTTGCTGTACATCCTCACAAGGTTCTTGTAGTGGTCATCTGGTGTCCCCAAGAGCGTCAGCTTGTTGTTGATTCCCTGGCAAACTGAATAAAACAAAACAGGGATGGAACGGGCTGGTGGTCTTTCTTCAGTGAATTTAAGGGCATTCTATACATTTATAATGATGTACTGATTTGCCAAACAAACAAGGTGTGCTAGTGGTCGAGTGAATAAAAATACAATGGTTCCTGCTAATGCTGGGGTGACTTTATGAGAGGTTTTGAATTGACTAACCTGACACACTTTGACTTACATAATATCAGAGTTACAGTAAGATCATTTAAACAACATGTTCTTTGACTCCCTCAGACTTTTTCACAGTATAAGGAAAGCTGGGCTCAGAGTTAAAAAATATTTCCCCATCCATCCATCCATCCATGCATCCGTCCGTCCATCCGTCCATCCATCCATCCCTTTGGTCATTTAATCTATATTGTATTCTCAGTACAAACTATTGGTAATAGTGCTCATGATTATATAAACAAGAAGAAGATCAGTCAGTGGGCCTGCCTGGGTTCAATGAAGATCCTTTTTGAGAATTTATTGCATCCCTCCATCCCTGCCGTTGTTGTCCCTCATTATGTGTGATGTCCCTTTCCAGGGCCCCGCAGTGTCTCCGTCTACACCTAGGGTGTCAAACCCAAATCCTGTCAGGCCATGTGTCTGCAAGTTCCCTTTCCAACCTATTAACCAGTACAATTAGTAGTTAATTATCTGTGGGTTTATGCTCTGTTTACACTGAGCCACTCTGGGCTGCTTCCCTCCCAGCCGAAACGCTGAAAAGTCACGACTGTTTTGCTCAGTAACTGACCAGAGGAAAAAGATTTTGGGTCTAATATAGAACATAGTGTGTCATAGAAGGGTGAGTCCTGTGTTCCAGAAGGGGTTGCTCTTGTGTGCATGCCCATAAGCATCTGTTCAAAAGAGAAATGCTAAGTATCCCAAAAAAAGTTGGGAGAATGAAATCATATGCTGTTTCAGAGACTCCTGTCATGGAATATAACTGAAGATAAAATCTCAAAAACTCCATCTCCGTTTTTTGTTGTTTTTGAGCGGAGATCGCCAAAGACCTCAGGCTTCCTCATCACATGAAATTTCATGAAATTTCTAAATCTCATTAAGTCCCCAGAAATTGTCATGAAAACATATCGCTTGGTTTGAGTAAGTTTGGGAAATACATCATACAAGCATGACACTTGTAATCTATACCATCCTCTGACAGAATAAATAAATAATAATTATAATATATTTTTAGACATCTCAAATCTCAAATGGACATACAGCGTCCTCTAAGACACCAGTTGCTGGTTCATATCCCAGGATTGGGAGAAGTATTTCGCCAATGAGCCCTTGAGCTAAGCCCTTAACCCCCAAATGCTCCAGGTTCTGTCTGACCTTGCTTTTTCAACACAAAAAGTATATCACTTTGGATAAAAGTGTCTGCTAAATAAGGAAAAAAGTATAACGTAAAATACTTTTACTAGTGCTGCTAGAGGCCTTGGTAAGCTTACCTGCTTCCTTGAAGTGTGAAAGTTATGGCTAATCACAAAACTTCAGGGGAGAGAATCTTACAGAAACATGATAGTAATCACTGTTATGGGCGCAGTGGCTTGTTTGCAGTAATGAACCCAAAAGTAGCACAGAGCCACAAATATGCACAAAACCCATGACTAAGTTCACAGGGATTCAATAAAAGGATAATAGAAAAAAATAATTTAAAAACTGCTGAAATAATCAGAGAGGGAAATGTTGTGTCAGGTGAACTCAAAAGCACTTTCCCTGCGTGTGAAACAGCCCTGAGATTCTGCTCCATGCCAATCCAGCAGGGAGTCCAGCCTCTCGCCAGGGGCGACCGCATAATTTTAAAATACAGGCCAGCAAGTTTGCTCAGTTTTAAAGCTTTGGAGCGGCTGAGCACCAGCAAGTCTCACGCATGCCAGAACAAAACATTCAGAGCAAGTCCTGAGCCAAGCAATACAGCGAATTTAATAACAGCCAGAAATATTCAAACAGTACCACATTCATCATAATAAATAGGACACTTTTCAGAGATTTTAAGCTGGGGAGAATCATTGATTACTACATGTAATGTATTATAAGATGGCTTTCAGACATGTTCCAGATGTGTCACATGACAGCCAGTCTGTTACAGCATCCATATCATACATCTGTTGATTCACCTTCAACAGTAATATACTGTTACTGCATTCCTCTCCAGGTAGCTGACAAATCACTTTCCCCTCATTTAACACAGCCATACTTCACTTCCTCTCCGTTATCATGAGGCGCCCATTAAGGCTGAGTACGATATAAATTTCATCGGTGTGGCACCTTAAATACCTCCTCATTTACTCTATGGTGGATGCAGACCATGCAGAGGGAACGGATGCCACAAAATCCCTGTTTGCAACCTGCGAAGGACATTGTTACTGAGACCAGCAGGCTAGGATAATCACTGGAGTTCTTACTGTAGGATCACGCGTCGACACGTTGACAGCCGTTACCGCTACGTTGGTCGGTTCTGCTGTGTGATCAGCAAAGGTCAAACTGTCCCAAATAAAAAGGTACACAATGCAGTAGTGTGGAGCTACCAGTCTGCTCCTGAATCGCGCCATATGGAAGGCTGGGCCACACAGTCATTAAAAAGGGATTCCACTCCATCTGCCTGTCAAAGACCACCGCACCCCTGTAGCCAAAACACACCCCTGCGGCACCTCACGGGCCCTCGGAGCTTGGCACGGGCCCTCGGAGCGGGCACGGGCACCAGGGCCGCGCGCTGGGAGTTGGCACCGCTAGCTCACCACACTCTGCTTGTTTGTCTCGCAGGCTTCCCAGCCCGGCCCGCTGGGCCCGTCTGCGGACCCGCTACGCTCCGCTCTGCCGTGAACGGTGTGTCCTGGTGGGCCGCTGCGGTCCTGTCTGGATCTGCGTCTGCTCGGGATGCGACCGCCACACGGGAAAACGTTTAAATACATCTCGGCGCTATAAATACAGCCGTCGATGGGAAGGGGGGACCTAAGGCTAGTTTAGGCGTCCAAATCAGTGCCCATTCAAAAAGAGTTTAGCTGTGTTCTGCGTTTGACTGTCAGATCCTGAGATGAGGAAGGTGCCTGAGTCTGTGAATGGCGTGACTAACTGTGGCACCTTCCAGTAACAAGTGCACAAATTCTTGGCATGGTGAACTGAGTGCGCATGGCGTTTATAGACCTGCTAACGCCTTGCAGCGTGTGGTACTGCATACATAATGAAACGCCCCGTAGACATTAGGGCATCATTCATTGCTTAACTGGCATACAGGGAATTAGTACATTTACTACCAGATGAAGTAATTCAACTAACACGATTAAAATTAGGGTACGACTTGTGCAGTAAAAGAAAATGTTAACGGATTTAGTGTAACACTATGATATGTCTGTTAAAATTGTATTGAACTGTAATGCTCTTTACACTGCACATTCCCTATCGTTATTCACATGCATATTTTATATTTTTGTGTATAGCTTATGCAGGTGTTTTTTTACATTGCTCGCTAACTTTCTTCTTGCATTTCCTTTACTTCTGTATTTGCATCAGTGGTGGAAATGATAGTTTTGGATCCTGGATTGTGTAAATGCTGTACATATGACAATAAATTGCTTGAATCTTGAATCAATTTACCATTATTCATAACTCATAAGTTGGAGGGTTATGTCTTGAAATGGATACTGACAGGTATTAGTTAAAACCACACAAACATTAAGGGATGGGAATAGCTTGAAATAACAAAACAAACAAACAAGCAAACAAACCAAAAGAAAAACAATTTAAGCAATTAATTCCTGAAAACGAATGATTTTCTCATGATTTGGAATTTCTAACATCAAAACTCAGTTTTATAATGTCCGGAATATTAAATCAAAAGGAAATAAATAAGAAATATTCAGAGTGAAATGTGTTTATGCCCACAAATACACAGAATCAGCCTTGTATACTTTTCCAGAATAAGCCTGGAGGCTAACATGATCTCCGATTTACACCAAATCCAACTGCACCATTTCATCCATTTTCCACAGGGAAGAGCAGTAAGTAGCCAAAAAAAGCTTTTGTTCATCATGCTGCTCACTGATAGAGAGAAAGATGTTGTGCATGAGTGTGTACACATTTCAGAAAGGCGCTTTTAAACCCTAAGTCTGCACTCTGTGCTTGTGAGTGAACTGTAAACACGGACTTGGAGTTGGCTGGATGGATGCATGGCGTCCGTCTGTTAAAGCAGGTTTTTGATCCTACCCGTCTGGACATGATAAAAGGGGAAATCAGTGGGTAACGTAGGGTAGGGCTGAGATGCTGTGAGGAGCTTTCGGGGCCATAGATATTTATTAATTATAAATATGGGTCTTTACGCATGTTATAAGTGCTTCAGTGCAAATGTATAGATGAAGAGGGACATCTCAAAACTGCTTACATTTGAAATACACTTAGGTAGTTGCTTAATTTGAGTACTCATATATAGCCTAAGCAGGGTCTATGAGATTCGGTGTACATCCCAGATGCATAAAACACCACGAATGGGATACCAGGTTACCACAAAAGCCACATGCATTCAAAAGAGCAATTCAAAGTAACAGTCTTTCAGCAGAGTGTTTGGATAGTGGGAGGATTCCCACGGAAACCAATCCAGGCAAGAGAAGCTGCAAAGTCTGCATTAAGAGAGCTAAAGTCACAGCTGAAGCCACAACCCAGGAGGAATGAGACAACACTGCAGCTTCATGAACTTCAGAGTGCCTGATTCAGGGTAATGCACCGATGCGTCAACTATCATAACGCCCATCAGCGCTTACATTCTGTGCTATCATTGGTCCAACAGCAATAAGAACAGAAGTTGTGGCAGGAAATGATCTTGGTGTTTCGACTCATGGTTCATGTACTCTCTGTGAGGGGAGAACCACCATACCATCAAAATATTCCAGTCCTCACTCTGTGCCTAACGTAATATTTTCTTTATTTATCACCGAAACTGGGTATGTCATTGTGACTGGTCCGGAGCAAGCTTCCCAAAACATGTTTGCTTGGCATGTCTCGGTCGTATGGGCAGATGCAGCTGCCAGTGGGGAGTTCATGGTGGGGGGGTGGGGGTGGAGAGCAGAAGGCGGGGGACGACCATGTCCGCCTCATTTAACACGGCTCTCAGGAAAAGGCCGACTGCCACCAGCGAGTCTCTGTGCTCGCACTCGCACGTGCATCTGGTGCCTGACAAAAGAAAGAGGCTTTGCACCGGAGGCTTGCAAATATTATTCTGACAAAGGACCTCAGATCGAACGAAGATACATTTATCTACACTGTGGCTGATAACTTTAATTTTACTGAACATTTTAGATATCAGGCATAGGCAATTTTAGATCTAATTAAGGGGCGTAAGCCACCCCCCCCCCCCGAATAATTATTATTATGGCTAAATGCGTTTTACGTTTTCGTCCCATGTTTCTTGGGGTTATGTCATAGAATTGTACCTGATATCAGGTAAAAATCTTGAATCTGAATGAAACAGACATCAGAAAGCACATTCTTTGCTTCATCCCGGTTTAGATTTTTTCAATTTCTTGGATCTGTCTTTGATTACGTTTTTTAAGGAGTGTCCATGTATTAATTGCCTTGTTTTGCCCCCCTCCTGTTATTTAATTAACCTTTTGCCTGATTACATTCCTGATTAGCATTGAGAGTACACGCACCATGTGATCTGTTATGTGTTACCTATGCCATAAACAGATCTGCTTACATGATGGAACAAACAGAACCCTGTGCTCCTGACATATTCTCAGGGGACATCTTAGGTGAACTTAGCTCATTTACTCCTGGGCCCCTGTCTGTCATTGCTGATGATTTTTTGCTGGCAATTGCAGCTTTCTTCACAGTAAAGTCACACATGGCATCCTCTCATTAGGACACAGAGCAGAAACAAACGACTTTGCAGGGAATTACCACCTACACACTAGATACATGTAAACACCCAGTCAACAGCTACAGAAAATTACCTATGACAGTGTAAAGAAGAGGTAATGGAACAGAAATAATTTCCTTTTATCCACTGCTTTACCACCAAAATCGAGTCATTAGATAAACTATACAATTTTAGTTTCATCATCTATCCATCCATCCATCCATCCATCCATCCTCAATAACCACTTACCTGGTACAGAATCACAGAAAATCTGTTAAAGCTTATCGTTAAGTTGTGCTACATATCTTAATTATTAATAAATGCTTTATGTTTTTTCACAGACTTCTTTTAAAATAGACATATTCTTTTTCACTTTATTTCCTTATTTTTGTGATTATGATTTTAATATTCAATTAAATAGCATAATGTTTGATTTTAATGTTCAAAAATTGTTCTGGATGGCCACACTCCTATGTACATATTAACAATTATTTATTATCTATCTAAAACACAGAAGTAGAATATAAAGGTATCCTTCCTAAAAGTGATGTTTTTATACTTTAACAATGTACCAGAAAATTCGACTGAGTGATAACTGCTCTATCCCTAGCTAGGGACAAAATTCACAATTCATTCAAACGAGGTGGTCGCTGGGGAGACTGAGATGAAAATATTTTTTTGTGGTTAATTCTAAAGTCATGATTCAACTGTCTGAACCTTGATCAGCTTTAGCTAGGACAGGCTTGTGTCGGGTGGTTTCCCCTAATAATTTAACATGACAGCTTAATTCATATGGCAATCCGATGTACTTTAAAGAAATTAAATATGTTAAAATGCATCTTTAAATATCTCCTTAAATTTATGTCTCTAAATTTAATAAAACAGCGAGCTGGTCGAAGATAGCTATGAGGCATTCTGCAGAGCTGAAAAGTGATAATCAAATGATATACGCTATTATGATGCTACAGCACCAACAATAATCAATATTAATCGATATTAAAATGTGAATGCCACTCTTTGCACATAACTGCAGTTTGATAACCTGCATAAAATGGTTTCTCTAACCATCTTCTGGGCATTTGTGGGGGTCTGCAAAGGGATGCCATTAGTGATTTCGGGCCCCATGAAAGCACATCATATTGGGGTCCAACCTAGAGCAATCCAATTATTTTCCAAGCTTTTTAGGGTCCTTGGCCTAAACACTGCAAAAAAGTAATGGTCTCCTGTCTGGTATTCATAATTTTGATTGTGAACATTCAACCAAAACTAGACATCGAATAAAGAGGAATCTGACTGAAAAAGGTGTATTCTCATGTAATTTGTTTAGTAAGAAATATTCAATGCCATTCACAAATTAGGAATTGCCCCCCCACCCCTCCCACACACACACATAAACACACAGACACATTCATTGGCTGGTTGCTTTTGCAGCGAAGACGGCCACCCAACGCTTCCTGTAGTTATTGTTCAGAATTTTGGCCTATTCCAACACACAGAACAGCTTGTTTTTGGTCTTGCTACAGCATCTCAATGGGGTTTATGTTCAGACTTTAACTAAGTCATCTCCAAACTTATCCAGATTCCTGGGTGTTGTCTAGAATTCTTTGTGACTTCCTGGATGATTTTACACTCCTGGGGGGATTTTGGCAGGACACCTACTCCCGGGAAGATTCACTCTTGTCCTATTTAAACAGTAAGGGTCTTATTTTGGTTCACTGGGGCCTTGGGGCCTTTGAAATGCCTTTATATCCTTTTCTTATGCATCAACAATTTCGAAATCATGGCACGATGGACCTGAGGGACTTGAGCACACTCTGCTTGTTCGAAGTTCGATATCCATCGATTTACATTGACAGGGCTGCCCCAAATCAGGCCTGATTGTTTATTAAACAGCTAATGCTAAAGACATTATTTGGGTAGAATTAACTGGAGGGAAAACATCTTTTTTTTCATAATTACAGACAGCATGTTGTTACACTGCAAACCAAACAAATACAAGATATACTAAACTGTAGTGTATTGCCTGTCTGTCAGTCTCTCTATGTGTAATTCTACAGCCCACAAAAAAACATAGACAAAATGTAAGAATTCTGAAAATTATACAAAATATACGGCAGCATATAATATAGTATGGTGTGTCATTCATTTTTCCTGACAGCCATAAAATCTCTAAATCATGTAAATGCTTCTGGAAGTTCAATTTGTAAATGCCTTTTTTAGAGACGATTAATTATTAGAACCTGTTATTTCCTATTGTGAGATGGATAGAAGCTGTGGATGGGGAGAGGCTGTGGATGGATAGAGGCTGTGGATAGGGAGAGGCTGTGGATGGATAGAGGCTGTGGATAGGGAGAGGCTGTGGATGGATAGAGGCTGTGGATGGGGAGAGGCTGTGGATGGATAGAGGCTGTGGATGGGGAGAGGCTGTGGATGGATAGAGGCTGTGGATGG
>JAODLC010000001.1:27085287-27135128 GCA_026781145.1 Hippopotamyrus pictus
GGATTAATTTCGATTAATCACGATTAAATATCATTCATTTTTAATCTATATTAATCACATTTCATTTTGCATGAGCAGAGTCAAGAAAAGGGAATATATATATATGCACTTAACATGTTTATTGAACATCTTGAACAGTAGTCGGATGCATTCCATTATTTCTTATGGGAAAAATTCGATCAGAACTCGAACTTTTTAGTTTGAGAACCGAGGTACCAAAAACCCACTCTATCACTTCCTCTATTTTGCACCATGGTTCTGGGGGATGTCATTTCAGGCCATGTTACATCTGTTTTTGGATGATATTACAATAAAAGCCACTTGACTCAGTGCAGGAAAATGAACTGAAGGCTACATTGAGAAGAAAATGAGAGCATGCTGTCGAAGGCATACAAAGCTGACCTCTGGTCTGGATGATATTTAAAGGGATCCTCTCACTACATTACAGCAAAGGCCCTATTTTAGTCATTATAAAACAAATCTTCCCTTTACCACCCAAGCTCTGCTGACTTGCTCTGACTGTGCAGATCTTTCCAATGACAGCAGAGTATGGTTTGTGGTTTGACCACGGAATGATGTCTAAGGGACCATACTGATGTGAGTCAGGGAAAAAGAAGACCGTAACATTAATCATATTCCCATAAGAAAGTTTTTGCTGGGTGAGAACTTAGCACAGACCTACATGCTCGCATGATAGAAAACTGCACACTTATCACAGAGCTACGCACTCACATCAAGAAGCGCAGGACTCATGGTATAGATCTATGTACCAACATCATGCACCGATCAGCCATAACATTAAAACAACTGTTTGGCTGGGTGTGTGTGTATTGTTTACCTGGGGAAGAGATGGCACCAGGATACACTATTGGGAGAAGACAAGCCCACAAAGCAGTGTGATGCTGTGGGCAATGTTCTGCTAGGAAATTCTGGGTCCTGGCTTTCATGTGGATGACTATGGACTCTTTCAGCAGGATAATACGCCCAGCCTTAAAAAGAAATGGTTTGAGGAACATGAAAAAGACTTTAAGGTGTTGCCTTGGCGTCCAACTTCCTCACATCTCAGTCTCAGTCTGAGCTGTTTTGGTGGCACGAGAGGGGTCTACATAATATTAGGCAGGTAGTTTTAATGTTATGTCTGATTGGTGTAGATCTCTGTACTTATATAACATTGACAAATGTGCTATCCATTCTGATGACTGTTAAGATCTATACCAGAGAGCAAAACACATTAGAGTGGGTCATGACTCACAACCAAATTTATAAATTTACAAGTTCGTATTTTAAAGCATATGGCCCATTGTCTAGTTTCCACAAGACGTCTTTATTTGAAATAAGAGTCCATTTGGGTTGTTCCTTTTATGTCAAATTTATAAGACCTGTCACATCCAGACCAAGTACCATATTTTAGGATTTGACTTCATAGTGATCTGAGAATCTTGTACTCTTTTGTTCATAAATCCTGCTACAATTAACACTCAGATACTTCATTCCCCAGCGTTTACGTTCAATGCATCTGTTGCCCATGTAAATACTACATGTTGTTCTGTATTATTTCTTGCTAATTATTGCTTATTGTGCAGGAATTAAATAAGAATTTAATGGTGATTTGTACATATCAATCCATCCATCCATCTTCTAACTGATAATTTTTTTACAGAGGGGCCTGAAGCCAGTCCCAGGCAGCACAGGGCATATGGTAGGTGTACACCCTGGATGGGATGCCAGTCCATCACAGGACACACATATGTAAAATTATACAATATATAATCTTGTCAATAATAATAATAATAATGACTTGAATCTTGCACCTATTTTTGATATGTCTGTTTATTTGGTATAGTCAGGTATCGGATGACAATCGACAGATCAGAAGAGTGGTACAACATTCTGCTACATTTTTAATATATTACAAAGAATCGTTTAGGATTTCCTTTACTACTGGGGAAAACAAAGGAAGCGTCTGTAATGAAGATCAACATCACAATTATGCATTTTAAGATCACAATGTGAGGGATTATATTACTGGTGGTTGCATTCACCTTCTCATAGAATCCAGATTTACAACAGAAGGTAAAACAGGCTTGGCCATTCAAACATCACCTTTTCTGTGGTGACAGTTTTCACGCCTGCATCCAGCCAGGTTTCAGCTCTGCCACACCCAACCTGCCACATACTGCCTCCCTGGAATATTGAACACCCGCTGAGCATATTGGCTGATTGTGTACAGCGCATGGTACAAAAGTCGCAGGCAGTCAAAGCAAATGATGTTTAAATGAGCTTCACGCTGGTGTAAAACTGAATTATTATGTGTGTCAAAGTGTAACAGATTAGACATTTCAAAACCTCTCCTAAAGTCACCCCATTATTTGTAGGGGCATCTAAAATACTCAAGTGTTTGTTGACTACCCCACCTTGTGTGGATAAACAATACTTCATTGAGTTATTTAACTAATTAAGTTGATTAATTGAGCGGGTTGTGAAAATGAACAAATGCATGAAATGGCTAGGGTGCCTCTGTGAAGAGGGGTTTGGGAAATGAAGTGGTGTTCTTCTAGTCAATGAACATGACATCAGTAACTTTGGTAATGCTTTACATTAATTGCACCTTCATAATGCATTCATAGAACATTCAGTGCACCTTCATAATGCATTTATACTGCATTCATAGAACATTCATAGGCAGCATGTAAATATACCTTATCCTAACATACCTCAACAACTTCAATATACATTAATGACAAACATTATGCAATTATAAAGTTTATTATCATATAACATTCGTTATTAATGTATATTAAACCTGTTAGTGAGTTTGTCACCAGTTAACCTCATGCAGTACGTTAGGATGTTGTGGTATATTTACAAGCTACTTATGAGTGTTCTATGCATCCATTATTAAGGTGCAATGAATGTTCTACAAATGCATTATAAAGGCACTATGGAGGTGCAGTTAATGTAAAGTCTTACTGTAACTTCTTAGGAAATGGAAGAAATTCAAGTTCCTTTTTATTGTGGTACTGTGTATTTGCATGTATTCTAATGTTAAATTGTTTCTTAGCTAATACACACTTACTACCCACTCTTGTGCCTAACGGCATGTTAGGACCTCGTTTCAGTTTCCTTATGAGGTATTATGTATCAATGGTACTGAGCAGTTCTTACTTGTAGTTCTCTTCTTTTATACAATGCTTTTTTTCTGATTTGCTATTTGTCTTTCATTTTGAATTTAATTATTCTTTTCTTCCTCCTGATGTTTGATCTCCTGCCACTGTTTTGACTATGGTTAAGTTTGATTTAGTTTTTTCTCCCCCATGTCTAGCCTGGCCATTGACTCATTGCCCGTGTTTTGATTACAGTTGTTTTTTGCTTCCACATTTGAATCCTCTGTTGTTGTTTAGTGACAGAATGCCTCACCACCGTGTGGATCCAGTAGAAAAAACTGGCACATAAGAAGGACAAGCTCAGTGAGCAATGATTAGCATACAAGCTAGTCTGCAGGCTCCCTTGATACCGTCACCTAACATCTCACCAGGTCTGAGGGTAACAGCACGCCTCTACCAAGCCTGCTGCCTCCCACTGGTTTTATTGCTGCTCCCAAGAGGTATGACCGTAATCCAGACAAATGCTCAGACTCTCATACAGAGACAGATAAGACCCATTTTGTCATATTTGTCTTATCACACTTATCACACCTTTCCCCTCAAAGGCTCTGAATTGGGTAACGGCTCTGAGACATCGAATTAGCACAATGCTGAAATGCAAGGCACAAGTCTGTATTTTAATTAAGAAAGACTTTGATTACCATTTAGCTGAATCATAAATACATCAGAAAAATCACTAGCGGAATATGCAATAGATTTTTGGATTTTGGGAACAGGAAGTGGGCGTGGTGAGCCTGTTTTGTTAACCCTGTACCATTGTGGTTTACATTCAGACAGTCAAATGGATCCTGCTTGTCATGGGGATATGTATAACAACCATATATATATATAACTGCTAATTTTCTTTGACAATTTATTGCATCTTCAGCCCTATAGTTCATCGTTCTGGATAAGCCCAATCACTCCCTGTGCTGCCAGAGCTGGGAGAAGCATCAGAGACACCTTCAGCATAATGTCTGCATGGTGGGGAAGCTGGACCAAAGCCGGACCAAAGCTGGACCAAAGCCGGACCAAAGCCGGACCAAAGCCGGACCAAAGATTACAATGTCTGGTCTGTCCTCAGGGAGAAGGAGAATCCCAGGGAGCCACAACGAGAGCATCTGTGCTGTTAAACATCTCTCATAAACAATTCTTCATGCTAGTGTAGATATCGCATGGTCAAGTCTCCCTCTAAACTCTAGGGCTTCTGGTAAACTTTACTGGTAAGTACATTCTGCCACCTTCTTTACACAGTTAGACCTCCTAAGCACACACAATTCATCGGAATTCAACCTGCTTTTCTACTTTACCAATATGGCCAACCAAAAGGTTCATGCAATCCAAAAATCCAGAGACTCGGGGAATACAATTTATATGCTGAAAAGTGTGAGCTTCATCAGTCTAGAATCTTCCTGGGGTATGTCCTGGGACCAGGGGGAGCTTGAATGAATAAGAATAAGATAATAAGATAAAAACTTTCAAGAACCAAGAACTGCTGAAGATCTACAGGCTCATCTAAGATTAATCTACAATTTCAGCACAGTCGCAGCATTGTATGTGCCACTTTATCGGTGGGTCTTTCTGACTTGTTATGCTTCATTAACTGTCTCCTTTAGGTCACCAGGGTGGATGCATCAAGCCAGACATATAACTGCTAAGGGGAGTCGTTTGTCTTCAGACTGGAGCGCCCTGTCCAATCAGTGCTCACCTGCCCCTATAAAAGTAGTGGAGGCTCCTTGTCAGTGGCAAACCGTTGTTTGCCCATTGTGTTGGTAGAGGTCCTGTCCTGGGTATCGGTTGCAATTAAAGCTTAGTCTTATTAGTTGGTTTATGCGAACTCATATATGTAAGGATTTGCCTCTCCACTGCTGAATATTTAGATTAGCTTAGTCTTGGTTCTAAATCATACTTCATGTGCATGGAAACCAAAACAATCATCTGGAATGACTCTGCTCATGCAGATTATCAACAACTCAGGATGCTATTTACATCAGCTCTGGTACTCAAACAACCAGACCCAATCCATTTATTGTTTCGGAGGTTTGTGCGAGAGCTGTCCTTGTACAACGTCATGGCATGCACCCCTAAAACTATTTCCCCTCTACATTTTATTCCAATAAAAATATCTACAATGACAGGAATAGAGTACTGTTGATTATATGGCTGGAAGGGGTAACTCATCCATTTGTAGTCCCGATAGACTATTGGAATCTATAATATATTTGAGAAACCAAGAGGCTGAATCATGTTCACTGTTCTGTTTTGTCCTGGCAAAAGGAACGGCAAGGCAGACGCTCTCTCCAGGCAGCAGGAACCTCCTCATAGATTTTCAGTTCCAGAGACTATATTGCCTTCCACCTGCGTTGAGGCTCCTGTCAGATGGGACATCATGGATGCCCTCCAGGTGGCTCTCTGCACTGATCCCAGTCACCCACATACTCCCTCCAATAAGATCTATATTCCAGCCAGCAATCATCACCGGCTTCTGCAGTTGGCTCATACCTCCCACTGTATCGGGCACTGGAGTAGAACCTGTACCTCAGAACTACTCACTACTCAGAACATTCTGATGGTCATGCCTTTGTGATGATGCCAAGAAGTATCCTGTCCTGTTTGTACTCAGTCAAAGACTCCACAATCATTACCAGTAAATATGCTCACTCCATTATCCATTTCACAAAAAATATGGTCACATATCACAATGAATTTCACCATGGACAGATTGGCCATGTCAGTGGATACCTTTTCCAGGCCTGTCTAGTGCTATGAGCACCAGTTTAACCAAGTGTTCTGGTTCTTTGATATTTCAGAGGACAGAGTGTCAGACAGAGGACTACAATTTACACTGGGGAAGGCGTACTGTACACACCTGGATGTCAACATCCTCAAACTAATAGCCAGAGTTGCTTTCCACAATACTGTGCCACCAACCAGATTTACTGGAGCCTGGATCTGGCCTGTGCTGACTATGCACAGAACAGTCATGCTTTACTTCAAAGATAACAGATCCCACCAACCTTCCAGGGCTCCATGCTGAAACCAGTCTATTACAGCCCAATGCAACCACCCTCCGCCCCAGAATAACCTCCTCCCTTCTAGATGTTAGTGGGAGCCCTCATACTCAGGCCATACCCTGTTGGATTCTAAGCGTGGCCCTGAAGATCAGTCCTGAGGCCGGGCCTGTGACATGCTGGACTCTGCTCATTGTGGACTTCCATCGCTTGCATCCAGACCGTCCTGCTCCACGTCCCTGGAGCTGTCTGAGGGTAAGTGGTCTAGGGCATGGAGAATCACCCATGGAGGTGCGGTAATGTCACACCTGCATACAGCCAGGTCTCTGTTCAGCCATGCACACTCTGGCCACGTTCCACCTCACCGGATTATTCACACCTGACAGTCATGAGCTCATTTACTGGATACATACATTAGGACCTTTGTCTTTACCATGGTTTGACTATAGATTATGATTTGGATTTTGCTTTTATTTTTATATTTGTTGTGTGTGTGTGTCTGTGTCTGTGTGTTTTGCCTGGTGCGCTGCAGGTGATTTGAACTGCAGTTGTTTTTTGGAAAAATAAGCCTGTTGCTTCTGCACTGGGACCCTCTCTCATCATTTCTTCCAATAGAATAATTTGTTTGTATAATTTACAAAAAAAAAAAAATCACTAATTAATAGATACTAGATTCTATGACACTGAAAAAAAAAACAGATCTGAAAAAAGATTAACATTTACATTGGGTCTATGATTAATAAATCAGACACCTCGATTGTATATATAGTTTCCTTTTTAAAAAAAAAAAAAAAAAAAAAGAAAAAATGCAATGGTTTTTTTCTACATGGTCCTCAGCTTTGAAAGGAGTCTGACATATCCGTAACATGCTGCCATGTCAAGTGGACCTCAGGCAACCTTATGGAATTAGGGTGCATCATGTAGAATCTAACTGATCATTGCTGATGGTGGCAGCTTATTAGGAAATTCTGAGGAAACCTCTGGATTCAAACGGGTGACCATCCAGACAGGTACAGACCTGTAGCCACACAATACCCCCTTCTCAGTTAGCTGTTACTATGCGTGATGTTCACTAGTCAGTGTTATAAGTAACGCTAAAACAGGAGGCAAACTGAGAAGGCTAGCTGACGGTACGCATGATACTAGTCACCACCACCTCACGATAGTAACAGAGGTGTAAGCAACTGATAAATGGGTCTTGCGTTTGGCACATAAGAGTGATGCAAATCCACCATTAGACACATCCTTGCACGGCCCCTTTAAGAAATTTACTGTAATGTAAACAAATCCCTGATAATTGTTTGCCTAAACAGGAAACAAGTTGACTAATCAAATGCTTACAAGCATCAGGATTTCAGTCAGAATTTCAATAGTGTTACTTGACAGGAGATAAAACATCTCATTTCATCTTTAGCAGACAAGTGTAACATACTCATGCAGAAAGAGAATGTTCTGGTTTATTTAATTTGTTGACTTAGAGATGCAAGCTCTTAACCAAACAGCCATAATCTTTTGTTAATTCTTTAGGGGTAATGTGTACCACATTGATTTGCCAGGAACATGCCTAAATTGCACTTTGTGCACAAAGACATCCACTTTGCTTGATCCGTGTCGAGCGCACAGTGCAAAACAATGCTGAATGAGGACAAAATAATCACTTAACTGTCATCTTTACCAACAAGAAACCATAATGTCATGAGACCGGGATTAAATAATGGCTCTGAAGTATCAGGAATGCAGCAGGCATTATTTACAACGAGGGACAGACAGAAAGCAATAAACACTCCTGCCTTAAGCAAGTATCCATGATGATGTTCACAACAGGCTGACAGCCTTCAGGCTATTGGGCACCCCTATATTACAAGCAGAAAAGATGAAAGGTTTGGGAAACTAAACGCATCTCCTGACAGACAGAGAGACCGACAGACAGACAGACTAGATAGATAGATAGATAGATAGATAGATAGATAGATAGATAGATAGATAGATAGATACGGTTTGTTGTAAAACATGTTGCCAGAAGTTTTCAGTACTTCTTTAGCAATTTATTATGCATAAATCAACTGAGATGCTTGAAGCGGTCCTTAAGCCTAATGATTAATCCCAATTTGTGACAGTAAGTTTAAGTGATGCGCTTTAGCACATAAACCGCGCTCCAGGTTTGACTTTGGCTTCGCTGATCCAGCGTGGCACCTAATACTACACACACTAATTAAACAGCCTTGCAAAGCGATAATTTACAAGCAGATGTGCACCTTGGGCTACACCAAACACTCAAACACATGCGCATATACTGTAGGTCTATCAGAAACAAAAATAAAAACTTAAGTTTAGACGTTTCCCAGAATACGTGCATTTATTTCCAGATAATTAAATCATAATTCATTCTGTCATTTCTGTCTGACCATCATTAGAACTGAAATCTCATTAGAACTGAAGTCTCCAAAGTTTCAATGACATCATGACTAATGCATGCTTACCAAACGCGGCAAAAACTATATATTAAAATGATATCAGATGCTTGAACTTATTTAATTCCAGATGCATTTAATTTACTCTTCTCACCGGTTCCTTAAACGATTCTGCAAGTTATATTGCGGTGGTTATAAATGTTAGTAAGTATACATTTTGTTTTTAAAACTAATCATCATTTTGAAAAAAGTACTAGTTAAGCTAACACGCTACTCGGAAGCATTTTTCCGTGGAAAATGAGAAATCATTACAATTAAATGTGCTTCTGCAAAGTCGTACCACCGCTATATTCTTTTGTCACGCTGCCTGCATCCTGAAGCCTGAAACCCCGTCAGTGGCAGGACGCCTTTTAAGCACCATTCCACTTAGTCGGTGGAACTCTTGAAGGCAGCTATTGTGCTGTAGCATATCTACATGAAGTACATTTGCATATTTCTGCATACTGAAGGATTCTGTAAAATAGTAATAATAATAAAAAACTTACCCTTTTTGTCCGGTAGTGCGCAGGAACCAGCGGCAAGAATCACCACGAGTATTATCTCAATGTCAAAACGCATCGCGGCGGCGGCTTTTCCCTGCATGTTCATTCCTTTTTCCCAGTTGTGAAAATATTTATCAGGGAAAAGTCTTGCAGAAATGTGCGAGCCGAGGCGCTTCTCCCCGGGAGGTGTCCCCTGGAAATGAGGGGGGGGGTTCAGGGCGCGGTCTGAGATGCGACTTTCCTCCTTAAAGTTTGACAGCTCATTGCGATCCACCGAGTCCGACCGTGCAGGAGGTGCCCCCCTCCCCGCCCCCACCGTGTTATTTTCCGACGTCAGGGAGGGCAGGACGATTTCCAGGTGATTGCCGCTGGTTTAAAACTCCGTTTCCACCCCAAGTGCGTAACTGGCTGCTGGGAAAATATTTATTTAGCAAGAGTTCCTGTTTACGTTCAGAATTGCATGGTTTTGTGCATGAGCGTCCCGATTACTGCCCGGGACAGTGTGTACCCAATATCACCTTTACTGTAATTAAGTGGTGACTTTAGCAGGTAAAGGCTTTTATTTATTATGCATTACATTTCAGAAATATCGATGAAACATGCAGGTGTGTACATAAAATCCATAGTTATACTGCATGTAAGTTTGGCAATTTCCATTGTCTTCATTTTAAGCCAAAGATTAAGATTTAGAGCGACTTGTAGCAGCACCATGCAGTATTCGGCAATACAGGTGAAAATGTCGGTTTTCACTACGCTGACTTTCTAAATGCAGTTTAGAAATTATGGCAGTTGTGGTGTTGCGTTACTTCGTAGGGAAATCGCTGGAAAATTCGGAATCAGTATCGGTTCGACTGTGATGGGAGGAAGCACAACTGAGGGTTCAAAATTTCTAAGACAGTAGTATCCAAGAACAATTTGAGGAGACACTGGGAATGACCAGAAACAAGCCAGGTAAAGGGTGGAATCGACTTTCTAATGCCAGAGATGACCGTCAACTTATCCGACAGCTTCTCATGAATCGTAGGATGACATCATTAAGTGACCTTCAAAAGGAATGGGAAACATTAAATGCAGGTGTGAAGTGCACTGCTAGGACAGGATCATATCAGGCTCCTAGAAGCAGGACTGAAGTCCCATAAAGAAGCCCTTCAATGAGAAGCAGAGAAGGACCGGGCTGCAGTTTGCAAAAAAAAAAAAAAAAAGAAAAATTACTCACAGATGCACACCCATAAATTGAGAAATGAGTGAAACAAAACATTGTGCTTTGGTCACTTTGTTTTTCCGTGGCTGTATATTATAATTACGGTTTTGGTAAGCATAATAGAAAACATTTTTATGGCTACCAAGTCTGCATTATTTATCTTAATCTGGCACAATTGCTCTGTTAGTTACAGACCAGTAGGGGGCATGGCATAGCTCAGCTTATCTGTTCCAGTTCATTTTGCATTTATTTTCTATTCATGGCATATTTGGCATGAAGAGCACTGGTTCATAGAACTTTAGTTTTCAAGCCGTTTATGTGTCTGTTTGCTTATTGTTTATTATTATTTTTTTACATTGATTATTTATTTGGTGGGTTCTGACCTCACTTGTTTCTGAATACAATAATGAACCCCTACAAGAATATCTGAAGACACCGATTGTCTGAAAGGTTGTGACAGAATCAGAAGCAATGCTGTCACTCATGCATTGAGTCCAGCTGGAAATGTCTGGTTCTGTTACACGTGGATCATACAGTCAGACACACATTTTTAATCGTAAAACCTCATGCACCATATATCCACTTGTTGCCTTGTCTTTTTATGCTATCTCAGTATGCATCCCTATGAATATTACACATATTAAGGACACAGCAAACCAAACAGCAGAGTCCTTAAAAAGCACATATTACAACATGACATGAGCCCTACAGTCTAATGATACAACATATTTCTGGGAAGGAATGTGACTGTGTGCGGGGCCTTTGGTGGACTGCCATCCCATCCAGAACATTCCTTGTCACATGGCCTGTGCTTCCTGGAGTGGAAACCCTTTACTGAGGATTGATGGTTGGATGGATGGATGATGGATGGATGATGGAAGTCACAATACTGATAGTTCTCACATTTTTTATAGATTCCACTTAAGCAGATGACAAAAATGAATCCACTTTCCATTCCCAACTGTACTATACAAACTGTCCAGTGCACCACCTTAAAAACTGACTGTTTTTTATTTTTTACAATATATTATAGCACCGTGTCCGAGCAGCTGTTTGGAAGGTATCTTCATTCATGATCTACGCCTTCATATTCAAAATGTCCCCTCGGTGCTGAGTAGAGTGTGTGAATTCAGGTATCTGACCCGGGTTTCTGAGGCACATGAAAAGGTGCAGAGTGGATGCTGTGAAGAACTTGCAGAGGAGAGACAAGAACAGTGTGTCGTACTAGGAATGAGTCACAGAAAATATGCACTTTTCAGTACATTCCATTGCTTTAAATATTATTCAGAAAACAGGCGGTGTAAATGGGGAGAGCAAAGAAGAGGAGCCTTACCGACGCTGATCTTCACAAGACGTCTGCGGCTTTAACTTTCTGCTCTCGATTTAAATGCTAAACGCTTTGAGTAAAAAATGAACAGTAATGGCTGTAGAACAACTACAGCACAAAAGTTTAATAGTTGACTTCAAGACTTTAGTTGACTTTATTTGACTTATTTCAAATTCATTGTTTTTCAGCAGAGGATACATTACACATACTTTTTCCATTTTTTTCAATTTTTTTCATTTTCCCTGCTTGATAACATTCACTCATATAAGTTTGAGATTGTTTCTGTGAACCAAATCATGAAGTCATGAGGTTTCTTCGCGGCTATCCCCGGGGGGCTCTTGTGCTGTGTATCTCTGCCTGCACGCTCTCCGCTGTGCCCAGCCACCTACCTCAGCCTGAGCCTCTGGTCTGTACACTCGCTGGTTTGAGGACAACCTGCTGATTGGCCCATTCACTGGCAATGACTTGGAGGAGACCGACGACCTCCATGGGCCTCCCACTGTGCAAATTGCCCCACCACTGCCAACCCAATCCCAGATACTGCACTGGGGAAGGAGACCAGCGATCCGGTGACTAATCCTGGTACGGTAAGCAGAGTCTCACGGACCCATGACCCAAACAGGTTCCTCAGCCTCAGTGACGGAGGCTCGCATTGAGTTGGAAGAGGCTATACCAAAGCTGATTCTGCCCGAGACTCCTAGTTCGGCAGAGATTGCTGCAGTCCCACCACATGCCACTTTTCCCAGGTCCACCGCTTCCTCAAAAGGTGGGGCTGCCCTGCCCTGCCCACTGGCTCTCGGCAGCTCGCCTCGGCTCCACCCACCAGCTCCCCACAGCTCGCCTCCGCTCCACCCACCAGCTCCCCACAGCTCGCCCTGGCTCCACCCACCAGCTCCCCACAGCTCGCCTCCACTCCACCTGCCGTCTCTCGCCAGAAGATGGAAGAAATAGGCTGAATCCCCAGCAGAGCCTGTCTCGCTTGACCCAGTTCTGCCAGGACCTGCCCTGTTGGTCCCTGGTCCCCTCCCTGTTCCATGCCCCTTGTCATGCTCTTTGTCTTGCCATGTCCTGTCCTGTCTGGTGGTTCTGTCCCTCTGACTTATTGAAGTATCAGTCCCATGTACCCTGGAGGTCAAGCCTTGCTTTGTCCTGTCTGGTGTCCTGTTCCCTACCCCGTGTGTATGGCCTTTTATTTGGTCCCCTCCCCTGTTATCCTTTGCGGCCGGAGAGCACACTTCAGGATGGGGGGGCAGGCACTGTTATGTCTTGCCTGCCTGACCCTCCAGTCTCCTCCCTCCCGTGGCCCTGATGGGAAACACCTAATGCTTGTTGCCCTGCATTAGTCTGTGTATTTAAGTACCTGTTTGTCTCGTCCTCGCTAGTCCAGTCATTAACGTCGTTTCTCCTGTCAGCCCATGTCCATCCCCGTTCTAGCCCTCCTGTTTTGATCCCTCACGATCTTGTTGATTTCCAGTCCTTGTTTGTTTCAGTCCAATAAAACCCCCCTTTTTGTTTCCCCAAATGCCAGTCATTCATCCTGTGTTTCATGACACTATAATCCATAAATTTACTGACAAATAATAAACACCCTCTGTGTCATTGTTTTTAACTAGCATTTTTGTCAGTGTTAGTTTGGTTAATAGGAACACACATTCCAGTTGATGAATACACTGGTGAACTGACCATTCTTAGCTGGAAGCCAAAAACACACTAACAACACTTCTGAGTTATAGGCCGTGTAGGTAACACTGTGACTTCACACCTTCAAGGATGCGGGTTTGATTCCTGCCCAATCTCCTCGTTATGTGCAGTTTGCTTGTTCTTCCTCTGCTGTGTCCAGGTATTGGCTCCATACTTGGCATGACCTTGTGTTAGATAAGTGGCTTTGTAAGGTTGTCCAGTGACTGTTAAGTTTGTTTAGCAAACAATATTTTTTTAACTTCCCTGGATGTACACATTAACACTTTGCTTCTTTGTCTGTAATCCCTTGATCACTAAGCAGATGAAGCATGTGCTTGTTTTGGGAGTCCACATGTGAAGAGCCAGCAGGATTGTGGCAGGGCCGTGAGCGTGAAGCACATTCCTGAGGTGCTAATGTGTGTCCCACCTGTGCCCTCCTTTCGAAAGACGTGAAGATCAGCACGCTTGGCTGCTATTGTGAAACCAGACAGCAAGACTGAATACTTTGCCCTTTTACTATTTGTTGCTCAATGGAAAAGCCCCGTTGTAGGGGTGGCTTGTGCGTAACTGACTTAGGACTTTATGCCTGTTATCAGGAGGTGGCTGGTTCAAATCCTGTGACCCCTAAAGTAATTTCACTATTAGGCAAGGCACCTAACTACCAGCTACTCCAGGGCCTGGCCGACTACTTTCTCAGTCATACAGTGCTTTGGGTAAAAGCATATGCTGAATAATTGAAAATTTCAGTGCACAAGTTAGAAAGCTCTCAGAAGTGCTCTTACTAGTCTGTCTCAGGTTAACACCCCAGTAGCCCTTCGTCAAATGTCTTCATGACACAAACTGCAAGATTTTGGCTTTGTTTTGGACATTGCAACACTTGTTCAGAAACATGTAATGCAATAAGGTTTTGAAAAAACACAATTGAGATTTTAATATATGCACATTCTGCTATTCAGCGATCATTATTATTCTTTAAAGAACAAGAAAAGAACCTATAAAGTGACTTGAATTAATATTTTGCATGATTTCCCCTCTAAGGAAAAAAATATGTTAATGCGACATTTATTTAAGGAAAACGCAAAAAATGCAGCCTTTAAAGCTCCAAGCTCCATTTCTGTGGTTTGGAGCCAATCTTTGGAAGCTCAGGGCACACGCTGGGTTTCACACTGAACGCGATGTGAAGACATTCTCACACCCAGACTCACACTGAAGGCGACTGAGAGTCGCGATTCACTTAAACAGCAGGCCTTTGGAATGTGGATGGGCACCAGGACACCCTGAGGATCTGCCAGAAGGATGAGAAGAACATGGGAACTCCACACACCCAGAGCCAGGGCCACGATCAAGTCCAATGGTTGCCCACTGAGGAACATACCAAAGAATAATAATGGCAATAATAATAATAACAAATAATTATGGTCTTACAAAGCAAAACCCTCACTAGTCTTACTAAACTGCAGGAAGCCACACTAACAGCTCTGCATTAAAATTACATATAACATATTACATATAACCAAACAACTGAGGGGTGTATCAATCAATGAGCAGAATGTAGATGAACATGAGATGTTTATAGCTAAACAGAGAATAAAACAAACATGCAAATGCTTTACTTAGCATTTCATTGTATTTCAACACTTCTCCACAGAATGCCGGAGTTGCCTGAACAACTACAAACACAGCAGAATCAATCTGTACCTTCAGCTCATATGAACAACCCCCCCCCCCCCCCCCATCAGAGGCACTATAAACTTAAAAGTTAAAAGGAAAAACTTTTGCTGTTTTTGATTAAAGATGAAACTGACTTTCACTGAATCAAATTAACTACAGATGTGCAGATCTTATAATAGCTATTATACAAGAATAGAGAAAAAACTATTTCCAAAATTTAAATAAAGTTTGTTTGTTTTATTTACTCTAATACAAATTTGGAGTGCAAATTAACTGCCAGAGCAAGTGTGTCTCATTTATGTTTAAAAATCATGAAAAATAATATTTAAAGCAAATGAATGTGGAAAAGTGAATGAAGATTATTTTAACATGAGGGTCAATCACTACATATTCTGGTGCAAGCAGAAACACTGAAACCCACTTCTAAGTTTTCCCTTGCAAGAGTTCCTTTTTCTAAAATTAATTACATGGGTTTTCACTTGATAGGTTCCTTTTAGTAACACGCAGCTGTTGCCAAGCCTTGATGTTTCTCTCTGTTGAGCATGTCATGGTTGGCTGAATCTTCATGATTCCTGAAGCATCCAATATGACTCTGGGATATTTATGTCAAGCTCTTGCTATTTTCTTAAATCTGTCCACTGAAACAATAGCTGCCACGTTTCCAGAAAGTGTGAGAGATCCAGGCCCATGTCTGACAGGTGGTGATGTGTTCTTTTCTTCAGATCATTCACCCTTCAAAAAATATTTGGTGATTATGGCCCTTAAATTTAATTTTCAATTTACAGTACCACCCTCTTATCAGTCCATCTGTCAATTTTCAATATATCAGTTAATGTTGTTCAAAAATTTCATTCATTCATTCATTCATTCATTCATTCATTTATGTATTTATTTATTTATTTATTTATTTTGAGATTCAGTGTTTTCTTTTGTTTACTTTAGCTATGAGCTTGCAGAAAACACTTTTTCTGGAAAGTCCAGAACCAATATTGTATCAGGCATGTTATTTTTCAGACCTGTGAATATCCACTTCAGGGAAAGCCAAACCTACAAATCCCCGCGGCCCTGTTTTGCATAACTGACCAGTTTTTCAAGCAAGTCGATTTTTTTTCCTTTGCGTGGATCTTGGCTCGCCTTGAATTGTTCCATTTAACTACCATTTTCAAACAATGTTTCTGACAGCTGAAACTGCTAACTCAAAGCATTTCAAAAATCAAAGCCCTGACGTGAATTGAATCAAATCGCATTTTCAAAACAACAGAAGTAATAAGGAATTTTCCAGAAGGCTGTCAGGCTTGCATATTCCATATTCACTTATAAGTTTTCACTTGCAAGAAATGCAAATAGTGTAATTATGTAGTAAAACCTGGTGAAGGCTGTAATATTTACTTTTATAGCATGTAGTTAAACTTCGAAATTATAGATTTATTGAAACTTACACTTTGAGTCAAGGGCCAGGCCCAAAGTTTTTAATACAATGTATGTCTTTGTAACACAAGCAGTTCCATCCATCCATCTTCTATACCTTTGTGTCCTATGCAGGGTCACAAGCATCAGTATGCTATTCCACCGCCTACAGGCGCAAGGCAAGGAATAACCCAGGACAGGGAACCAACCATCATAACCAGTTTGTACATTTTACTTATGTAGCTGACGCTTTTATTAAAAGAGATGCACATGTATGAATAAGGTCAGTACTGCGCCACGACACACAGGGCATGGAGCTCAGTTGCATATGGAGCTATGTAGCCACAGACCAGGCAGAGTGCACAGGCTGACCCCAGTACACCATCGAAAGCACCTACAATAGGCACACAAGTATTGGAACTGGACTCTGAAGCAATGGAAGAAGGTGGTCTGGTACAATGAATCCCATTTTCTGTTGGATCATGTGTATGTGTTGAGCATCTGTGCGATGCGTTGGACCGACAAGTCCGACCCACGGCTACGTAACCCCATATGTACTGTGTGTCATGACACATTAGTCCCGTAATCATCAAACTTATCTACCATTTGTGCCACAGTAACCCTTCTGTTGGTTCATACCAGACACGATACCCTTCATTCATAACTCACATTGACAAGTTCTGCCCTCCCAACACCCTGTAAGCGATTTATGGTTTTTCCCTCCTCAGACCACTCTCAATATTATTAATTATTATTTTATTAACTTTTTTAACACATTTATTAAAAAAATATGGTTGAAGCAAAGCTAATATGTAAAGTGCTGGTAAAGCAAATGATTCACATGGAACCAGTCTCCACAATTCAACTGAGTAAATCCAATGAATATTTTTTTCAGTGTATGAAGAAAAGGAGGGGCAATATTCCAGCATCTTCAGAGCTGTCGGCTGGCAGGGAAATCTCAGCCCACATGTCTGTCATGTGGCTTGTCAGGAACCTGTTCTGTTATCTTACCGCTAAAGGTGAAAAATGCTCATGAAAAAAAGAAGTTTTATATTGCAAGTTTAATCAAGCCCTCACACGCAAAACACACTGTTTAGCTGGCTGTTAGCCATTGACCAATCATTTTTTCCTAACAGATAATGGCAAATGTATTTGAAGTCCTCTCATCGGCTCATTGGTGTATAGTCACGTTAAATAACAGAATGTAAGAAAGATGCTTTAATCTTATAAAAAAGATGATTGTAAATATGTCAAGAAGCATGCCACACCTATATTTCCATGGATGTGCACAGGTTAATCAAAATAACATTGTGTCTATGATAAAAAAAAATAAATAAATCTAACAAACTTTTGTTTACAAGGTGCAGTTCTCATTTCAGATAGCTAAACTATCTAACATTGGATTCCAGGACCACCTCTGCTAGCCTACACCATTGTATGTCCCTTGAATGCTCTGAATGTTACGCTTTCTGCTGATTTGAATAGCTGTCTTATTAGGTTCTTGATTTGTTTGGACGTCACTGTATAATTCTTGCTCTGATGCCGCTCATACTTGTACCAGGGCATTCAATGGAAATTCAGCCTAGCCACAATTGTGCATAGTCGACTCCCTGACAGCTGTATCCCTTTCAACATCAGCTGATGTGCAGCCATTGATCTACAGTGCCCACATCACAGCACCCGTGCAGCAGGTCAGCCTCAAACAAGCACAGTAGATGTCACACTTCATCAGAACCGACACAACCTTGGAATTGGTTCCAAAGGGCAAATCTATTCCTGTTTAGCCTTAAGACCCTTGTGAGGACAAACAAAGGGCTTTTCCTTCCCAGGTGGAATTTCAAGCTCTTCACAATTCTTGTTTTGCCACTGACCTTTATTATACAGTCTGACCCTTGACCCTCAGGAATAACTAGCTGAATAATCATTAAGTTTAGTCTTTGCTGATTTTAATAGGCATCATTATTAAACAAGCAATTATTTATACAATAAGGGATTTTAGTCCTTACAATCATCTTCAAACACAACTAATTTGAGTAAAAACCTTCCATTTTAATGAACTCATATCAATCTTTATGATCTGCTAATGAAAGTATGATTTTGGAAGGCATTAAGATATCAGAATGATAATATCGTCAAATATGTCATTTTCTGTTATAAGAATAAAACATTCATTATAAAAACAAGATATCTAATGTCTAATTCCTTGCCAAAGTACCTAGAAGAGTTGGCTCAAGGATTAAGGTTAATTTTAGTTGTGAAACATTGAATGCTTATGGATATTCCTTAATGATTGGGAAACATAAACAAAGACATTAAGAATATGTAACCACCTAATTGCAGTAAAAGATGAAGGTTCTTTCAAACCACACAGACATGGTATGAGCATGCTGGATGAATCCGGTGTGTTAATGGGTTGACTATCAGCTCTGTCAGTTATAAATGGTGTGGTGTAGCTAAGAATATATTTACCTTGCAGGAAAAAAAGCTAATGGATTCTGGTATATTTATAATTTCCATGAAATTCAAAATGAAGACACAAACATATTATGTAACAGTCACTACTGTCAGGGTCAGCACCCATCCATCCCTGCCCTTCATGTCACTTCCTCACTTGACCAGCAGGTGTTGCTAGCCGTCCTGTTCCCTCCTGTCTTTATACTGGACTCTTGTGTGTTTCCCCTGCTCCCTGGACAACCACTACATTAACTACACTGTAATACTAAACATTATTTTAATTATATTGCTAATAGCCTGGTGCCTCGGTACCTTCCCTGAATGTTCTTAAAGTTGCATCATTTAATTCTCTTATTAGGTTTTTGCTTTGTTAGAAGTTTTACTGTAGCTTCTGCTCCAATACTGCATAGACATTGTAATTGGGCTTTCACTTATGCCTAGTTGACTCCTTGACAGCATGTATGTTTGTAATGTGTGATATGCCTCACTTGTACATCACATTGGACAAAGCTGTCTGCTACTGTAAATGCAGAAATGTGAATGTAATACAATTATTATATTGTAATATTATTTACATTGGTAATTAAAGATGTATACTGCAATGGAAAGGCATTCCATCCAGAGAATACTGCCACCTTGGAGGCCTATTCCAGGCAGCACGGGGCACAAGGCTGGTGTACATCCTGTAGATACCCTGTGGATACCAGCCCATCTCAAGTCTGGAACTGTGAGGCTTGACTCTGAAAAGAATTCACTGGCACAACAAAGACATCCAGCAAGAGAAGTAGCCCCTGGATTTTAGCCCATTTAAGTGCTATACAGCACAGTAAGTCACAAGTCACAGCTGTATTTGAGATTTTTAACGCATTTAAGAGAATGAGAATACAGTTTTTGGGAATGTTTTTAAAACAGTGACACGGTCAAAGGAATGCAGAAAAGATGGTTAGGTGAGCACTTGTGTTCTACAGTATGAGGAACTATTTCAAGTCACAGCAGAGATAAATTAGCACTCTTCCCCTTAATGTAATATGCTTACCGTAAAACTATTGGGCAAAGAAAAACAACATTAGAACATAGATGCTGTATTCATCCCTGTGTGGAAATGGTGTTTGCACAGATCCTAGTCTGGTGGTCACAAAGAGGGGTGACATCACTCTGCCAACCACAGGATATATTCCCACAATCGTTGGATCACAGGCACTGAGTGCTAACCCAGAGAGCCACACACAACCACAATAGTGAAAGAGATTCTTTTACATAAATCTAAAATATATTTCATCAGGTTCACTCTGACTCAGCTCACTAAGACTTACGGTTTAAAATAATGAATCTATTGTGCATGCTGTTAAACCAGCTTGATGCCCAGAGCCAATATAGCTTAAAATATCAAGGCAACTAAACGCTATATTTTTAAGTCGAAGTATATTCTTCATTACCAATAATGAATTCAATTCCTCTATCAGTGTCATTGAAATAACCTTGCCTGACAACTGTAGTCAGTGTTATAAATATCATGTTACATATTACCTTTTCCTACCTTTAAGAAAGATCAGATCACTAAACTTCTGTTTTCTCATCCTGTGAAGGGAAATGGCAGATAGTTCTGGGACACAACTGTTGTCTTTAGTGTTTTCAGTATAATATCAATCTTTTTTCAGTTTGGTGTGCAAGTTACGTGCTGTATTTGTTTGACAGGAAAACCAAAATACTCTCACAAAACAGCTTGAACCAAACGCAGAATGAGGCAGACATGAGTGAAAGTAACACTTCAATAAATTAGTGAGCGTGGATTGTTACAAGTAGAAACAGGATTTAAACCGGCATCCCTGGAGGTGTGTGGCAACAGTACCACCCTCTTATCAGTCCATCTGTCTGAAAGGTTGTGGGTTTAAATCCTGCAGGTAGCCAAGTAAGCATAATAATGTTATTTTTTGGGCCTTTGAGCAAGTCCGTTAAACCCTGCTGCTCCAGGGCCCGACTGACCTGCTCTCTGATCCTCACATTGCTTTGAACAAGTGTCTGGGAGGTAAATAAATGTGAAGATATTTAACAATGAGATGATGTAATTAAGATAACACAATATGTTTTCGCTGGCAGACATTTTACGGACTATCTCAGTGCTAAGTCATTGTTTCCAGCCAAAATGGCTTCTGATATTTACAGCTGGGTATTTTAACTGAAGAAATTCCAGTTGAGCGTCCTACCCACAGACCTTAAAGTTCAATTCTTCCCAAGACATGAGACAGCAACCTCCTAACTTGGAGCTGACACGCTTACCCACGATGCCAAATACTGCCTTCGCCAGCTGACAGCTACTTTGGACGAACAAGCAAGCCGAGGTGTTTTGATAATGCCGCTAATACTGCTTTATGAGGCTGCCGGGGTGAGCGGGGCTGGCACCCCCACGCACAAAAAGACACACAGACACTCTGAGTCTTGCTGCTTTTTAAATCATATCTGCATGTCCTTTCTTGTGAGAGACAAGACCGGTTTCTTCAGTAACTCATCGAGTGTTTTAGCCGTGATGGTAATGATGTCTTCATTTCAGGTGCCATTTCTTGCTCTATTTTTGTATTTTCTGAGTCGCAAATGCGGTTTACTATTCCTGCACTACTGCAAATCCTGTCTACATTAGGGTGACTATACTTTACTTTGCATAAAAAAGAGGACAGCAGGGGTATGTTGCAAAGAGAGGCGTCGAAGCAACGCAAATATGCGAAAAGAAAGTGTTCTGACTGCAGAAAACAAATGTCACAATGAAATAAAATGAAATCTCGGACATTTCAGGCACTGTTTAGGACCTGAAAAAGAGGACGAGTCTGGGAAAAAGAGGACCCTAGTCTACAACATTTGTTAGGTGAGAGTGTGAACCAGTAAATAGTTGCAATTACATTTTATTTATTAGACGTTTTTATGTAAATCTTTTGAGGGAGCAAGGTCAGCTCAAGGGCCTAACGGTAAAATCACTGCCAACTTCTGTTGACTGGCACAGCGTCCTAATCAGCTGGGAAACTGTACAGAAGAGTTCCACATTAAAAAATATACGTCTTTGTTCCCAATCAAATTAATCTGTTATTTCTAATTAAAAATGTAACAATGTATTCACCTTCATATGTCAAAAAGTCACAAAATGAGAATAGCTTCATTATGACTGCACTGCATTAACTTACTGTGGATCAAGGTATGGCCTACTTTGTACAGCGGTCACTATGCATGTGTGTAAATCTGCGTTTCTGCATTTTCAGGTCTGTGTGTGTGTGTGTGTGTGTGTGTGTGTGTGTGTGTGTACATGTGTGTGTGTGCATGTGGACAGATGCCAGCACAGCAAACCTGCAGAAAAGGCAGAGGGAGGCCAGGGAAAAAAAAAAAAAAAAAAGCAAAACTGCTGACAGAACAGAAAGAAGAGTGTAATACAGGACAACAGCGGCAGGGAGCCTGAGGTTTCTCCGCCTTTCATCCACCTTCTCTCCCCGCCTTCCTGGTCTGATGCACAGCTAGCTGTTACATAGAAAGAGGAAAGCAACAGAAGTTTCTGCAGTCAGGCTCTGACCAACCCACTAAAAGCAAGTCCCGGAAGATTGGAGGAAAGAGTAAAAACTGGCCTAAAATCTTCAGATTCAACACTGTACAGAAATGAAAAATTATTTTTCTTTCTTACTCTTTTTGCCAGCCTATGCCTTGTCTACCTTGTCATTCTTTCTTTCAAAAAACCAGACTGAAATTATCCATTGAAATGCAACAATCCCATAATTAATGGTAGAAACCAGCCATCAAAATTAAAGTGAGGTTCTCACTCATTAGGTCAGGGGGTACCCCAATCGGCATAGGTCAAAAACCATTTAACACAACGCTTTGCCATTTTTGTGTTTTGTTTTTGTGGTATCAAAATAAATCATTCTCATTAAACCTAACTTGGACCAATTTTCAATTTTTGCCTGCTGGTACATATACCAAAATTTTCAGCCTATTCATTGACAACTGTTTTGCTGTAAGTCTGGCTAGACAATTATACATTTGCCCTTTAATCCATCTAAAATGTAATGCCATAAATCCAATTTTACAAACATACAATATCAAGAAACTTAACCTGGACCAGAAGAGTTAATACTCATACTTAAATACTCCTGAACATTTTATTGAAATGTGTGTGACTTATAACAGGTGCAGGAGTTGTAATCAAACATAGGGACCACCACATCTGGCACTAACAATCACATCATGTTCAAAAGACTTTCTACTATTTGGTCGAGTAGTAACTGACCCTGTCTATAGGCTGTACATATTCAGTTGCAGTCCCCTAATTCACTTAGAGTTTGCATTAGCTTGCATTGCAACTGAGTGTATGTATGTGTAATGTTGTGCTTTTCTTCATGGGCTTTACAATATCTGTGGACTATGATATGTTCTGGTGCAGCAAAAGTAATTGTATTTCCCTGTGTCATAGCATTCATTTCCCACCCTTTGAACAATTATGAGCTTAAACAAAAACTGACAGTGAAGATTCACACGCCCTTGTGGGGCAGAATGGGGCAGCAATAATTACAAAACTCAGGTATCACATTCCTGTTTTGCCCATGTTTAATTAACACTAGCTCGACTATCCAGGCACTCACAGATGACTCAATTACAGCAGTCTGAAACAAAGCTAGGTCAGGTCAGGTTGGGGAGCATGTACTGGTACAAAGCATTACTGCACCCACCGCACAACCAGCCCCCAAGCCAACATGCAGACCAGTATCACCTTCCATAAATTCTCATATATCTGCCATAGCCAGGTGTTACTTGGTCCAGCCGCTCGGGTCCTGCAAGCTGGATCACCCTCAAGGAAATGTGCTTTATGGCCATAGTGCCATAACTGGCGCTCCCTCACAATGCAGGTAATGTGCCTCCTTCAGGACTCCTCTAGCAACCACTCGTTCGACATGAAGTCAAAGCAGTGGTACCCAAGGGTTCTCCAAAGGGTTCTTCAAAGACCCAAGTCTTTGTCTCAGGTCACTGGATAGTGTCCATGTCTCACAGCCATACAGCAAGTGAGCACCATGATTCTAAAGACGTGGACCTTCGTCCTCTTACAAAGATATTGGGAGCGCCAAACACCCCTGTCCAGCCACATCATGACCCCCCCCCCCCAACTCTCCCAATCTGTCTACTGACTTCAAAGGAAGAGTTATCAGAGACGTGAATGTCACTGCCAAGGTAAGTGAACCTTTCGGTGAGGTTGACATTACCTCCACAAAGAGACACACTGCTTATCACTGTGCCTAAGAGGTCTGGATCATGGTTTTGATCCAGGACACCCACAATCCCTGACATTCAGACTCCTTGCTCAGACTCTCATGAGCCACGATCAGAGCCTCCATTGACTCTATGAAGATCACTGCATTGTCAGCAAAATCAAGATTGTTAAATCTTTCCTCAGCAACAGATGCCCCTCCAGGGCGGGGCCCCACCACCCTGCCCAACATCCAGTCCATGCAAGCATTGAACAGAGTATGAGCAATAATGCTCCCCTGGTGAACCCCACAATCCTCTGGGAAAAATGCAAAGCTTCAGCCTTTACTCTGCACTGCACTCACAGTACCGGTATACCGGTCAATTATGACATCCAGCTATTTCAAGGGGATCCCTCAAAGTCTCAGAATGTCTACCAGGGCAGGTCTGTCAATTGAGTCAAACCATTTATGAAAATCAACAAAGGTTGCAAAGAAACCCTGCCGATATTCACGTTTGTGGTCGATGAGAACCCTCACTGCCAGGATGCGGTCAACGGTAGATTACTCAGGTGTAAAACTAGACTGCTGGAGCAAGTGATTACGGATCCTGTTGAGGGTAACCATAAGAAAGACCGTATCTAGCATTGAAAGCAGTGTTATCCTCCTGTCACTATCCAGGTGATCACCCTTCCCTTTTCAGACAACAAGTCCCATTTGCAATAGTCTCCTAAACGAAAGCAAAGATTGCTTGCAACACCAGGATGACAGCCTTACCACCAGCCTGGAGAAGTCACCCCAGATACCACAGATCACTGTGGCCTTCCCTACCCTCCGCTGGTTCACCAGGTGTGCAATTACAGTGAGACTGGGTGGTTCACAGCTAAACAGTAGGTCAGCCTCAAGAACACCAATGAACACCAGAGATCACCAATGTCCTAGCCGGAGGATCAGCTTTAAACATTTGTTCAAATTAGCCAGCTGAGCAAGTCCCAACTGCACTGTCATCCGTAAGGATCATTCCATCACCTGCCCTGACTGCGATACTCTGAGGAAAAGATTTGGATGTGCATAATGCTTCAACTCCTCCATAAGTAGGATGTGAGCCGCTAGACAAGTGTGTCACCCAACCATCCTTCTCAGTTCCCAAGACAGACTGGAGTTGCTATCAAGCTGTGCTGCAACGACTCTTGATAATACCCAGGGTGCCCTGTGTGATGAAGCACCTCCTTCAAGAAACACTGGCAACACCAAAACAACCTTCAGTAACCTACAGGGTGTTGTCATGGAAGGTCACCCACATTTCATTAGGATCAGCAGTTGCATCAAAGTTTGAAAGTTCCTCAAACAAACTGCATGAAACCTCTTTAGAAACAGTCTGATCTTTGAGTCTGGCCAAGTCCAGCCTCATTCTCCTAGCAGGTCGAAGCCTACTGGACCAAAGTTGGATCTTCAGAGTGGCAACAACAAATCTGTGGTTACTAACTGGCAACTTCTGAAGATGCTGCTCTTCTCTAGGAGCCTCCAGCATCTGCCCAGAAGAATGTGTTTGATATCCTTCACCATACTACTAGTATTGGAGTACCAAGTCTAACAATGCACAGACCCTGACCTTTGACAAAGTCAAGGAACATGGAACCACTTTCACCCCAATCACTAGACCTGTGGGGACTGACACCTATAGCCAGCCCTGTCAGTCCCAGTGGTCACATTGAAGTCACCAATGACCAGAGGAGTGTCACCTTGTGGGCACCCATCAACCACTGAGCGAAGTTTCAAATAAAATGTCTTGCACAGTCAGTGCATACACTGAGATAACAGATAAGACATGGAAAGTGTGCCTTAATCTGAGTCTCATAATGCTTTCATTGAAAAGACTGACATTGGACACCACTGGGAAGAGCTGTTCAGCCACAACAAAAGCTGCTACCTGAATATGGCAGCCATCAGAGCAACCAGACCAATAATAGGTTTACCCACCTACAGAGATCCAGCAGCAGGGGGAGATGGTCATCAAACCAGAGGGACAAGACTTTCCATGTACCTACCTGGAGTACAACGCCACAGCTCCATACCAGTTCGGATCCCCGACAGGCCTGAACCCCATTGGTTCCCCAGAGGTTTTGACTCCTCCGGGGACGGGATTCCCAAGGGCTTTTCCCCATCGGCTTTGTGATGCATGTATCCTTCCTGGGGCCGGCTCCAGGAGGGCTACTCCCACAGAGAGCAGCAAAGAGTCCTGTCCACTAAGCTAGGTGAGGTTTTTACGATGGGTCGAGTGTCAATCCCACCACCAATCCCAACATTTTTCCCTGCAAGTTGGAGGGCTGCTTGCTGGCCCGGATGCAGTTTAACGTCATTCCCAGGACACAAACAAAGCCTGCTTGGAGAATCTCTATAGATAACTCTGTGTAATCAACGTAATCTCTATAAAAACAATGGTTCTACAATATTTTGGAACATAAAAATTGTTGCCTTCTGTGTTTGTTTATCTTTTCCAGGTGAATGTGCAAACTACAAAAGGACCCAAATTGCACTTGCCTGCCTGGTTAAAGGGGCCAGGTTGGTTTATTGTGGGGAATGGACTTTCTATTTTAATTCTTTTAATTATTTGTATTATGTTTCTTATGTAATCTAATGGACTAATGTGGATTGGTAAATTTTTTAATCAGAATCAATTTATGGTCATGTAAGTAACACTCCTGCAGTGCTACTGTGGTATGTGCTGACTTAGGTCAGGGGGAGGATTATATACTATCAAGGTTTATAATTTCTGGTTTGAAAGTGATCTGAGTGAAAGTGCGGTCTGAAGAAGAAAGTTTTTTATTTGTTTTTCTTGTATAGTCTTCATATTAGTTTGTCCTTATGGAATTTTTCTTTTTCATTGTTTGAGTTTCCCCACTACTTTGCACTGTATGTGTTAATCGTCATTTTTTTAATACTGTTGTCTACCTCTGGTGAGTCACACACCCCCCCCTCTCTGCCACCCACATATCCCAGACTTAGAGTGGTAGTGTGACATCTGGGATGTATGTTAAATTAATTAGGTGAAGCAAATTTTCCTTTAATTGTAAAATATGGAAAACCATTTGTATACCTCTCTACTTATCTTTAGTATTCATTTGCAATTTAATCAATTCAACACCAATTTACTAAGAAGAATATAGGCCACGGTGTTGGCAATGTGGACATGGATCGTTACATTTATTGATTTCTCCTGAGTCTGTTTTGTCAGGGACCTGTTGTTTACCTGTGACTCAGAATTCAAAGTAAAAAGGAACAAATGCTTTTGAAACCTGTTCGCAGGTAAAGCAAGATTTGGACTTTATTTTTCTGAAAATAACGTGATTCAGTGGGGAGGGAAATAGACACCACTGGGGGTCCCAGGGTCTTCTGGCCCACCTCCTCAAAAATGAAAAGCACGATTACTACAGTTTGCTGAAGCATATGCGGAGAGGTTCAGTCTGAGGACGTCTCAAGATCGGCGAGGCATCTGGCGTTGCGGCTGTCCAGGGGGCGCTGTGTTTTCCGTCTGTTACAAGCCTCTCCCGCTGATTGACTTGATGGCAGATGCTGGACATTGGCAGTGGGGGGAGGTGGTCGGATGGGGCCAGGAAACGGTGCCAAAGGACCGGACTGAGTTTAGACAGCGTGTTTGTTTCAGTGTCATGCTTGAGTGCAGCAAATCCGGTAGCTTTGGGACCTCGGCTCTCGCCAGAGCGAAAGACACGAGCCCTCAGCTCAGATTTAAGGAGGGAAACGTGAGCAGGTATCTCCTATGTTGGCTTGGAAATTTTTCCCTAGTGTGGGGTCCCACTACAGTGTTCTCCTGCATCCTGTGAACTGTGAAATGTCCAGCGCACTGGGACTATGGTGTCTGTTGGAGTTTGCCAGTGCGCTCAGATCGTGAAACAAAGAAAGCGTCATAAGCAAGAAGCGACTGGCCAGAGCCTTCAGGCTGAAAGCGAATGGTGCGATACGATGACGATGTCCGATAATGTATTCTCATTTTAGACTAGTCTGACTCCTATCTGCTTAAGGTATGTTTCTTGATTTTAAAGCATATGAGTTCATAACTTTATGTTTATGTTCCAGGGTGTTGCTTCATTTCAAAGATGGATTAAAATAACTACCAAAGAACAAATCAACAGATCAGACACAGTTTCTAAGTTCTATGTAAGTGGAGTTCAATTAAAAAGACCAACTTTCTGCACACAGTAAAATATATTTGCTAGGTGAGACAAAGAGGTAGAGGCCCTGGCCAGCCCATTCACATCTCTGCCCTATGCATGAAGCCAAGGGGCTTTACTTCAGCTTTGTATAACAACATTAGCAGGATTACAAATGAGTGAAGGTCACTGAGCTCAATGTTTACAGTTTTATGCAGTGCTGACTCCGTCATTCTACAGACTGTGTCTCTACATTAGGAACAGCGTTGGAAGCCTCAGGCATCATTAATATTAAAAGCTATTTTCCCTGCTGTGAAATGGTGCCCAGTTGGTTTGAATGTGTGGTCTTGTTTATTCATATTAGTGCTACTATTAAAGTAGCCCCAAGAGTCTGTTTTAACTAAGCATTTCTGGGACTTATCTAAGGACTAGGTCAGGAAACATTGTTACATACCGTGCATGGCGTATCAATGATTGATGTAATAGATTTTTTTACCTCATGTTACCTGGGGAAAAGCTGTACCGCTACTGATAAATTATACCATTTTATGATGATGATGATAATAATAATCATGCTTATATGTGCATCTTGGAAAGAGCAATTTAGTTATGATTGTCAAATAAAAAAATCACATTTTATTTTCTTTTTTGATAGCTAATATGTTCTTTCTTATTCCGTTAAAATTTTATTTTATTCAAGTAACCTAAAAATCATAGTGTTATAATAGCGTAATCTGTGAATTCATTTCAGGTGGAGGATGAGTCCTGAAGACCTCCAGATGGAGAGCTGATTCCCACTGCGCCTTGCACAGATACACATCTGCTGGACAAATGTCCATGTTCAAGGCAGACAGAGCCCATTAGGTCACTACCGAAGGATTAACTTGATCATTTTTGGAAAAACACAAAACACACTCACGAGTCGATAGCTTTCTCTGTCCCACAATAGTCAACATGCATATACGCTATTGTAGCTGTTCAAACAGATAGGCCTACGAATCATGCTAATGAATAAATCCTATCATTTTTCAAAATAATTTATTCATTTCTTTTTTGCTTGAAAATGTGCAGGGTTTTCTTCACTGAAGCAGGAACGTAAAAACATTAGCCATTGTGAGAGCAGCTCTACAAAACAAGAAAAAAAAAACTTGTGAGCACAGCTAGCAGTAAGAAAATATCAAATTAGCTGCAATCAGGGGAATTATCTTCAGGCAAGGAGTGATAATGACTTTAATCTGGTGAAGCAAAACAACAAAACAGCAGATGATACATATGCAATTGAATGCAATTGAAGACAAAAAAAAACACATAAGTATCCCCTTGGCGAGACAGCAGAATTACCTTCATTCATCTGTGGGGGCGGAGGTACCTAAAATGGGAAACCTGGCTTTATGGACCACAAGGCTGGTTCCAGTTTTCCAGGTGAGCCAAAGATATCAAGTGACAGACCCAGGGCGCGACATATTGGCTGAGATACTCTGGATAGTGCTAATCATCTGACTCTCCTTCCCCTTCTTTTATATATGTTTACATTTTATTATATTATATTTTTTATAGATTGTTTAGTTGATTAACTTTATTTCTCAGTTATCTGGATCTCCCCCTCAACCCCGCATAGGACAAACAGTATAGAAGAAGAATGAATGAGTGAATTATCTGTCATAATGTAGCATAAACATGGTATTGATTAAATTATCATGCCTAATGGTTGTTTACTTAAAAATTATTTTAAAAATGTTTTGCATTTTTCTGAAACTGCTTGAACATGAAGTTATTTCAGCAGCTAAAGTAATAGCGTAAATTATGAAGTGCAGATGTAAAATTACAGCTGCTTCTTGTCCACAGAGACGGAGGAGCCCCTCGGGCTTGAGTGAGAGGCGGATGGTGTAAATCTTACCTGCTTTCACGGAGAATTTTCCTTTCAGTGGGATAATGGGCCAAAGCACTGCAGTGAAGCTACTCTGTGATGGGTCTGCGAGAAGATAACGGCTGTTTCAGTCCGGCTTACGACTTCAGTTTGGTGTGAGAATCCATAGCGGAGCTTCAGTGCTTGCTGTCCGGCTTGCCGCAGCTTAAGCAACTATTTAAGAGGGACTTGCAAAAATTGCATCATACCAGTACGCAAACCCAGAACAGGTTTATTAAAAATGTACTTATGAGTACTGAGTGATGTAGAACTAAATTTGATCTTTTTAGGTTTATTTGCATGAATTTAAATTATTTTGCTTTGAACTAAAGAAACTAATGAAGATATAAAAATATTTTGAGGGAATAGCTGGAACTGGATTTCATATGAACACATCAACAGAAGCATATACTGCTGTTCTAAGTAACATAACATATGAACTCATGTAGTTTAATTTGCAGTTCTTATCACACCTCCTTATGGAGGTCGGGTGACTGAGCGGTTAGCTCTCTTCCCTCACACCTTTATGGCTGTGGGTTCCAAACTTTCCCTCTGTAATTTTGAAGTATTCTTCCTGTGTTTACGTGGGCTTTCTCTCTAGGCACTTCTGTTTTCCTTCTGCGTTCCTGAAGTTAGGTGAATTGGTGCCTCTAAATTGCCCCTAGGGTATCCCCTGTGATGGGTTACAATCCGGAGTGTTGCTTTGCTGCTTTGGGCTGGTGCCAAACTCATCACACATAAGTGGCTACCGGGTACACTTTAATGCATGGATTTACAGTACCTGGGTTGAAACTCAGGAGCCTCTGCTGAAAAGGGGCCTCAAATAAGCATGTTTAATAAAAATTTTAAACTATACCATTGTAAGGCAAGGTGAGGCAAGTTTATTTACAGGACGGCTTTCATATGCTGCAGTCATTCAAAGTTGCTTGACCTGTAAGAAAAATACAAAACATCAAGAAAAATCAAATTCAGATTAAAAATATATGAGAATAGACATTCAAAGCATGATTAAAACATGAATTAATCAATAGATTTAAAAGAGAAAAGTATTAGATGTGGAAATAAAAAGTTAGACTATGGGGAGGGGGTTGTCTCTGACAGCTGAAATAATCCAGGGGGCTCTGAATATGTTGAGATGGATGTTGCACAGAAAAAACTTCATTCTTCCGATTTCAGACAGGAATCTATAGGAAGGCGGTTGGGGTGTTTTGTTCACACCCTGGGAATGTGCTATAAGGTGTCATTAATAAGAATGCCATGTTCAAGAGAAGCATCAAGCAAACACTGGCTCTCGAGTATCTATGCCATCTATTACATAAGACCTGCAGATGGTTTGGGTCCGGATTTTCAATGTGATAATATGAGAATGGTCGGGCACGGCTGCATTGCATCTTGGGACCCTGAGTCGGTTTGACTGTCATTGTTCTCATTAATTGGTTCCAAATGTGGACTTTTATTCAGACAGTAACCCCAAACCACACCTTATTTTTGTTGGACAAGAAACATCTGGTTTGAAAGGTTGGTTTGTCTTTCAGTTTCTTACTTGCCCCTGACCTGCTTATATCCACTAATGGTCCTTGGTCAAAATGGCACAGAGCTAAAACACGCAAACCTGTTTTTCTCAATTTAATAATGTTCCTGTACTGCCAATGGGAAATCCAGAGAGGGTATGAGAAACCAAGCAGAGATCCTGAAAAACATGGAACAGAGTATGAGAAACAGATAACGTGCACAGTGCTAAGTACTTTAAGGCAAAGAAAAATCATTGATTTCAAAACAAACAGTTGAAAACATTTTCAAGGCTGGCTGATCTACACAAATTGGCTGTTCTGCTCCAAAGATAAACCATGCACACCTTGAGGATTACGATATACTCATGAGTCTGAGAACAACACATTAAAATCTGCTGCTCCACAAAAACGAAATCCTTGAGAGTGCCTTTCTGTATGCTTTTTATGGCTCTGGCACTTTCTAATACTTAAGGTGTAGATATGGAACAAATAATTAAGCATCTCCACAAACCATTTCTAACTCTGACTCGCTGTATTGTGGATTAAGCTCTACCTCAGTGAAACCGTTTGGCTCCCAGGATCAATTGATTTAAGCAAGTAAAAACCACTTTAAATTTACTACCACTTTAAATGTATAAACATCATCACCCATGTGGTTAGTTTAGGGAGTAATTTTAATTGTTAGACACATTTTTGTAGCATAATTATTCCAAATATTTGTCCAGAAGATATGCTACAGCCTGTTCATTTAAAATTTCATAAACCTTGACACACTAATGTTAATTAATTGATGATTAAATATCTCAGATATTCTGATATCATACATCATCGCCTAATGAAATAAAGGCTAGGAAACTATAATGTTCTTGTACGGTTTCTCTGTCCATCATGATTCACTTGAGTTACTCTTCCATTTTATATTTTATATATATGGATCATTCTGAGAACTTCATTGGGTCACTGATTCTATAGTACTGAACACCGATTACTCAATGTGGGAATGTCCATGCAATATCCACCTTGAAGTAGCAGAGAGATTATGGGTTTTTCTCAGATAAAATTGCTTCCTTTTTATTAAAATGTAGATAAAATTTTATCATAGCTGAATGTTTCAATAGAGCCCCTACAGAAATCCTGGAGTAAGCAAGCACTGCATAAAACACTGCATTAAACACTGGATTTAGAAATATCACTCTTTACGTGGGTTACACCCATGACAGTGGCACAGGAAAGTTTAATTGGACCTTGGCTCCATGAGAGTTGCAGTACCAAAAACAGAATAAATGGCAGTATAGTAGGTGGCCAGTGACTGAGCCTTGATGAACACCCAAGTGAATTTGAAACAGTAGGTCCCTAAGAAACACACACACACACACACACACACACACACACACACAAATCTGGAAGGAAAAAGGTGCCAGTAAATATTACAAGATTCCATGATCCCTCCTTGTAAAACATCATCAAAGGGAGATTACAGGATAATAAATAATGGTCCTTAATGAGCAGGTTTTCAAGAAGGCATACTTAAGGAGACAAAGGCTTCACTTAAGAACAGAGAAATTCCTACTTTGTATATCCTAATGTTTAATGCCAAAATTACGCTGATAAAAATCACATGTAGGACTATAACAAATGGGTAGTGTGTGTGTGTGTGTGTGGGGGGGGGGGGGTTCAGTAGTGAGCAGTGCTGAGGCTATTAATACAAGAAAATAAGTGGTTTTGAGAATGAGGCTGAGACATCTTAGGGGCCCGTTTGCTGGATGGATAGATGTCATTTTTGGGGAAGGATGTAAGGGCTGAAGGATAGTTATGGCTGAGTTGAGCTATGCTGCCTCATAAAGCCCAAACACAATAACTATGCCAATACTGCAACTGAGGAAAAATGTGTTTTGCCTTGCTTTTATTGTGGATTTTGTATTTACTGTCATTTTCACGTTCTGTTATACTACGATATTACGTTACAATTTAAAAGAGACCCCCGAAGATCCAGTTCCAGTCTTAGCAGTGTTTTACTGTACGGCAGTGTGGGTGGAAGCAGATGTGTCTCATTTACATGTACTCCATTTTCTTCTTTTTGAGTTATTGGAACAAGATCGAATCTACAGTAATGTGACGTCTTAATCAATTTATAATTAGTACAATCCTGCCATCTAGTGTTGAAAATTTGAAACTGTAATTCGATCCATTACTGGGCACACACAAGCACAATCAAACACTGTGGGCAATTTAGAGATGGCTGGTAACCTAACTGCAAACTCAACACAGAAACACAGAGGAGGCAGGATACAGATGAGCCACCATGCCACCCCATGTTATGTGTGCAAGATTGAGTCAAAAATGTTTTTTAAAAGATTTTATTTGGCTTTAGCATCTGTGAAATAATAATAATAATAAGAAGAAGAAGAAGAAGAAGATGAAAAAGAAGAGAAATTATAGGATGGCATGGTGGTGCAGTGGTTGGCACTGTTGCCTCACTCCTCTGGGACCAGCGTTTGAGTCTCCACTGGGATTCCATGTGTGGAGTTTGCATGTTCTCCCCATGTCGTTGTGGGGTTTCCTCCAAGGACTCCGGTTTCCCCTCACAGTCCAAAATCATGCTGAGGTTAATTGGAGTTACCAAATTGCCCATTGGTGTACATGTTTGAGTGAGAGTTGGTGCCCCATCCTTGGTTGTGTGACCCTGAATAGGGCAAGCAATTTCTTTAAATGGAATAATAATAATAATAATAAACAATGTGCTTCAAAAGGTTGGGTACCTTCCAACACTACCTCCTAGCTAGGATTAGCATATAAAAATTTATATTAAGCGCTAAAAAGCTATATTATTGATGATAGCAACAATAATATTACAGTAATAATAATATTCATATTTTTAGTGGTGAAGGAATTTCAGTAATATTCATTAAGAGAACTGAAATTCAGGCACTTTGATTAAACTCGGGAACGGAGCACAAATTCACAGACCAATAGAGGGCACGGTGTTAGACAACTGAAGGTGCAAATCTGCCTGGAGCCCTGGAATCCCAAGGAGAAATATTACATTTTTCTTTGCTGAGACACTGAGGCAGCTGCCAATGAATGGGCTTGCTTGAGCTTTGTTTGTGTTGTCTGAACGTGTTCATTACCTACTGTGGTGACTACCCATAAAACTCCTGCTGTCTCATCTCATCACTGATTAACCCTGTCATTTCAGACCTGTTGCAATATAGTTTAAGGTGGTTTTAAAATGTATGTATGTTTTTTTCCTGTTTATCTTAAATTGTACTGAAATTGCAATTGTCTTATACCAATTTACATTTTGGTTTCTAGTGTTAGTTTTTTGTTTGGCCATATTACATTCCCAGTTTTCTTCAGCACGTCATAATATATTTAGATTTTATATATATATATAGTGAGGATTGGTGCCTGTGTGACTGATTATTTTTTTCTTGCTATCATTGAACTATAAGAAAAAGAAGTTGCTCTTTGATTCAGTACAATTGTATTAAATGTCTTCCTATCATTGGCAGTTTTTTCCAGAATAAAATACATATACATAAATCCCTGATCTGCGGTTAAATCCCTGCATCATGTGATTAGATTTGCTAGACACATTTATCCAAGGTGATGTAGACTTGCGAAAACAGGGTCCCTGGAGGAGATGGATTTGTCTTGGGTCTGTTCATCAAGAAGTTGAGGCCATGCAACATTTCATTACAGTAGTTTGCCCTGTGGTTTAGATATAATAATTGGAACATAATTGATAAAATCCAGATTTTTTTTATTTCACAAATTAATCAAATAGCATTCTTCAATAATATGGTTTATATTGGTGTAAACCTATACAACAAAAATGAATACTAAGCCATCAGATTTAGATGCCTGTGATGTAATATTCTTTCACTTTGCTCACTGATAGGGATAGATGAACAGCTATAGGGATATGTGATAGTCCACTGGTGATCCGCTACTCAACAGTAGGGGGCGATAAGCACTACGTAAGGCAAAAGTAACTTTGGTTTCCTTACAGCTGGCAACAAGAAGTGCCAACAGAACGTGGCTAGCGGCCATTAATTGCCCCAGACAGGGAGTGAAACTGCCTTCCCCTTAGCTGGAGAGGAGACAAAAGGGTTAGCAAATTGCTTATGATCTCCCTGATGGCAACAGTAGATGAGCCTGGGGATGACAACAGCCCGTGTGTGTGTGTATTTGTGGTGGTGGGGGGGGGGTGTTCTTGCTTCCTGTTGGCACCATGTCTACCTGCTTGGGGAAAGAGGTGCTTCCCCTTAAGTGCAGAGCAAATTTCCAAAACTCACTCAGTCCATTTGTTGTTGCTTTTGTTGTTGCTACCTGAAGTCAGGCTTTTTCATCATATGTTACAGTATCAGGAACCAAAACTCACTCAGTCCTCAGGTAATCCAACAAAGAGCTTTCGTTAAGTTTCCAGAAGTCTTCAGAAATTTTCTCAACAACATTTCCTTGGATGGACTTAGTTTGGAAATTTGCTTTTCAGTTGGTGACCCCAGTCCCTTAGTTACCACAATCTATATATTCTCCAAATAGATCTAGCCCCATGTGAAGCATTTGCCCGCACATCCTGTGCCTCATTGCCACAAAAGCTGGACCTAGAGAATGACCACAAAACTGAATCAGAACATCTGTGACTCAGCCTGAAAACAAGAATTTTCGGGTTGCCATTTGGAAATTGCTGCTATCCTAGGCCAGTGTCAGCTGTGATATATACTGAGGGATCTGTAATGGCATGGGCATTTCTCATGGGAGACACTACGGATGATGATTGTTCTGAATATGAGGCAATTTTCAGGACCAGGAGCACCTCAAGGAGTGGTATTCCAAAATGATGTTCTCATGTCGTATACGAACCGCAGAATAAATTTAAGAGTGGTTTCATGAATATCAGAATGAAGTCAAATGACTTCCATGGTCTCCCCAGTGAGCAGATCTAAATAAACTTTATTGTAGCTTCTCTTGTCTTCATGTGGAGCTTGTTCTTCTTGAAGAATGGGGCAATATCCCACTATCCACAGGTTTCATACAGGACCGAAGGTGTTCTGAGGGCAGTGGGTGGTCCTAATCTTTATTGGATAGTTAAAAAAAGACAGATACCACAAAGCATTTTTTTCCAATTACTTGAGGAAAATTCTTTAGATAAAACTTAAGGCAGTCACCTGTCCAACTGCAAGCACATCATAAAGTAGAACTGACGTCACAATATCATGTAGAAAACACCATCAACACACACAACTCTAGCCACTACAGTCAAACGTAAAGAGATGGCAGCATGCATCCTGTTGTCTTATTTTTGTACAGACCTTACATACATCGTACAGTCGCTGCTTTGTACAGTATCATCGTCCCTGTTCCACCACAAATGATTCAGCTCAAGAGCTGTGTGGTAATTAGCACAAGGAGTTCAATCAGGTGTGTTAAATGAGTGGAAACCCAAAAATGTGCAGGGCTCCAGCCCTACAGGGCTGGAGTTTGACACCTCTGTTGTAAAGCATGCAGCTGTGAATGAATAGGTTTTTTCTTTTTATAGCAATAGACAAAGGATGACTACCGCCCTTCAGTGATTTAAGCTTGCATTAACGTTGCTGATGAACATTTACTTAAACAATGTCAAGGCGTCTACTTTAATTTCCTGAGCCACATAATTACACCTAGGGCTGGGTGATGTGGCAAAACACACACTCCTCACTTGCCGACCGAGTTCCATTCCTAGGACTGGGTCCTTAAGCGAATTGGTCGTCAAGCAAGGAGCTGCCCCTTACTGATATTTTAAACATACCATGTTTAGATATTGCTTTTATGTCACCTTTGCACCTTTTACAACATTTTAGTATGTTTTTTAAGCTTCGTAGTTTTCTTTTTTTCTTCATAAATTTCACGATAGCATCACAAAAGTTCATCCATTTGCCTTTCTTGAACTGTTCAACATTCAGGTCTTAAATCCAGGTAAACAGGTAGGTTGTTGAATGAGGAATATCTATATTTTATCACGGTATTTTTTTTCATATCAGTCAATATAATAATATTCGCAATATAATTCGAATCACTGTTTCTTTACTTAAAGACTCCATTCTGGCTTAAAATTCCCTTTGAATCTAATCAAGGGGAATCCTAAGTATGAGAAAGACCACAAATTTAATGGACAGCAAAATGAAGCCAAATTTTAATACATAACCCATACAAGAAACTCCTTTTCCTGACTGCCTCGCTGCTCCTTGCCGGGAACGGATTTGACATTGCTGATGGAGTTGCCACTCGGGATCGTCAACCTGTCCATGCAAGGACATATGTACGTAGGGTACATTTATAAATACTGCAATGTTTGGCAGAGTGGGGGGTTCCCGCCAGCGACAAGAAACGGATCAGGCTTCGGTTGAACAGAATCGCTCTTTATTTACAGCGCTTAGGAGGATCGAATACAGGCATACAACACCCACCCCTCACGACACACACTGCCCATCATTCCGGCCGCCCCCACCACCCCAACACATGGTGGCCACACACGTACCACTATTTACAAGAATCAACATTACACATGACAGTACAATAACATGACTGATAAACGAAACTATATCATTTACAGGGTTGATGCCGAGTCAACATGCCTGACGGGTACCTCCAGTATGGCAATACTATGTTGGTGGTGAGCAAAGAAAAAAAAAAAGATTTGATTTTTCATTCATTGACAACGTCCCTCAGAATTCGCTGTAGTGTTGACCTCTGGTTGCCTCACGTCCCGTACTGAAATGTAAAATTATTGAACCAATACGGGATGTGATTTGTCCCATATTTCTTCGCACTGAAAGTGGAAACCCTAATTGCTGGAGTCTGTGAGGCTATTGGATGGTAGTACTTAGAGTTGGGAATAAGTTTGCAGCATTTCCAGTTCCCGTTGGCGCACGACAGAATTTACAGTGCACATCACCAGTCTGTTGCGTGTCAGACTTTAAATTGTCAAAGTTCTGGCCCACTAATGACGTCTTTTTACCTTGTTCATATCCTTTTTAAAGAGATGATGTGATTGCTGAGCTGTCACATTCTTCCGCGTCCCTGACACCAATCAAGTTAACACCAAGAAAGCGTTCAGCTCTTTCATTATATTACCAAAGCAGTAGCATGTGCCGTGCTCTGCTAACGCAGTCAACCTTTCTGTATGTTAATTGGTTATCCGTTCTTAAAGGACTACCATGTGATTGGTTGGAATTGCATTCTGCCCCACATTACATTGCATTGAGACACATAACACAATGTTTAAAGTTTACCTCTTTTACATGCAGTGTACCTTGACTAAACGACCCTGTAAAATTAAAATTAAAGCAATAGTAAAATGAATAAATAGCATTTCTTCCCTCCAGTAGCCAGTGTCTCTCTGGATTTTAACACAGATATACATAAAAATTAAATTTTTCATGGGCAGAAATGCCTTCTTGCTCATGGAGTTTGAGACCCTCCCCGCAGAAAGGGACTGTCACCTCACTGCCTTTGTTCCCTCTCCTGATTTAGTGGCACTGGTGAATCGCTGGGTGGATCTCCTCCCTGATTTCACTGCTGCATTACGCACGCGACCAAAATAGACCCCCCACCCCCTCACTGCTGTATCCTGGAGCTCCTCACACCCAGCTGAATCTGCCCCTTCTCTCCCACACACCTGCACACATACTGTACACATGACACATGCAGGCGTACATACAATGGCAGGTATACACACCATACACGTATACCCACAAAGGCAGGTACACACAGCAGACACATATACCCACAGAGGCAGGTACACACAGCAGACACGTATACCCACAGAGGCAGGTATACACAGCAGACACGTATACCCACAGAGGCAGGTATACACAGCAGACACGTATACCCACAGAGGCAGGTATACATAGCAGACACGTATACCCACAGAGGCAGGTACACACAGCACACACGTATACACACAAGGGTAGGTATACACAGCACACACATATACCCACAAAGGCAGGTATACACAGCATACACGTATATACACAAACACCCCTATATGCATGCCAAAGAAACACCCCATCTATTTTAAATTTTTCAAAAACACAAAATACTGAAAAGATATAAAGAATTTAAAATCAGAAATAAAGCAAACTGATAAACAGATAAACTAATTCAGTTTAACATTGTTTTTACCAGTTCAGCAGCACACCCCGTTCACTGGTTTAGTTGCAAACCTGCTAAGTCAGATTCTTTTATCCTGCAGGGTGTGATACAGGGAGGAAGGAATGGATTTGTTTTGAATTTTTATTTTGGATTATATCACTATTCACACAAATGACAGTTTAAAAAGTATAATAACATAGCACCTTTTGCCTGATGATTCACAATAACAGATGACACTGGGAAATGACCTACAGTCTTCTGTTTAGTCAGCGGTGAGTACTTACAGCCCCTGCTTGGTTATGAGATATGATTTACACAAGAAAAGGGGTTCAGCGCATGCGGAACAGGCCCCACGTAGGCCTCAGCTGGCGGATGAGATTTCTTGAGGTCAGTCTGAAGCAGCTCGCAGTCCAATTCTCTGGTTACAGCCCAGTTCTGAGTTCTGTTACAGGCTCAGACACTGCCGAGATGGGCCCAGATGCCCTTACTGTGCTGCGCCGCTTCAGTCTGGATCCGGCCCGCTGGGTTCGGAGGACACAGTGGCGTAACTGAGGGGGATGTGCAGCCCCACCACAGGCCCAACGGTGCTCAGCCAAGACACAATGTAGTTCAGGCTTCTGCAAAAAGGTAGGCCAACAAGACATGCACAACTAAATAATCTGTTCAAAAGAAGCATATCAGCTGCCCAAAAGCTTGTCACCATGGTTACATCAACTATCTTTGTACAAGAGTACATGGCCTTCACTATAGTCAGACTTCAGTTAAAATTACGCATGAACACCAAATTTGCACCACATTTTGCATGTGCTACAGTATCCTATACACATATTCATGACTTTAAGGATTAACTTTACAGTGAACCTGCATTACATCTATTTATTATGATGACCCATTAGTTTAATTGGGGCTGAGGAACGATATGTATTTCTGTAGACTAGGAACAGGAATCCTAGAGAGAATCTCTTTAAAGAGACAACTTTCAAACATTGTTTAATAAGAATGGGTAAAATGTATTGTATTTCCCAGACAAGGAAAACGTGGTTTTGGGGCTAATCTGCTGCCGCAAGCACTTTCTCTTTAGCGCAATAACACAAAAAGTATTTGATGTATCTTTGTCAAACTTTGCAGACATATTCAATTAGATCTTTTCAGTGGCACATTGTTTGATCTTTTCAGTGGCACAGTTAGCACTGTTGCCTCACACCTCTGGGACCAGGGTTCGAGTCATTACCATGGCTCCAAGTGTGTGGAGTTTGCATGTTCTTCCTATGTCATCATGGGGTTTCCTCCAGGTCCTCCAAAAACATGCTGAGTTTAACTAAACTTACTAAATTTCTTGCATGTGTGTGTTATTGGTGTGTGAGTGGGTGGGTTGTTCCCTGCCTTGCACCCATAGCCTTTAGGACAGGCTTCAGACCTCCTTCGACCCTGAATAGGACAAGTGGTTACAGAAAATGGAGGGATATTTGAAGGATCTTAATACCGCTTCACAAAAATATTGTATGAATGAAAATCTACAGAGGGTGGAAACTAAGGCTGCAGAAGCCATCTTGTTAATTTGGAAGTATGGATATTTTTTAAAAGTTCCCAGGATCATTATATAGGTCAGTGGTTCTCAAATTATTGGTGCAAGACGATTTGCTGAATATTCTAAAATAAAGTTTTTTTTGTCATCAACCTCCCTGCTCAGCAAATATTACTGGTAGCAGTCCAGTAACTGGTGGGAGAAATTTATCATGGAGGAATTAATTGTCTCACTTAGCCACGGTCCTAGTCAGTGGTGGCACATGAAAGAACATGCACAGATCCAGTGAACCTGATTACACTGCGACAAGTCACACGATGTTGAGCTCTCAATAAAGATTTTTGAAGAGTAGGGTAGGTTTTGGTAGTATTATGGTAATATATCTGGTATATTTCATTATTGTCATTCAGCAAAATGTATTGTGTGTGGGAATATCCCCCACCCATCCACACACACACGCACGCACGCACTGAGGTTGAGGGGTGTGGGAGGAGTAGGGATTAGATTGGGGGGAGGAGTTTTTAAACTGCATAAAGTCCATAAACATCTCAGTAGGTGACTGTGCTTATGCACGTGTCTGCACTATGTCTGTAGTCCTGAATACTTATGCAATGATTATACGAAGGACTCACAATATTTCAATAAAAACAGGGTTGCAGAGGGCTTGGAGTCTATCCGAGGCAGCACAGTGCACAAGGCTGGGGTATACCCTGGACAGGATGCCAGTCCGTCAAGATGCACGTGCGCATACACACTCACAAGCCTATACTACGGGCAATTTAAAGATCCAAATTTGCCAAACTGAAAGGACTGCTAGAGGAAATCAGAGAACCTAGGAGAAAACTGCGTAACTCAAGGGGAACGTGCAAACTCCACACACAGACTGGAGACGGGACTCGAACCTCCAACCGTGAACATATGGCAACTGAGCCACCATGCCACCCTTCATAAAGATGCATGGACGCATGCATGGATCAGTGGATGCATGAATGGATGGATGGTTGGAATGATGGTTGGTTGGATGGATGGATGGATGGATGGATGGGCGCATGCATGGCCATGCAAGAAACGTACCTGTTTTGGTTGCGAGCAGCTTCAAGCACAGGGCTCATAAACTCCTGTGTTCGGCAGGGGTGGAGAACAAAGAAGGGCTGCCCAAGAAGGGGATGTTCCTTTACAGAGAGGAATAAAGGGAGAGAAGGGAATAAAGGCAAAGAAGGGAATAAAGGGAAAGAAGGGAATAAAGGGACAGAAGGGAATAAAGGGAAAGAAGGCAGAGGGAGAATGATGTAAGCAGGGATCCCTTTGATCTATTCATAGTCATCTACACATGTGCGGGAATCTTGGTGACTTAGGAAACAGTCTTACCCAGCAATTTAGAAAGTAACCTGAAAACTTTTTTCAAATCTGTTTCCTTAACAGTTATAGCAGACATTTCTCATTAGGTTATAGCTTTATCACAGCTTTGCATTCTTGGATTTGAGTCCAGCTTCTGGTACAACTCAGATCGCAGCTTAAACACTTTAGGTCAGGGGTCTCCAACTCCGGTCCTGGGGAGCTACTATCCAGCAGGTTTTCTGTCCCACTTGGCTTCTGATGAGCCACACCTGTTCCTGGTGTTTACCTGAGAACAGGCGTGGCTCATCAGAAGCCGGGTATGATAGAAAACCTGCTGGACGGCAGCTCTCCAGGACCGGAGTGGGAGAGCCCTGATTTAGGTGATTTCATCAGTCTCTACTCAGACAAAATATCACCTCACTTCTTCATGTTCAATGTTCAACAATAAACAGAAACTAAAGATTCAATAAAGCCAAACATAACTGCAATCAATAATATGTCAGGGTATAGATTCTACACTAACTGTTAGCTGTTTTTGAGCTTGACCTTTATAAAAACCATATTAAGTTCACAGCATATTAAAAACTCCTGACACAGCAGCAGCTGAGTACAACTGAGTACCAAGGCCTAAGCAAATTGGTTGTCACATCCAGCACACCGCTTCAGACGTATGGTTTTGGGTTTCAACAATCTGAAGTTTAAAATCTCTGTCATGATGATCGTCCTGACAGCTAGTGTATGAGAACATAACTTGAGTTGTGGAGGCTTTGCTCTTGGAAAATTTTCATTGGAAAATGTGGCAAGACTCCAATGTAAAGTTGAGAGCACAGTTAAAAAAACAGAGCCAGGCTTATCCCAGCTGAAATCATGCCGGGATAGAAGAGAGACACAAAACACATACCCATACACGCTCCGGAGTGCCTCATATAGTAAAGGCTTGTTCCCTTAAATCCAGCACTGCAATTCCAGTACGAAACTAACATCTTAATTCAGCTCCATTAAATAAGCTACAGTCAAAACCAACTCAGACTAAGTCCAAGAATACTTCTAAGATGTTGACACAAGACTAATCACTTAAAACAATATACACAATATGAACAAAAGTATTGGGACACACCTCTTAATCATTGAATTCAGGTGTTTCATTCAGATCCATAGCCAAAGGTCTATGAAATCATGCACCTCACCATGCAGTCAAGTTCACAAACATTTGTGAAAAAATGGGTTGTTCTGAAGAGCTCAGGTAATTCAAGCATGGTAGGTGGTAGGGTGCCACCTTTGCAATAAGTCAGTTCATGAATTTTTTTCCATGCTAGATATTTCACAATCAACTGTAAGTGGTATTACTGCAAAGTGGAAGCATTTAGGAGCAACAGAAACTCAGCCACGACCACATAAAGTGCCAGAGTGGGTCACTGAGCCCTGAGTGCATAACAGTTGCCAACGCTCTGTTGATTCAGTAACTGCAGGGTCCCAAACTTCCTCTGGCATTAACCTCGGCACAAAAACTGTGCGCTGGGAGCTTCATGGAATGGGCTTCATGGAATGGGCTTCATGGAATGGGCTTCCATGGCCGAGCAGCTGCATGCAAGCTTCATATCACCAAGCCCAATGCCAAGTTTCAGATGGAGTGGTGTAAAGCACGCTGCCGCTGTCTGGCAGTCTGATGGACGAGTCTGGGTTTGGTGGATGCCAGGTGAACACTGCCTGTCTGACTGCATTGTGCCAACTGTAAAGTTTGGTGGAGGAGAGATAATGGTATGGGGTTGTTTTTCAGGGGTTGGGCTAGACCCTTTAGTTCCAGTAAGGAGAACTGTTAATGCTTCAGGATACTAAGACATTTTGGACAGTTCTATGCTTCCAACTTTGTAGGAACAGTTTGGGGAAGGCCCTTTTCTATTTCAGCATGGCAGTGCCCCTAGTGCATCAAACCAGGCCCATAAAGACATGGTTGGATAAGTTTGGCGTGGAAGAACTTGACTGGCCCAAACAGAGCCTTGACCTCAACCCATCAAACACCTTTGGGATGAACTAGAATGGAGATTGTGAGCCAGGCCTTCATATTCAACATCAGTGCCTGACCTCACAAATGCTCTTTTGGATGGATGGGCAAAAATTCTCACAGATAAACTCCAAAATCTTGTGGAAATCCTCCCCAGAATAGTGGCAGCTGTTGCAAAGGGTGGACCAACTCCATACTTATGTCTAAGGATTTAGAATGGGATGTCATAAAAGTTCTTGTAGGTGTGATGGCCAGGTGTCCCAATACTTTTGTCCAAGTGTTTAATGAACAAAACTGTGAAATTGAGATATTTTGAGGGAAAAATGTGGAAAAGAATTTTTGGCCATAATAATGATTGCAGATTACTGTTGGTGATTAGCTATGTTGTAGAACTTTTCACGGAACAGTTAGAAAACTCCAGAGATTCATTGTGATCCCTGAGCATCAAAATCCAGACCCACAACAAACCACAGGTTGTCAATTGTGTGGTCCATAAAGATCACGATGGTCTTGGCCAAAATGTAGCATCGTGAATCCGTAATGATGAACACACAAATATTATATCAAGAAGAGACACTTAATCAGATGTAAGAAAACTGGGAACGACGCTGTTGGAGCAACAGCAACTTCTTTCTCAGACAGTCCCGTTGGCTAATCCCACATCTATTCCTTACTCCACCCCCACTTTACCAGGTCTGTTTGTCGATAAATAGTCCCCTCCAGAATTAGTGCCACCTGTGGGATGAGCTGAAGAGGAGATTCGCCCCAACTGAGGACCTCAGAATCAGAAGGAAGACAAGGGATTCTATACGGAAGGGTGGCCTCAGATTCCTGGCCATTTGTTCTCCAAGCTCATTAGGCATAACACTAAGCATGATACAAGAATACTCAGACCGTTCTCTCAGTAAAGGGGGGGCTGCACAAAGTATTAATTCAATGGCTGTCAATAACTGTGGTGCACATATTTGAGAAAAGTATTTGTTTTACGATAATTTTTTTCCTTTCAATTATTTTACTTGTTAACAGTTGGATGTTTATATATTTTGAATGAGAGATCAAGAGAATAAAGACTTTTCTCACAGCCCATTTCACATTTATTTACCAAGGATGCCAGTAATTTTGGAATGCATTGTATGTCACAGCGAGCAACATTATTAGCTCATGGCCACAGATACTAGGGCGTTCAGCTTCATAGGATTCGTTTGCCTAAAAATATGCTATTGGGTAGCTATTCCCATAAGCAGACCCAGGAAAGGATGCCAGTTACTCACATGGGGCATGAGCACCTGCACACTCACTTAGTCACACACTACCAGGAACTTAAACGCATTAAGTCACCTGATTTCTGCCCAGAATGGGGGAGGCATTCAAACACCCAGCCCTGGAACGCCAGGCCACGCCCCCTGGTGTCACGCCCCCTACATCATAACTATTCAAAATCTTTATGGCTTTAAAAAGGGAAAAAAAATGTGTGTGTAAATAGACCACAGTAAATGAAATATTTCAATATGGTTCAAACCCTTTGAAATATTCAATGGTGACGGCCCTTTAACAGTCCTGTAAGAATAATCCTATACATGTGCCATGACTTTTGTTAACTTCTTAAATTTTGGAAGCCTTCGGAATTGCTTTCACCCCGCTATTAAAAAGCCTCGATTCTCCTCCGCAGTGTCGCGATTGCTGTTTTCGCCCTGAGTCGCCCTCCGTGGCTCTCCATTAATAATCACGGTGGATGTACCGTCGTGATGAGGGCAGCCATTGAAATGCTAATGCGGCAGCGGCGTACTGGCAGTGAACACCCACAGCACCGCAGAAATCAGCACGTGGGGGCCATCTGGCCCCCAACCCACTGTCCCCAGCGGCACCGCAGCTGCAGGTATGAACGGGCGGCTCTTATACTTTGCACTTGCAACAAAACGCTTCCAAGGTCAGTAAACGATTTACCTGCCATTTTCTGCTGAGCCCGTTTCCTGAATAACTACACAGCTTGCTTTGGTCTATTCAGTAAAGTCATTTTATTCTTATTTCAGAATAAACACAAATTGGCAATTCTTTTTTTTTTTTTTTTGCAGAAATTGATATAATTTAAATTGTCCTTTTTTTAGAATCATGTTTTAGCATTTAAGATTTAAAGGTCATTAGAAGAACTACTATAGTTCAGACTGCCTGTATTGCTGCTGTTATAATTCAGGAACACAGCAACATGAAACCCCAAAATACATATTACAACTGATTCCACCCAAGTCAGATACCTTGCATACAGAAACAAAATGCTAAACGTATGAACAACCTGAGTATGTGTAATGTGATCTAAAAAACTCAATCATCTAATCAATTATCCTGTTTTGGTTTGCAGGGGGGCATTGACCCAATCCCTGCGCATGAGGCTGGGGTGGGGGCTGAACAATACTGGAAAAAATTCAATTTGCGATATGAAATGTTTGCAATAATCCAAGCATATATTCCCCACCACTCATCCAAGACAGTCATGGGGGCAGCAGTCTTACTGCCAACAAGGAAAACCAAGCTTTTGCTCAACTTATACAGGGACCTAATGGCCCATAGCAGCAGACCCTGCACCCCAAACTTCCAAAGCACCCCCACAGCACCCCCTGAGGGACACAACTGTATGCTTTCCAAGTCCATAAAACACATATAGATTGAATGGGCAAACTTCCACGAACCCTCCAGTATCCTTGTGAGGGTAAAGAGCTGGTTCAGTGTTCCACGACCAGAACAAATTCTATATTGCTCCTCCTGAATCCAGGGTTTGGATGAACCCTCCTCTCTAGTGTAGGCCTTCCCTGGGAGGAACACATCCTTCAGTCCCCTTTCTTAAAGACTGAGACCACCACCCCAGTCTGCCAATCCAAAAGCACTGTTCCCAACCTCCACGTAATGTTTAGAGGCGTGTCAAACAAGACAGCCCAACAACATCAAGAGCTTTAGGAACTATCAAATATCATCTTCCCCTGGAGCCTTACCCCTGAAGAGTTTTTGACTACCTCAGTGACCTCAGTCCTAGTGATGGGTAAGTCTTCTGACTCTAGTTCCTCCAAAAAAGGTGCGTCAGCGTGATTCAGGAGGTCCTCAAAGTGCTTCTTCCACCACCCAATCCGAGTTGAGGTCAACAGTACCCAATCCCTACTATAAACAGCATGACAACAGCAATCCTCTGCTTCCTCCTCATGAGTCTCCTGATGGTTTGCTGGGACCTCTTCAAGACCGACTGGAAATCGATTTCTATGGCCTCACTGCTCATACACAGAATATTTTGCGTCCATTACTGCTAAAGCTGCACTCTGTTTGGCCTGCCAGGACCCAGCAGCTGCCTCTGAAGACCTTCTTCAGCCTGATGACTCTCCTTACCATTGATGTTCACCACCAGGTTTGAGGGTTGCTGCCATGATAGCTACCAATATCCCTACAGCTATAGAAATAGAACATTATAAGTGGATCCTACAGAAATGGAAGCATGGAACATGGCCCACTTGAGCTCAATGTCTCTAGCCTACCTCAGAATATAGAAGTTCTGCTGGAGGTACAAGCTGAAGATCTCCCAGACAGGGACATCTGCCAAACACTCCCAGAACACCCATAATATATGTTTGGGTCTACCAGGTCAGCCTGATATTTTCCCCCACTATATGATCCAACTCGCCACCAGGTGGTGATCAGTCAACAGCTCAGCTCTCCTCCTCAAAACACTCAAATCGTGTCTAACACAGAAGCCCAGTAACATAGCACCACTCCGGGTCCAGACTGTGCAGGCCATTCTTCTCAATCACACCCTTCCAGGTCTCACTGTCATTACCCATATGAGTGATAAAATTCCCCAGTAGAACACCTTCCAGCAGCCCATCCGAAGTCTCCAAGAATGCTGGATAATCTCAACCGATGTTCAGTGCATAAGCACAGACAACAGTCAGAGCCTGTCCCCTGACTCGAAGTCAAAGTGACTGCAACCCTCTCGTTCTCCAGGGTGAGCGCCAACATACAAGTACCAAATCCACACTTTCACAACATCTCTCACCCAGGGAAATTCCAGAGTGGAATGCAGTCCAGCTCCTTTCCAGGAGTTTTCGTTTCAGAGCCCAAGCCATGTGTTGAGGCAAGTCCAAGTATATCTAGACGGCATCTCTCTACCTCCCGCACCAGCTCAGGCTCCTTTCCCACCTGGGAAACGTTCCATGTCCCTAAAGCCAATTTTGGTAGCTGGGTGTCAGTCTTCCAAGACCCCCGCCTAAGGGTGCCGCCAGATCCACAATGCATTGGGCCTTCATGACTCCTCCTGCATGTCGTGGGCCCAAAGGAAAATGATACCACGAGTACTTTTGGTTTGTGGGTCGAGGCCCAAGCACCACTTGCCATCGAGTTCCACTCCTGGCCTGGCTCCGTGGCAGGGCTCTGGTGTCTGTTCTGGATGAGGCTTCTGGTTCCTTGTTATTTTTGCAAAAAAGAGTGTTATTTTTTGTAAAAAAAAAAAATAAAAAAAATACTGAGATATTTATAAATTGAAAAAGGAATTGATAACTTACCAAAACAAACTATAGCAAATATAACATCTGCCAAGAGAGTCTGTAAAATAAGTTGGTGGTTTTGCCACAAAAGTATTGTCAATTAATCACTTTTGCTCATTATCGTCTCTATCGAATCCAAAGGCAATGTCCAGTTTGCTTTTCTCCACTTCAGCCAATTTTGCAAAATTTCTCACAAACATAAAAACGGCGAGGACAAACGTTATTATGTGCGCATACCGAGCTCACGCAAAAACAGCGGAGGTACGCTGTGCCACCCAATAAAAAGTGCAGCAAATTAGTACAAGATAAAGATGATCTCCAGTCAAGAAAAACCAAAGTAGGACTTAAGAAAGCCGTTCCTGATCTCTTTTGCAATGATTTGGCTTTAATTAAGCCAGTGTGTTTTTTTTTTCCTTATGGATATTTCCGGATATCATGCCACTGTTACTTAATCAAGCGCCACATCATCCATTTTACCAAAAATTCCACCTTGATTTCCTTGATGTTGTTTTTGTTTCTTCTGTTGTTCATCTCAAGTAATGTTTCGCAAAAAAAAAAAACAGTGGTTAAATTCTGCTGACGCTGGAGAACCGTTGTGCTGGGATTCGCTGCCCTTTTAATTGCCACTCAGGTTTATTAGCACATTCTGAATCCCTAACTGTCCGAATAAACCACCA
>JAODLC010000001.1:27140745-27158221 GCA_026781145.1 Hippopotamyrus pictus
TTCCATGACAATTGTGTGCCATAATCAAAGCTAAAGGCGGTCCAACGAAAAATTCAAATGGCGACTTTTTTTTTGGCTGGGCAGTGTATATTGTTCTATTGTCAGCAGAAACTATTGTCATTTTGTCAAACACGACTTAATATCTAGAGTAGTCTTATCCATCCCAAAAAATCCACAGTGTTGTAATCTGTGCCAGTCTTCCTCAAAAGCTCACTAACAACTCTTTAAATAGTGCATGGCACATCATAGTCTTTATACACTCACTGGCCACTTTATTAGGTACACCTTTCTACTACCAGGATGCACCCCATTTTGCCTTCAGAACTGCCTTAATTCTTTATGGAATACATTCATAAAGGTGTTTGAAACATTTCTTAGATTCTTTATTTCATGATGACATGATAGCATCACACAGTTGCTGCATGACCTGAATTTCCCGTTCCACCACATCCCATAGGTGCTCTATTAGATTGTGATCTGGTGACTGTGGGGGCCATAGTCATGTTGAAGAAACCAGCCTGAGATGATATGAGCTTTATGGCATTGTGTGTTATCCTGCTGGAAGTAGCCATTAGAAGCTGGGTGCACTGTGGTCATAAAGGGATGGACTGGGTCAGCAGCAACACTCTGGTAGGCTGTGGCATTTAAACGATGCTCATTTGGTACTAAGGGGCCCGAAGTGTGCCAAGAAAACACCCCCATGCCATTACATCACCACCATCAGCCTGAACTGTTGATACAAGCAGGATGGATCCATGCTTTCATGTTGTTTGTGCCAAATTCTGACCCAACCATCTGAATGTCACAGCAGAAATCGAGACCCCATTCTTGTCTGACCTCTGCCATCAACAGGCCATTTTCACCCAGAGAACCGCTGCTCGCTGAATGTTTTTTTCTTTTTCGGCCCATTCTCTGTAAACCCAAGGTATGATTGTGCGTGAAAATCTCAGTAGATCAGCAGTTTCGGAAACACTCATACCAGCACCGAGGTGGGGGAAGGTGGGGGTTAAAGCCTGTTTCAGTATGTGGGTATGTGCCTGAATTCAATCAGACACATTTACTCCATTTCCTGAAACTTCTGCTGTAAAAAGTCCATTAACAAAAGAAATTCCTGTGGATTTCCTTCCCCAGGTCCACCTGTATCTCTCTGCCTAAGTACTTGAAAATAACACACCACTGGCACCAGAATCTGTGTCTAAGAATAGGTGCAAACTGCTGATAAGATCCCAGCGGGGTGTCCACCCGTAATGACAAGTACAGTAAATGTGTTTCGGGTCAGACATATACATAAAATAAGCATTTTGCCTCCCCTGTTTAGAAATGAATAAAATAAGTAGGATTGTCGATTTTTTCAGATATTTTTTTGGAGCACAATACAGCAGATTATACTTTTAATTGAAATAAAAAAACATTATGCATATTAAAACAGATCTTCACTGTCTGGTCTTTGTATCTGCTGTGTGTCTTAAGTATTTTTTTGACACTATTACAATGGTGAAGAAGCCCTTGATTCACGTTAAAGGACACTTCCAAGACTGAAACGTAAACCACTCTTGCGAACCTAACTGAAGGAAATCCAAATAAGCAGGTTGTGGAGCTCAACTCAACCTGCTAACCCATTCAGCCAACTCTGCTAAAGGCCTATCGAGGTGATGAGTCCTGTCTGATTCAGTTGGGTTTGGTTTCACTGCACAAGATCATGATGCTACTGTAGAAAACACTTAACCCGGTGGTGTATCTCTAACCTTTGCTGGCTTACAGTTCATGTTGATGTGCAACTCAACGTGATAAGATGGAGGACAGTGCTAAATGTGCCCATCATGAACAGTAAGGTGTAAAGTCTAGGAGTTGGTGTAGAAATACATCGGACCCTTCTCCAGCATGACATTCCCCATCGCAGTTTTGCTAATTTGCAAAGTCAGCAAAGGAAATTAAATGCGAATGTTTTGGGAGTTCTGTGAAAGCCACAGACGACACACAAAAAAATTAGTAACTAATTAATGTTTAAAATATATGGACAATGCTGCTCTGGATCGGACCCCAGGTGTGTCTGCGACAGCCTCTCACATCATATCTTGCAGTAATCTCACAGTGATCTTTGTATCTTGTGTTTCTCATATCTTTTTGTGCCATTTTAGTACCCTAAACTGTACTAAAATCCAAAACGCGTCACTCATCAAGAGGCCAAACAAAATTTAAAGTGTTTTTTCCAGATTATGGAGGGCCTGTGATTAGGGAAGTGCTCTTGCAGTTGAAAGACTGCTGGTTCGAATCCCCGACAAGCAAGGCACCACTGAGGTACCCTAAGCAAGGTACCGCCCCCAAGCACTGCTCCCCGGGCGCTGAATTAGCTGCCCCCTGCTATGTCACATATGGGTTAAATGCAGAGGACACATTTCGTTGTTGTGCACTGTGCGTTGTGGTGTGTCAACAATGACCACTGATCACGTAATTCTAATGTACATGGGTCCATTGGACACTTTTTTATATTATCTGATGACTGAAGCATAGATTTACAGGACAAGAGTAGGCCTGTACACTTCATGGGGAAGTTGACCGGGTTGTATAGGCAGGTTTGTGAAGTCTGATGTTTCAGGTTTACGTTAATCGTATCACTTATTGTGTACGGCACTGACGGACGCACATGATCGTCGGCGTCAGATTGGTTTCACGTGTCAAGTGCTTTAATATGTGCCTGAATTTGTCGCATATCTGTTATTGTGAAATGTCGTAGGCCCGTTTAAAAATTTCAGGAAAAAAAATCCACGTAAGTCATAAGTCATGTTCATATTGACACGCGGTGATAATAAAATCAAAGGCTATTATTGTAGTTCTGGAGTATTTCCAGTAAAGGGGTGATATGACCTTTCGACTTGTACTGTAACGTGACTGTGACATCCGCTTCTGTTCTTGAGTTTCCACATCCTGCTACAGGGCTACTGGCTGTTATCAATCTGAGCATCTCACGCAGTTCAGCAGCCCAGACAGCCGTACAATTAGAAACCCCCTCCCACAACGAGGCGACTCAAACAGAGAACGGCGGAGGAAGTGAGAGTTTGGTGCCTGTATTGCATCTGCCTGCGTGTGGCATGTATGCACGCGCCTGTGAGCGAGCACCATGCAGCTTTGACAGCCCTGGAGGTGAGAGTTGCCTACTTCCTCCTAAAAAGCGTCAAGGGAGGAGGCGAGGGACGGAGTCAGCTCGCGCCACATGCGGAGCGGAGAAGAAGGGGGACAAGCACGTACACCGGCATCGGCGTCCCACTGTGTGGATACCTCCGGGACCATGAAGCTGAGCAGCACCGTGAAGCCCAGGGCACTCGGGGGTGAGTCAGGAAACACAGGACCGGATTGCTAAAGAGTCCATGCAGACATGAGACATGTATGGATACCGCCTGCATTCACGAATGTGCCGTCTGCCTCCATGGGTTTCACGAGACGATTTTAATGATGATGATGATGATGACGATGAGGATCAGCATATTAATGCATCGCTTCTGAAAATAGTAACATAAATTGCTAAAGGATTTGAACATGAATATTATTTAAATCAAATATTTTCCTTTTGTCTCATCACTTGGGAAACTTTTAACAGTATATTCGGAAATTTATTTTATTTAGATAATTCCTTTATTTGACTTTATACGCCAAAAAATGAGCAACCGTTGATTAAAATTATTTCATAAATGTATTTATTTTAAAGGGCAGAATAATGACATTTTCAAGCATCTATTAATAATGTTCATGACCATTACAATTATGAAATTGAAGTTTTAGCTCAAAAGATCAGGGTGGCGAGGAACCGATCCACATGTTGGGATTTGTATCAGCAGCATTAAAGGGAAGTTTTGCCCAGTGTCAATGTGCACTTGCCTTTAAAAGAAACAAAGGAGTTGCGAATTTCCCTCACTGCTTATTTGAACTTCGTGATGACCTGCAGGTTTCTTTGCCTTGCGGTGAGAAGCAAAGGAAGCTCTGTGTGGTGCAGATTAGCAAGTAAGATGGGCTCCTCATAGACTGATATGTAAGGAAACCACAAGCTTACAGCAACGGCGATTGAAAGACATGAACAAAAGTGTTATGTGCGTGAGTGCAGACACAGCTTTCGCGATCGGCGATGGAAAATCATGCCGTTTGACGTTGGCTAAGAAAGAAATGTTATTTCTTGGGCAATGTCAGGTGGAATATATTATACGTGCAAAAGAAAATTCCAAGAAAAATGCTTAACGCCATTTATCTGACTAGTACATATTTATTTAGAAGGAAAACACACAATTTAGCATTAGAATATATGCAAATTAACAAAAACATTAAAAAAACGAATTCTCCTGTTCTCCAAAAAAATGACTTATATTGCTAGTTTGCTGGGTGAACACCACTTCAGTTCCCAAACCTCTCCCCAGACCCACCTCGCCCATTCCCTGAATCCATACAATTTCACCACCAGCTTGCTTAATTAATTAATCTATTAAATCAGTTAACTTGAAGCATTGATTAGCCAACAGGTGTGTTAATGGTTGAGTCAACAGATACATATTTTGTATTGATATTGCTGTTAGTGCAAACAATGGGTGACTATTAAAAGAGGTTTTCAAATGGCTAAGCTAACAAACATATCAGTTTTACATCACGACTTTTAAATCATGACTTTTGCACACTTCAATATGTCGTCTAGTATTAATTTTAACATTTTACAGAGATCTGTCTAAATATTGAATAATAATTTCACACTACTTCACGCTTACATTAGTGGTCCAGCCTGAGAGCTTCACGTAGGGATGTGATAGCTGTAGTAGGTCCGTCTGGCCCATTTTTTCCTGAGTGTAGCTTGTCACTATTGGCTATAGTGGAAACTCAACCACAAGAATGATTCATTTAGTACTAAATATAATTTAAAATGGCCCACCACAAGTGTAACAATCAGTTTCTGAGGCTAAGGCAAAACATTTTTTATTGACGCAATGAAAAAAAGTGCTAGCCAGCTTTACTTCTGTTTTTGGTGAGATTCTTTGAGGTAAGTGAGCAGAATATGTGGAAGAGTGACGGTTTAGGGTTTTGCAGAAGCAGGTAGAGTGTCTGGAGGCGTTGTGGGAAGCCACACTCATTCTGACCTGTTTTAGGTGCCGCTTCGTTAGGTGGTGCTTCGTCGACACTAATATTAGCTTAACGATGCCTGCAAGCATCATGAAATGGCATGAGATGGCATAGTGCATGATGGAACACAAAACATTAACACTTTGTAACAATATCCAATCACAAATATTAATCCATAGTTATGTCTGCAATGATATCGGCATTAATTGGAGAGATGTACAAAAAGCAGAAGAATGAGAGGCACTAAGTGTATCAGTATCTTTACTGAAAATGGAAGGGTTGATGGATCGTTAATATTATGTACACAGTAGTAACAACTCAATATTCAGAAAAGGTTCAGACAAAGATGTAGATTTGTTTTCAACATTGTTTGCACCAAGTCAGCACCAACCCCCCCCCGCCCCCCACCCATGCACAGTATTTCCACAGTATCGGTGGGCACATCTGCCTACCATCCATACGCAAATCTACGCCCTCAGGTTCAGGCTAGTAATAAAAAATAAAACCTGAGCCATTTGCTTGCAGAGGTGAGGCAGGAGACACTGGACTTCACTGTGAAGAGCACGGCAACTGTAGGCCACGTCAACCAACGCACCCCAAGGAACATCACATATTGGTGCAGACCGCTGGCTTCCCAAAGCTCTGCATCTGCAGACGCTTCCGAAATCCCCGGGGGTCACACAGATGTCGTCAAACTGGCAGGGACTCCCCAGGGTACAGAAATGGGAACATCCTCAGCTCACTAACTGTGGCACATTTTCTTATGTTATTTATTCTATTCTGCTGTCTTTTTAAGCATTATTATGTATAATTGTTACATTATTATATGTGATTCTCACATTAAAAGAGTGCTACTTCATTTCATTGTGCGTGCATACAATGACAATAAGGTTGACTTTAACTTTCCTCCATGAATGTTAACACCTAGCATGACACTGTCAGTCTAAGATTTAGAGGCATTATTTGAAAGCAAGTCACAAATTCTAGCAAACGTATCTCCTGAAAAGAAGCATTTCCATTTTTTAAAGGAGTTTGCTTAATACAAAGTTTCAGTTATGCAATCAATATATAATATGAAATCTGACAATTATGCTGGCTTCATATCCGGACCAGAAGGCTAATGACATTTAAAGATGTCAAATCTTCAGTAAAACTTGTATTTGTACTCTAGAAGGAAAATTAACTTATAAATATATGTGCATCTTTCTCAAGGTGTTTGGATTATTGAGAATCTTATTTTTCATGCTGTAAATTAGGCAAAACCAGCAAATAACATGGTTTTCACTGATTCCCAGATAACATTTTTGTAATCTCATTGTAAAACCAACTGGACAAACAGTTAGTAATTGTGCTTGTAAGGAGAGACATAGCCATATTTATACTGCTTCTCCTATGCTGTGGCTCAGATGTGTCCAGAGGTGTGGGTGACATATGGACCAAATCAGCACTGCAGAAGAGCCCAGGTTTTGTCCTTAGGAAAAACCTTCCTGCAGCCCAGAAACCGGGTAAATCTGCACCAAAGGTCTACACTCCTCAATTATCTCAGACTCCAGACTCTTGGAATGGAGAGACCACTCAGGTTAGACTCCCTAAGCAATCTTAAGGTAGTTCTTAGACATGATGAAATATTTAGGAGCCAAGGTGACATTTTGGCAGTTCTTCATGGTTAATTTTATCTGAGTCTGTAATAAAATGAATTATGGGCTAAATGTAATCGCAAAATATCTTAAGTTGTATTGGTATATTGTGACTCAATTACTTACTATGTATTCTTTCATTATAATAATTTGAAATCATGCTGGCTCATAGTCACCACCTAGTGGCCAAGAATATTCATAATAACAATCAAAATGCCTGCAAAAAAACAAGCTATGGCAGAGAAATACATTTTCCCCATCTGCATGATATGAAGCTATCAGTGGGACTTTTTCAACAGGCCAAGTGAGACCGATTCATTTTTCGTTATAATGAACGTGAAGTCACACTTCAAAAAATTTTGAAAATCTGTGTTGACTTGAATGGATTTGAAAGCACTGGCATGGTGTTAAAATCCACTGTTCACGAATAACTGCACGTCATGTTGATTTGTGCCAATTTTTGGTAATGAATTATGGTTATGGTTATTTTTCTGACAAATAAAAATATATGTGCAAGAGTTCTGCCTTTGTATAGAAACATTTTTATATGTAAGTAATAGACCAGGAAACGTTTAAATTACATCTCCTAAAAATATGCTCCCTTCTAATACTAATATTCTCTGAACAGTCGGAGATTGAGAGCCATCTCAATCATGTATTTTCATGTAAAAAGACAAAGAAAAAAATTGAATGTATTTTCGCTGACTTCTTATTTATATTAACAGGAAATCTTGCAAAAACCCAGGAAATATATAATGAAGCAGGGAAATGCAGAATATCATGTATCAGGCCAGTATATCACTCCAGTCTGGTGAGTTTTCAGGTCAGATCAAACCAATACACATGCGATTTCCATCCATATTACTGTCATCTTTGTAGCATAACTATAATTTTTAGCCTATTAAACTAGCCATATTGTGCATATCCTGTCTGTATTTGGGTACCTTAAAGCAAAATTATACCTCTAACGGATCACAAATGACCAAATTAAACACTGAATTCAAATTTTCTTTCGCATCACACACTCTCAAGTGAGAAACTATGCCTTCAGAAAAAATAATTATGAATTACTCATGATGGTTATATGGCTTCTGTGAAATATAAAGAACTTTCTTTTTATACTGTATTTATTTTTATGTGTGAATGGTTGCTGTGCTACTCCGTATTGCCCCTTGGGGATAAATCAAGTGATTTGAACTGAACTGAACTGAACTGAATTTCTCATACGGTCATATTTTAACATACCCTATATGGACAAAAGCACTGGGACATGTGGCCATTACTCCCACAGAAATATTATTAAGTTTTAGGGACCCCTGAACTGTGATTGGGGGGTTAGGAGTCATTTTGAGGTTAAGGGTCATTCGAAGTGGAGCACCATTCTGAGGGTTTCAGGGTGACCTTTAGCTAAATGAAGCGAAGATCCTTACACTGCATGCTCAGCGTGTTTCTCTGCAATGCCTATATCTTGCTTAGCAGGCCCAGTCTTAAGGCTATACTGCAGGTAATACAACATTCAGCAATCCAATTGGCTGAAGGTTTTCATTACCCTTTAATTTTGCACTTATGGTGTGTTTGTTACAAGGCAGAACAATAAAACCAGGCAGCAATGGGGCTAAGGTCACAGTGCAAGTATGACTGTACTGTATGTGTGTGTGTTGGTTATGTTTATACTGTAATACATTGTGGGGATCAAATGTTTCCCACAATGTAATAACAGTCTGTCATTTTTACATTGTGGGGATCATTTTTTTTATATTTATAGACTGATGAAAATAAGTTTTGTCCACCTTTGATGAAAACAAAGTTATTATAGAAAGCTAAATTTATTACATAATAAATAATGCATTAATATGTTTCATACCAAATAATATATAAACTCAGGTACAGTAAAAGTAGCATATTAGCCCAAGCAGAGCTATAAGAAGATTGTGTAATGCTGATGTTAAGAATGTAATGTAGAACTGTTTGTGCTGCTTCAGTAAACAGAGAGCGGCGCCTGAAATGGAGTCCCCACAATGTCACGTCGCAGATCGGCCCCCCATGGGATTCTACCCGTATGCCTACAGAGATAACCTGCAGCTGTCCCTCCCCTTCTCAAACGTTCCCAACCCACCTGTGGCCATCCCATACCCATATCTGTACCCGCACTTTCTGCCTTACCTCCAGCTACAGCCCTTCTTACAAAGGTAAATGTATTGTGTCTATCAATAGAATCACAGCGTCTGAATTAAATTGCATTTCAATCCAGATCCAGGATCCTGGAATCCGCCTGTTGAATACTCCTGCCCTAGGCTGTGTGCATCAAGGACCATATCAAACAAGCCAGCCTTATGAGTACATTGCTGGCTGACATCTCAGAAGCTGAGGTCTACGTCACAGAGACAGAGACCTAAACTTATTTCCTGTTTACACTTTCTATTTTGTCATTTTAAAAAGATTGCTAGGACTTTTTTCTGATTTTTTATTTAAAGAAGGTTGTATTCTTTATGTTCATGTTACCTTAAGAGTTACCTGTCCTTAAACAGATGGATGAAAGAAGAATCACCAAGTCCCGTTCTCAGAGGGAGAAAGTATGAGAGCATTTCTCATTCTAATTTGGAAAGAGATGTGTGCTGTGTGAAACCTCAGCCCCGGAAGAGGAACGGTCTAACAGAGCACAGAAGTGAGAAAAGGGGCACAAATCTGGAGAGTAAACTGCATGGAGTTTGCCAGAAGCCCCATGTGAATGAGGAGAGCAGTGCTGGTCCCACTTACCCATCAAGGCACAACCTCCATGAAGAGAAGGAAATGGTCCTCAGGCCCTGGTTTGCCCATTCAGTGCAAGGCATGGAGTCTTACAGTCAAATATCTTTAAATTAAATATTAAAATGTTTACTTGAGAGCACGTAATCTTTGATTGCTTAGGAAATACAGGCATTGCTGTTACTTAAGAATCTATTGACTCTTTTCAGAGTTCATCTGTGAAATCTTAGTCTAATTTAATATTATTAACATTCCTTTCTGAAATGGAGAGCAATCTGAGCTGCTTTCCCATGTTCGTACATATAGATGTGTTTTTCCACATACAGCTGGGTGTATTTTGAGGGGCGGGGTAGAGTGGTTAAGTGGGCTAAGCCTCTGTGCCTCTGATTGGAAGGCTGCTGGTTAAATCCCCAGCCTTAGCAGAACAGTCGCATGTCCGTGGGCCCTTGAGCAAGGCTCTTAACTCCCATTTCCCAGGGCACCACACGTTGGCTCCCCTTATGCTCTGACTCCCATGCTAGAGAGAGCAAGACGGGGAAGGGAGAGAGAAGATTTCTAGTGTACCTGTGCAAATGGCAAATGAAGGATTTATCATATATCATATCATATATAGTTTTACAGGACAGTGTCTGTTCCAGAGAGAGAAAATCTTTCACCAATTTTTGCCACCTCTTTTTTCTCTGTGTGTTTTAAAAGGAGACCCAGGGCAGCTACCTGCTCACCCCTGGGCTACGGAGATCAGTAGCTTTTCTAATACAATAAGACAGCAGCATCCAATAAGGAGTCACATTTTGCCAAGGAAAAAGCGAAGTGCAGGCTCTCCGAATAGCCACAGTGGCAGCAGGTACGTATGTCTTTTCTGAGGTACAGAATAACTCATGATCTGTTCCCTGATTTGCCATAATTTTGAATATATTCATCTTTGTTAGCTCGCGAAAGAAGACAAGGAAACATTTTTCATTACGAAATGAAGCAGTTGTATTAGAGAAAGAAGGAGAGGAAATCAGGTTGAAAAGAACAGAGCCACATTGCTTGGATTACAGTCAGAAAGGGAAGAATGAGATTCAGTGGGATAGAAAAAAAGCAAAGTCTTCCAAAATTCACGAGTCTCCCCAAATTCCTACATCTACACCGGAAAATGACGGGCCAGCTGCAACACCAAACCACTGGGGGCACCCTCTAAAGCGAGAACGAGCACCATCAAGATCCCTGCCCAATGTGCTGTTCCATGTTGGTCATTTCGATATAGCTGGTACTGAAACATCTCCTCCGACAGAAATATGCAGCAATATAGAGGTACAAAGAGCTCAAGAGTATGCTCTGCAGCCTGAAGCACCTGGATGTGCCACTAGGGGAATAGGAGGTACAAGCCGTCACTGTCAAGGTCCAGATTCTAATGGAGGCTTGGTAACATCTCAAGATTCCAAGCATGGTGGAATAAGACATGCTGAAGAATGTAATCAGACAAAAACTTGGGTTCCACAAAGAAATAGGGGTAAGCATACCTTTTCTGCTATTTGAAGGGGCATCTATACTTCCAGGGTTCAAATCTTACCCTGCGTTGCTTGCAAATTCTGCCTGTGCTGTGTGGGTTTCCTTTGGGTGCTCTGGTGTACTTTTGGAATCCAGAGAAAGGGGCAAATTGGCAGTTATCCTCTGCCTTGTCTTACAGATACAATGTAATAGTGATACTTTATACATCCCTGTCGAGAAACTGGGCATATCTAAGCTTGCTCTCCACGAGACACAGGCATACACCGATAAGCCAAAACATTATGAGCACCCCAACGTGAAGTGAATAATGTTAACTAGCTTGTAAAAAAGGTGTAGGTCAAGGTCTGAGATATATTAGATGGTTTGCTAACTTTCGATACTTGTAGTGGACAAGTTCAGTGCAGGAGAAATAGACAGGGATAAAGATCTGAGCGATTTTCAAGATTCAAGATTCAAGGTTCAAGATTCAAAGAACTTGATTAATCCCAAAGGGAAATTGCTTTGTCTTGGTTATACAGTTGCTCTGATTAATTTACCGGGAAGAAAGGAAAAAAATAGTTTAGGAAAAAGTATTAGAATGGAATATAGAATAATAGATTTAATAATAATAGAATAATAGAATAATAGATGGAATATGGAATAATAGATTTTGACTAAGGCCACATCATTAAGGTTAGATGACTGGGTCCGAGCATTTCTGAAATAGTAAGGCTTGTGCTGAGTACCTACTGAGAGAAAAAACATGAATCGCTGAGCGGCCAAGACTCATCAATGCGAGATGTGAACAAAAACTATCCCGTTTGGTACAAACCAAAAGAAGGGTTCCTGTGGCACAAATGGCAGGTAATTTTTATGATGGCCGCAGGAGTACTGTGGCCATCGAGTCCTGCTGTGTATGGGAGTGTGTAAGCCAGAGGCCAGTCAGAGTGCATATGCTAACCCCTGTCTGGTACGTTCAAATGTGCCTATAGTGGTCATGCAAGCATCATAACTGGACCTTTGAGTGACAGAAGTTGGTGAATCCTGTTGTATCATGCGAATGGCCAGGTGTGAAGCCTCTGTGGAACGCATTGCACAAGTCTGAGCAACGGTTACACACTTTAATATGCAGCAGGGCTCAATGGCCTGTGTGTCATAACACAGTACTCCCAAAACCGTCATTAAAATTATCTTCCATTTATACCACAGTGGCCCTTCTGTTTGGTCATACCACACAGGATAGCCTTTGCTCACGTCTCGCATCAACAAGTCTTGGCCACCCAACACCCTGTTGGTAGGTTGGAGTTTATTCCTTTTCTGACCACTCAGCAGGTACTCACTGTGAGTACCCCACAATCCTTGCTGTTTCGGAGATTCTCTGACCCAGTTGTCTGACCATATTGATTTGGCCCTTGTTAGAGTCACTCTGGTCTTTATCACTGCCCATTACTTCTGCAATCAATATGTCGACTACGAGCACCACAGGTCAACTTACCATCTAACATATCTCAGACCATGACATGTACTACATTTCATGTGGGGGTCGTCATAATATTTTGACTTATTGGTTTGTATACAGATGTGAACAAGTTTGGGGATCACAGCACAGAGTCAGCCAGCATCCGGTGCCCCTGAAGCAGTTGGGATTAAGGCCCTTGCTCAAGGGGCCAGCAGTAACCCTACTCTGCCAAACCACTGGTTTTGAATCCATAACCTTCAAACCACAATCAGTCCTAACCCCCAGAGCCCCACATACCACCCGTAATTTGCTTGTTTTTGTTTGTTTGTTTTTTTTTTTTAATAATGCTGCTTTGGATAAGCTTTTAGAAGTTGCATGTTTTTTTCCTAGGTCTGTGTGAGCGATCTTCAGATCAAAACCTATCTAAGGAAATTAACCCAAGAAGAGAAAAACTTATTATAAAACCATGGGCCCCTGCTTTGGTAAGACATTGTTAAAGGCAATTGTGAATGATATGGATTAATTATTGAATACCAGTAAGCATTTTTGAATTCGACACACATACGTTATGACATGACACAGTATTACTGATTTATTGTTTGGCTATGATTTTACAAAACTAGGTCAATAGACAGAAATCAGATATTATAAATCTCTCTCACTGGAAGGACGGAGAATTACCAGGGGAAATTTCTGTGTCTCAAAACAAAAGCATAAGGCAGGATATCCATAAAAAGGACAGAATTTCTAGCCTCTTCAATATCAGCCAAATCTGTTCTGAGAAAGAAGGTAAAAATACTCTACTTTGTCCTCTTATATGGAATTAAGGGTAAAACCTTTGAAAATGAATTCTATACCCATGACCATCAGATGAGATTTTAAAAATGTTCAGAATATATTTTCAATTCTCTCATAGACAGTGGTGAAATCTCTGGTTCAAGCTCTCAGGCAGTAAGTGATCCCAGCTTCCATGGTGAAGATGGACCTAAATATCTGACCTTGGATCGTGGAGCTATATTCCGGCCAAAATGGCATGGTATTGAGGCTGTTCTGGAGACCTACATAAAGTACATGGAAGGTAACTTAACACACTGATCACATATTTACGTATTTATATAAAATAATAGACATCGGAAAATCATATCAAAAAAATCATTGGCGAAATGTCTTAGTTTTCCTGCAATCGAATATTACAATATTTTCTCAAAATTGCAATGTATTTAAAGAACCTCAACAAAAATATCAAATAACAGATACTGTATGAATTTGGTAGCTATAGAGACAACATAATTCAATTCAGGCATTATTATAAAGACATATTGTGTGTTAACTCTGATAATTAGTGCCGACTAAGATTTTTTGACATCCTTATATATTAAATGTATGTATGATGTACATATGATGTACAGCACGTTTATATTTTTCATAACTGAGAATATGAGCTCATTCACATTCCTCACTAGAGCTGTCAGCTACAAGGTCCTGTTCTGTATCCAGTACTTATTCTTAATGATTTAATTTTGGCTGATAACAGTATACCGAGGGTTTTCTATGTTTCATGTATATTTTATTATTTCGATATATCATAATTGTGCAGCAATGATGTGAGAAATGATGTCTTCTATATTTTAAAAGAAAAGAAAATAGAAGAAATGGCTCTTCAAGAACAACTCAAACAATCAAAAGTGATAAACGAACAATTGAATCAGACAGTACGACGTTTGAGAATTCAGCTGCAGGTGACAATTCGCTTAATTCTGTTGGTCGATATCCAAAAACATGAATGGGCCTCGATGAACATGATTGGCTGATTTTTATCTTAGTTGATCCAGCATATGTTTTAGACGTAAATTAAAATAAAGTCTAAATATTATTTGTTGATGTGTAATGGTTTGTCATTTATGGAAGCCCATTTCCGCCAGTAAAAGAAAAAAAATGAAATAGAAAGTCAAAATTACGTGATAGAACGTCATAATTACGAGATTAAAAAGTCGAAATTATAAAACAAGAAGTACGCATGCGCTCCAGTTCAGCTCGAGGCCTGTCATCGCCTCATTGGCATCAATGTGAAGGGACACAGTTCAAACGTAATTAGCCATTACAAGTGATGCTTTTAACTGTTTTAACTGCCATACTCTGAATCCGTCATTTCACTACATTATTGTTCAATAAAGGTTTCCACCTCAGCCACATCGGTTTTATTCTTCCGTCGCCAGAGTTGCTTCTTGCTTAAAATCCTCTCAAGGGTGTGTTTGATTGATATAATTGCATGCAGTTCAACAAGCAAATTAAAATGAAGTATTTCGTTTGTTGTAAAGCCACGTTTAAAGTGATCCTCAATGTAGTCATCCATTCCTATGTCAAACTGAATGAGACCTCAAGCCAAAGATGTGATATTTGGACTGGTGTGTGAAAGCACTATTTATCTCGTAATTTCAGCTTTTTAATCTTGTAATTATGACTTTGTATCTCATAATTTCGACTTTTTTCTCGTAATTATGACTTTGTATCTCATAATTTCGGCTTTTTAACTCGCAACTATGACTTTGTATCTCATAATTTTGACTTTTTATCTCGTAATTATGACTTTTTATCTCATACTTATGACTTTCTATCTCGTAATTTTTTATCTCGCAATTATGACTTTCTATCTCATAATTTCGACTTTTTATCTCGTAATTTCGGCTTTTTATATAATTTTTTTTTTTCTTTTACTGGTGGAAATGGGCTTCCATAGGTCATTTAAGCAGTTTCCACTAATTACATTTATGAAAACATTTTAACTGTAAGAGTCTGAATGTAGCTTTTTTTCATAATATATTTTTTCAGAAATAGTTCTCTATTACTCTGGGTTCATAAAAGAGTAAAACAATGGGTAACACTGAGGGGACACAAATACTTAGAAATAACTCAGTTACTACTGAAGTACAAATCATTAACAGATCATGAACAAATATAGTCAGGATGAAAGATGTGTCGATTCATGAATGATGAATAAACACAAGATCAGTTATGTTGTTCATTACTTGTTTGTTCAGTAGTTCCTTCAGTGTTTCCTTCAGTAGTTCTTAATGGTTTACATAACAGATATAGTAACAAATGTAGTATTTGGTTGAGATAAAAGATGTGTGACAATTCATTAGTGATGAATAAACATGAGATCAATTGGTAACTAACATTTAGTTTGTGGTTAATTAATAAATAAGTAATAGCATAATACTACATTATTTGTGTCCCCTTAAGTAAAGTGTTACTAAAAATGCATTGTCAGTTAGCTCTAATAAGCAAAAGGAAGGTGTGTGTATCTCAAGCTTTCTAATAGAATGGGAGAATGAGGCAAAGCCTTGTCAACATCGCCTAACAAAGACTCCTGTGTTTTATAGGACCTGGAAGCAAGTAAAGCGCAACTGGTGAGAGATCAAATGCTCAAAGAAGCTGCACTCAGCTGTCTACAGAAGTGCCTCGTCTTTGCGGTCTAGCTGCCAGAAATGCAGCCCAGATGGGAGAGTTTCTCCATTTCACTGCATTTACACGAGAAAATTAAGCTTCATAGTATAAGATTATTATCAATTGTAAAAGGAGCTGTTTTTAGAAGAAAATGTTTATGACATTAAATACACAGTTAATGAATGACTTTTATTGGTTTGTAACAAAGTGGTCTATAAAATGCCATGTCAGTGGTATGCTTGGTAAGTGCTGTGGTTTTATAGATGCACCAGTACTGGCTGATAGTAGCTAACAAGTCTGATTGTTTGATGAAAAATACAAGAACTGGATGAGAAGCAGATAAACTATTGATCATGCCTGCCCTGCCAATCAATAACGGTGGTGCAGCCGTCAGATGGGAGATTGTAGTGAAACAGGCTGCACAGCATAAGTAGTACATGTTTATCAAGGCAGAAGATGTTATATATGACATCTGATGAATCATCAAGGTAACTCTGATTGTAATACACTTATTGGGAAGTATGTCTGAAAAAATGCTCTTGTTGCAAAGCATAAACCAAAAAGGAGCCTAGATTTTAGTTTTAGGTTAAATTAATATTTAGGTTAAATTGACATTAAATTATGGCAACCTAATTAAATACATAGATGTGTCTGAAATTAATGTAATGCAACAGGGTAGGATGTTTTGTAGTAAAAACATCTTATATAGTCAAAAGGTAACTTGGGACTAAATTACTGAAATGTATATTATGGATCCTTTATCATGATTAGGTTGCCATGACTTTAACTAAATCTAACTTGCTATTTTTACTGTAGCAATTCAGGTTAAGTACACCTTGCCCAAGGCCAGGCAAAGACTCCCCAAAGACTTGAACCAGCAACCTTTTGGTTTTAAATCTGTGTTCTCAGCTGCTGTATGGATCGCTGCCCTAATTTCTGATTATAAAACTGTAAACCTTGCAAAGGGTTAGCTGTTGTTAAATTGTTCTTAACACCAGGTGCCCTCTCCACAAAAATCCCACACATGACCCCAAAGCTATTCATACAAACCAGCTTTTGCTTTCTGTTTATGGCTAAAGCATTACATTTCAGTTGTTGGTCAGTAAATCCTCTATACAAAACAGGAAAATACTTACGTCTATTATACTGTTATGCTAAACAACAGCAAATTCAAACACAGATGGATCAAATCCGGATGGATCAAGATTATTTCCTCTTTTTTGTTGATGCATTTGGAAATGAAATCCAATAGAATATCTGTATCGTTATTGTCCATGCACAACAAAACTGTACACTTCCCAGAAAGCCATAAAATAGAATAAAATAAAAACAAATGAAAATAAAATAGGAAATATTACATACATATATAATATAAACATACATTAATACGGGGTATTAATTATTAGTAATACACTAAAAACACTCATTCAAAGACTGTAAAAAATTAAATTTACCATCCCAGCAAGATTTAATTTCTACATTTTACATTTATCTTGTTTCCCTCAAATTACTTTAAACGTATAAATTATGCATACAACCTCTGGCCTCATCCAACCTTGTCTTCCACATTTCCACATACTTGAGCATTTAAGGGCCAAGTTGTAAAGTGTGTGTGTGGGGG